>OW052221.1:70376593-70502408 GCA_932526605.1 Nephrotoma flavescens
TATATATATATATATATATATATATATATATATATATATATATATATATATATATATATATATATATATATATATATCAGAGGCGAATCGTGAATTTTTAAGTGAGGGAAGCTGCGATCCATAAAAGTAGTATGATTTATTGTAAACAAAAGTCAAATGTAAAAATTAATGTTCATTTATTTAAAATTCAATGCAATTCTTCGATTTTTTTGCTTGAATTCATTAATAACTAAATTATAAAATTCTGGCGACCCTTTCATTTCAGCTAAGAATTTCTTGGAAATTAAAGAAATTAATGTTAACCTTTCATCACCTATAGTACTTCTCAAATACGTTTTTATCCTGCGTAAAGCCGAGAAACTTCTTTCGGATGATACGCTTGTTGACGGTATAGTTAGAAACAGGCAGCATAGATTTGTTACTTCAGTGAAACAAGTTGTTAAATCATTGTCCATTAGGAAATGTAATATCGCGAATATTGATTTCGCCAAAAAATCCTTATCGCTATAAATTACAATTAACTCCGACTTTAATTTTGAGAAATCAAAATGTTTACCATAAACGTTCTGCAGTTTTTTAAATTGTTGGCCTGGAAAATTAGTTTTGAATTTGGAAAAAAAAAATTTGAATTTAGCAGCTCCAAGAATGTGAATTCAGCAATGTGTCGAATCGCGTAGTCAATTCATTTGAAATATTGTCTATTATTTCAAAAAATAATTTTCGATTAGACGTTTTAATGTCTTGCACGAAATCTATTTTTAATCGACTAGTATGAGATTCATCAATTTCGATGATTTCGGTAGTTTCTTTCCATACTTTGTCAAATCTATGTATTTATTGATGTGGTTATATCGGTGTTTTGTTTTTGCAAGCATTCAAAAAGAATATCTGAAAACGGAAAAATTTCTGAAAAAATAAACAGTAAAAAATTGAACTTAAAATCTCGCAGATATGTTGCAAAACCGCGTGCTAAAGTAACGGTTTCGGTGTCCCAATCAGAAGAACCCTCGGACTCGGACATATTCTTGAAAAGTTCAAGTAGTTCCTGTTTTAATTCAAAAATTACACTAACAATTCGTGCATTAAACTGCCATCTTGTTGGGGCAGAAGCAGGAATGCGTTTTTTTATTAAAAAATCTAAAGCGCTCGTTCGTTTCGATGATTATTTGAAGAAAGTGCTCATTTCCGATAGCGCCTTAAAAAATGATTTGCATTCCTTTATGTTGGTCATTGATTGAGATAAAATTAAATTCAGTCTGTGAACATAGCAATGAATAAAGATGGCAACTTTACATAACTGTTTAATTCGAGCTTGTATGGCCCGTGAAATATCCGGCCATAACAGCTGCTCCATCATAACTCTGTGCAACAACTTTTTCGGTGCACTGGATTCTTGAAATACGTCTTTGGCTACTTCGATTAAGTTTGATGCAGACTGATCATCAGAAACATTCCAAAACCCCAAAAACCTTTCTTGGAAAGGCATTTCATGTCGATGTATCGTAGAATTAAAGAAAGCTGTGATTTATTGGATATATCCGTAGTTTCGTCCATTATTACTGCTACAAATTTGCTGATTTTAATTTAATTTTTAATTTGGTTTTTCATAACTACTGCAATGCTTTTAATTAGGTCGTTTTGAATTTCGCTAGAAGCACCCGTAAAAATATTGGAGTGCTCTAACTGATTTTTGCTATACACATTCGATCGAAATGCAAAACAAACAATGAAATGCTACAATAATGTAGCATCCACTAAAAGAATATTTTATTTTCAATTCTCCATTTTGTCTAGTCAACTCTATCTCTATGCTCTCTCGAGAGATGGTAATTACACTAACATGTTGCTAATAACAACAATAAAAATAAAAAAGAAATTACAACTAGGGATCGTATCATATTCATCATATTATCAAAACCTAACAATTTGTGTTACTGTTTACTCAATTCATGTTGCATCGTTTTTCGTTTTTGTTTTGAAAGTGGAAGCGGTAAAAATTCGTATTACATGCATACAGTGAAAGAGAATATAATAAAATAGAGCAGACTATATATTGATGGTGCCTTTATGCAATGTAAAATTTCATATAGAATAAGCTAATATTTTTTAGCATCCCATCATTGAAAAAATTTTGGCTTTTCCGTGTTTGCGGATGGAACAAAAATATTTTTTTTGAACAAACGTTTTATTAAGCATATAAACTAAATAATAACTAATAATTTGACTGCTTTTGACTGCTTGGCTGAAAGGGAAGCAGTGCTTCCCTAGCATCCAAAGACGCTTCGCCTCTGATATATATATATATATATATATATATATATATATATATATATATATATATATATAATATATATATATATACATATATATATATATATATATATATATATATATATATATATATATATATATATATATATATATATATATATATATATATATATATATATATATATATATATATATATATATATATATATATATATATATATATATATATATATATATATATATATATATATATATATATATATATATATATATATATATATATATATATATATATATATATATATATATATATATATATATATATATATATATATATATAGTTTTTTTTTTAAATTAAACAAAATCTCATTTTTAAATGGTCATAGCTTTTTTGTTTGTAAACTTAGAGACACGAAAACTTTTATTGTATTCTACAATTTGCTTTTATTCCAAATAAATCATTATTTAATACAATCAGTTTAAGGAAACGAGTTATAGGCTTCCAAATCCTAAAAAATGTATAAAAGTATAAAAAATGTCTATTTTCTATATATATGCATTTAAGAAAAAACTAGCAAATGTTTTGAAATAACTTTTGTTTTAAAAACTTTTCTGGTATATGCCTTTTCCAACGGTATGCTACATGTCATAGAAATCATTCACTTTGTGGTCAAAATAAGAAATATTATTTCGCCGGGGCCAGGTTTAAGAATATACTTTTTAAGTTATTGATAAATTTTTAATCAACTTCATTTATTAGAGTTTGTTCAAAATGACCTCATCCACTCCGTATGCATGCAAGGGATATTTTTCTTATCTCCACGGTTGTTGTGCGAGATTAAATTTAATTTTTAAAATTTTAAATGCGCCACTTTTCATTTCAATTAAAATTTCTATTGTGGGTACATTTGTTGCGTACAGTAATTGCTTCGCAGGTCCCCAGATGTAGAAATCCAAGGGTGTGAGGTCTGGGGACCGTGCGAGCCAAGGAATAGGATCACCCCTATTAGGGTCACCAGTATTTAATTAGTAAATAAATAAATAAAGACCCCTACCAATATGAGTTTGGTAATGAATCATCCAAGTATTCTCTTACCGTTCGCTGGTTATGTTCCGGACTTAAGTTAAATTGTTAAGAATTTATTCTTGCGTTTGTCTTCGATGTTTAACGGTAACGGTACCTAACTTTTGTAATGAAGAATATGCTGACATGTTGTCCATACGAAGGCAGTGCTAATTGCAATGCGCGTGAAGAATTAATAGTGACATCCTGATTGATATTTACCGCACCACGAAACTTGCTCGACAACCTATCGTCATCTGAGGAAAACCGGCAACTTTCAATTTCACGAGTCTCGGGTGAGTGTGAGGCACCATAATGTTGCAGTCGATAGAAGAATAATACACGCTGTTGACGAGGAAGCAGGGTGATAGGGGTTCTCATTTTCAACAAAAACAGCCACATAAAGTTTTTTCGAATTGTTGATGGTGGAAAAGTTATTCCACTTTTAGTGTTTTTTAGTGAAATTGCATGTGCACCCACCAAAAAATTATTTAAAAAAAAAAACCTTTAAAACGGCCATGGTTTTGTAAAGTTCTTTTGTTTCTCAAATTTTTTTGATCATGTTTAAGTGATACCAGCAGGGAAATATCAATAAAATAGGCGACACTTATGCAGATTTTAAAATGGTATCACATACCGTGCGATTCAGAAGATCAGAAAAGAATGCTTTTAATCGTTGTTTTCACAAGTTAAGATGTGTTTATTAAAAAATGCATTTAACAAAATTTTGAGAAATAGATATTTCGATAGAAATAAAACAAAATGAATAAAATAAAGTTTTTTTTAATTAACTTTAAATATGTATTGTTTGAAGTGTCCACCATTTGCCAAATTACATAATCTTCATTACTTTACAAGATTTTGCTAAATCCTTTGAAACGCACTTTCGTTATTTTTAATAATATTTGTCGCTTCGATTATACGTTACCGCATGTTCTGGTCTGTGTGGTGTACTCTTTCATAAACCAGCGGGGCTATTATGAAACTTTTCCCGTCTATGAAAAAAAAACGGTATTATGAACTTTTTCCGACCGATATTATGAGAAACTCGACAAGTGGCGAATATTGGTATTATGAACATTTTTTGTTTTTTCGATATCGGATTTACGAAAATATTACATCAAAATTCAACTGCTATTTAGAAATTCTATCGTATACAAGTGTTGATTGATGTTTAACATTTTGTATTTTAAAAATAATATTTAATACTATTTTTACCGAGATGGAAGCTAAAATTAATTAAAATATAGTAAATAAATTAATAAATTAACGTATGTATTTTTATAAAATTAAAATTGAATTGGCAGGTCCAAAACAAATGCTCAACGCTTGCTCAACAGTAAACATTTCATATGTTTTTCTACAACCTTCATTTGTTCAAAGTTGTCGACTGTGTTTCATATTAGCAATATTCGCAGTGTATCGAATTTTTTTAGATATCGATTTTTTCGAAGGCGAGAACAGTTTCATAATAGCTCCCCAGCCTTTTATAATAACCCCACAGAAAAAAAAATCAATGGATCAGAAAACCGCGTAAGCCATGCAATGGATCCTCCCCTTCGAATTAAGCGACTTGGATAATTTACGCGGAAGGGGGAGCTCCATCATGCTATACAGCCACATATTTCAACGTGTTTGTAGAGACATGGCATCAAGTAATTCATCAAAGTAGTTTTGTAGAAAACTTAGTTATACTCTCCGTTGATCCGAAGTGTTAGTTCAAATGAGCCAATCATTTTTCCGTCGACTATTCCCGCCTACTGTTCACTCCAAATTGGTGTGAAAATCAACTACGCCACACAAGTTTAGGATTTACGCGGCCTCAATAGTGCAAATTATGGATATTGAATATCCTCTCCTTCCTCTTAACCCATCATAAAACATGTTTCGTTACTCCATAAAATGTTGTTAAAAAAATGCGAATTTTCTTGGCATCGATGCAGCATTTCTTGACAAACTGGCATTCTCTTTTCGTTACACATGGTTGCACACTTATAGATGGGTCGTTTGTCACGTTCCCGATTTGGATATCATTTCTATTATTCTCTTGCTGCAGCTCGGGCGCTGCCATTACTTAAACCATAAATGAAATGCATTTCTGCATATTCGCGATGGGAATACGCCACATGGCTTATTATTGACATTTTAATTATAAACGTCCGAGCCGAGTATGTATGGAACAACTAATATGAAATACAAAATGTTTTTCTTTTTATACCACAAAATTTGTTTAATTCGAGCTACTATAGATTTGCTTAAAAAAATTGGTATTCTATTGTGAAAAAAGTTCACAAAAAACATATTGTTGTGAATAGCCCGGAGTGTGATAGCATTTTAAAATCTGCATTAGTGTCGCATATTGTTCTGATAGTGTGTCAAATTCAACAACTGTTTTGAGAAACAAAAAGACTTTACAAAACCAAACAGACGGTAATACAGCTTATAAAAATGATTTTAT
Organism: Nephrotoma flavescens; assembly: GCA_932526605.1. Lineage (NCBI taxonomy): Eukaryota > Metazoa > Arthropoda > Insecta > Diptera > Tipulidae > Nephrotoma > Nephrotoma flavescens. Next base: position 70,382,386 of record OW052221.1, read on the forward strand.
TGGAAAGGCACACTCCTCAGATTGTATTAGAAACAGAAAATTAAACAAAATAACTCTTGTTTTTTTTTAATTAATTTTTTCTGGGTGCGCATTCGGATGGCTGGTTTTGTTGGAAATGAGCTCCCTTATCTCCCTGCTTGGTTTGATCGTCCAATTCGGGGACACCCTGTACATATATATGTATATATATAATTTAAATTAAGTTAACTTAAGCAAATTATTTTATTTCGGACTACGTGCGCTTTATTTTATTACCAACTTATATCTAACCAGTTTTATTTTAGATTTTTTTTATATAATGAAAATTTTGCTAATATGACTATTTATGCTATAAGACGTTCTACACTTTTTTATTTGGAAAGTATTTTGAAACGTTGACAGATGCACATTCCTTGTTTATACGATTTTAATTGAATCGGGTATGCAACGATGGTGTTGCTGTCTGATTCGTATTGCCTTTATTCGGAAGCCAAATGGTGGTTTCAGCAATTGAAGGTAGGTGGTTAAAGATTGTTTGTTGGAATACTTCATTTGTATTTTCATCTAGGTAACTGAATTTTGTTGTGCTGTTTGAGGATTTATTAAATCTTCCGAGTAATGGCTGTGTTTATTTTGTATTGTTCATTGATGTTTTCTATTATCCTGTTCTGACTGTTGAGTATGGTTCGTCCGGCGAACCATCAATCCATTTGCATGCTGATCCAATCCAATTTTGTGGATATCGTCATAATTTAGCTAAGATCGATTTGGTGGAATAATGATAGATATTTCAGAACGTTACCGTGGTTCAAAAGGACAAGCTGGAAAAAATGAGCTTTGTGTTCATTATAATTAGTGCCATCTATGATTAATCGATTTAAACTAAAATAAAAAAATAGATCGGAGTAAGGTAAATAGTTCTCTCTATTAATGATCTCTCAATTTCTATTTATCTATGGCTGAATACTTCAATTTAAAATTTAGGCTAACATTTGGCATTAGCATCTGCCTGCAGAATAGGTTTGTTATTCTGGGTAAACTAAAAGAATTTACAATTATTTGCGGCGGTTTCATCTCTATTGAGTTCAAACCTGGCAAATTTGAGTAAATTCAGACAATATACACAATTCGTACTCATTATATAAGGGGCAATCAGAAAATTATAAAAGATTTTTTTATATACAAATACTCTTTTAATGGCCACTACCATCTCTATATCCTATTGTTAAAACTAAATTATTAAAAATTGATGCCAAACTTGTATGATATAATAACAATACCTGGCCTCTTTGTGATAAAAAGAATGAAAATTTATCGTATACGAAGTACAATGAACAAAATCAATAAACAAAATTTGTACTGACAAAATTATGGTAGCGGGAAAATATTTCGTCATAACATCATCACAAAATGAAAACCCTTAACGACCCTCATTAAAAAAATTTTAACTTTTTCTAAAATTAAATCGGTATTTTAGAATATTGCAAATTATGTATATGAAAGGACGAAGATGTGGCTTGGTTACGAAAATTTAAAACCAAATTAGTAAAAAAAAAAATTAAATTGGATCCATTCCAGTGGTTTTTGGAAAATAATAGAAAATTACTTCGCCTTTCATGTCGTCTCGTCTCGTGTATTTTTTATAATTACGAGTATTATTAATAATTACAACAAATTATTGATTGTTTTATTTTTGGGACTTTTATATTTATTTAAAAAAAAAATTACTCTATTTATAATTTTAATTATGTTTATAATTATACTAAAGTGGTGTCAAATCCCTTTCAAAATAAAACAAAACAATTTTTTTTTAATGTTTAGAAAAATATGGTAAAAAAAATTTAAGAAGTTTGTAACAGGCAGGCGGCTTTCTGGTTGAGATAAAACGTGGATTGAGTCGATTTACTGAACCTGTTGTTTTCAACAGTTTTGATCAATGAAGTAAAATAGTTTTCGCTTCGTTTAATAACTGGAAAAGGTCCTTCATATGGAGGTCGTATAGTGGACGTTGTAAAAAATCTATCCTGAAAAGAACAAATTCGCACAATTCTACAGATTTTTAAACACGAATATCTGCGTTCTCCAGAATGGCGAGCGGTGGTATAAGATTGAAATTCAGATTGACCAATGTATTTAGAGGCAGTCGTAGATTCTGCCCAAAGATTATTTCCGCCAAAGAACTTTGAAATTCTTCACGAAATGCTGTTATCGACCCTAGTAAAATTATTGGTAATGCCTTTGTCGATTGTGTGTTTGTTGCACACATGATTGCGCTTTTTAAAGTACGATGTCATCGTTCAATTATGCTATTTCAAGCTGGATTATATGCAGGAGTGCGCGTATGCTAAAATCCTAGTGTTTTGGAAACTTCGTAAAAAAGTCCAAATTCAAACTGATGCATCTCTATCGGTCACAATGCTTGAAGGTACACCAAATCTAAAGTATCAGCAATAGTTTCTGCCCGAATGTTTGAAATTGGTATTGCTTCAGTAGTGGTGGTAAAGGTCCTATAACAATATGAAGTTTTTGAGAAAGAAACGCAATTCTTTGCCCATATGCGTATTTATTTAATCATTGATGGTGAAATAAACTTTTTCCAACATTATACAGTGATAGTCATAAACGCACTAGGTTTTTTTAATTATATTTCTACAACCAGACCTACCTAATTAATTGTCTATTTCATCTAAGATAAGTATAGTTAAGATAACAAATAAATGACAATTATAATATTTGACTTTAATAAAATTGAAAAACCTAATATTTAGGTAGACATTCATATAAACGCACTCTAGATAATTAAAACACCAGTAAGAAAAAAAACGGTTTTTAATTATTTAATATTTTGTATGACCTCCACCATTTTGTATTACATCGAAAACTCGATTTGGCATTGAATCTACTAATTTTGTCAGTGTTCCTAGATTAAGGGGTAGATACTCGATCGGCTAGCAAGCAAGCAATTTGCTAGCCAAAATCCAGGCTACTTAATTAATTTTACCAAGAAAATTTGGATTTCAAATTACATTTCTTATAAATTTTTTGTTTTTGTTTGCAATTGCACAGTAAAACAATACAAAAATTTACTGTTTATTTTTTGAAGCCGCAAAATTTACTGTGCAATCGCAAAAAAAAAACACAAATTTTATAAGAAATGTAATTTGAAATTCAAATTTTCTTGGTAAAATTGATTGAGTAGCCAGGATTTTGACTAGCAAGTTGCTTGCTTGCTAGCCGATCGAGTATCTACCCCTAAATTTCGCCCAACAATCACGGGTTCCACTTTTCAAGTCATTAACATTATCAAATTGCCGGGCATTTGCATTGACTTTGCCAGCCAGGACACCTCAAAGGTTCTCGATCGGATTGCAGTCAGAACTGCAAGCTGGCCATTCAAGGAAAGGCAAGTTTTTCTCGCGAAACCACTGTTTGGATTCGTTTGACATATGCATAGACGAATTATCCTGCTGGAGCATGCAATTTTCGTAATCAATACCATCAAGGTAATCAATACCATCAAGGTAACTAAGTAAAATATCTCTGGTAAGGTGTGTTACTGGCTATTTTTAGTTCCAGGACAATTTTCATTTTTTTCTTTTGAAAAAAAATCGTGAACACTTTGGGACCAGGGTTGGGATATCATACGTAAGCTCATCGGATGAGGAATTAAATTATCTATTTATTTTTTTTTTTTTTTTTTATTTATTTATTTATTTACCAAAAAAAAATTTTACAAATTTTTACATAGGAAAATATTATTTTACATGATCTTTATTTATTTCAAACATCAACGGAAATAGTAAAAAAAAAAAAAAAAGATAAGTAAGTTAAGCAGACCTTAAAGCAATTTAGTATAGGCGTTTAATAAATATTTTATAATTAATTTAAATCGTGTGACTGATTATAAGATTCAATAAATTTCTTGTATAGGATCGTTCTTAAATAAGATTTGAGCATTGAAATTTTGTCATCTTTCTTGCTGTCTATTAAGTTATTAAATAAAGTGATCCCTTTGTAAAATATACTGTTTTGAGTGGTTTTGTATTTATAATTAGGAAGACGATAATTAAGAGAAGCACGGGTTAATTTATACGTCACAGAAAGGTTTGTAGATAACTCAACATTATTTTTCATAAGACCGTGTCTGATTTTATAAATCGTGATAATATATTGGTATTCGACTAATGATGTTAGGGGCAGAATTTTTTCGTTATAAAGTAGTACACTTGAAGTCCGTAACGGAAAATTGTTAATAGCTTTTAATCCTTTATTTTGAAAGATTTGAAGATCATTTAGGTAAATATCACTTGATGAACCCCAAATTTGAATAAGATATGTTAGGTGGGAATGGATAAAACTGTAATATACGCTGTATCTCAGAGTACTTGGAATAAAACGACCAACTCGCCGCAATACTCCTATTATAGGAGATATCCTTTGCTTAATTAGACGTACTATTAGACGTACTTTCTTTTGTTAATGGCCACTTTCAGTTTCAAGACAACCCGGGTTCCAAAGTGTCTACTATTTTTTCCACTCAGGTTCCGAAAGTGCGTCTAATAGCTAATTAAATTCCTTATCCGATGAGCCTATACATGATTTCCCAACCCGGGTCCAAAAGTGTCAACGAATTTTTTTCGAACAAAATCAGAAAGGCTTTGATTTTCGTGTCAAACAGTCTTATTTTTTTGTTCCCGTTTTTACGATATTTTATATTTTGATTATATTTTTAAAATTCATCATGTTACTCCTGCGGCATAGCTTGTTTGTTTTTTAAGTTGTACGTTATTGACATAAGGTATCGAAAATAACATTTTGAGTTTATCAAGCGGTCCGCATAGAAAATCACAATTTGTAGTTGTTGTTGCTGCCCAGCGGAATCAAAATAAAGTTATGGCGGTACCATCGAAAATTATTTAACTATAAATAATTTTGTAATGTTGTGATTTCATCGACCAGCGGCTGAATTGTTACATTGTTGCAGCTAAGAAATTTGATATGACTTTTGACACGAACAAGGTGGGCATTATATTGGAAATTTTTATCGAGTTCGCATCACGTTATAAATGAGCTTTAAGCTCAAAATGCGGTGTAACTTTTAATTAAATTGTAATAAATGTAAATGTAAATGTAAATGTAAATGTAAATGTAAATGTAAATGTAAATGTAAATGTAAATGTAAATGTAAATGTAAATGTAAATGTAAATGTAAATGTAAATGTAAATGTAAATGTAAATGTAAATGTAAATGTAAATGTAAATGTAAATGTAAATGTAAATGTAAATGTAAATGTAAATGTAAATGTAAATGTAAATGTAAATGTAAATGTAAATGTAAATGTAAATGTAAATGTAAATGTAAATGTAAATGTAAATGTAAATGTAAATGTAAATGTAAATGTAAATGTAAATGTAAATGTAAATGTAAATGTAAATGTAAATGTAAATGTAAATGTAAATGTAAATGTAAATGTAAATGTAAATGTAAATGTAAATGTAAATGTAAATGTAAATGTAAATGTAAATGTAAATGTAAATGTAAATGTAAATGTAAATGTAAATGTAAATGTAAATGTAAATGTAAATGTAAATGTAAATGTAAATGTAAATGTAAATGTAAATGTAAATGTAAATGTAAATGTAAATGTAAATGTAAATGTAAATGTAAATGTAAATGTAAATGTAAATGTAAATGTAAATGTAAATGTAAATGTAAATGTAAATGTAAATGTAAATGTAAATGTAAATGTAAATGTAAATGTAAATGTAAATGTAAATGTAAATGTAAATGTAAATGTAAATGTAAATGTAAATGTAAATGTAAATGTAAATGTAAATGTAAATGTAAATGTAAATGTAAATGTAAATGTAAATGTAAATGTAAATGTAAATGTAAATGTAAATGTAAATGTAAATGTAAATGTAAATGTAAATGTAAATGTAAATGTAAATGTAAATGTAAATGTAAATGTAAATGTAAATGTAAATGTAAATGTAAATGTAAATGTAAATGTAAATGTAAATGTAAATGTAAATGTAAATGTAAATGTAAATGTAAATGTAAATGTAAATGTAAATGTAAATGTAAATGTAAATGTAAATGTAAATGTAAATGTAAATGTAAATGTAAATGTAAATGTAAATGTAAATGTAAATGTAAATGTAAATGTAAATGTAAATGTAAATGTAAATGTAAATGTAAATGTAAATGTAAATGTAAATGTAAATGTAAATGTAAATGTAAATGTAAATGTAAATGTAAATGTAAATGTAAATGTAAATGTAAATGTAAATGTAAATGTAAATGTAAATGTAAATGTAAATGTAAATGTAAATGTAAATGTAAATGTAAATGTAAATGTAAATGTAAATGTAAATGTAAATGTAAATGTAAATGTAAATGTAAATGTAAATGTAAATGTAAATGTAAATGTAAATGTAAATGTAAATGTAAATGTAAATGTAAATGTAAATGTAAATGTAAATGTAAATGTAAATGTAAATGTAAATGTAAATGTAAATGTAAATGTAAATGTAAATGTAAATGTAAATGTAAATGTAAATGTAAATGTAAATGTAAATGTAAATGTAAATGTAAATGTAAATGTAAATGTAAATGTAAATGTAAATGTAAATGTAAATGTAAATGTAAATGTAAATGTAAATGTAAATGTAAATGTAAATGTAAATGTAAATGTAAATGTAAATGTAAATGTAAATGTAAATGTAAATGTAAATGTAAATGTAAATGTAAATGTAAATGTAAATGTAAATGTAAATGTAAATGTAAATGTAAATGTAAATGTAAATGTAAATGTAAATGTAAATGTAAATGTAAATGTAAATGTAAATGTAAATGTAAATGTAAATGTAAATGTAAATGTAAATGTAAATGTAAATGTAAATGTAAATGTAAATGTAAATGTAAATGTAAATGTAAATGTAAATGTAAATGTAAATGTAAATGTAAATGTAAATGTAAATGTAAATGTAAATGTAAATGTAAATGTAAATGTAAATGTAAATGTAAATGTAAATGTAAATGTAAATGTAAATGTAAATGTAAATGTAAATGTAAATGTAAATGTAAATGTAAATGTAAATGTAAATGTAAATGTAAATGTAAATGTAAATGTAAATGTAAATGTAAATGTAAATGTAAATGTAAATGTAAATGTAAATGTAAATGTAAATGTAAATGTAAATGTAAATGTAAATGTAAATGTAAATGTAAATGTAAATGTAAATGTAAATGTAAATGTAAATGTAAATGTAAATGTAAATGTAAATGTAAATGTAAATGTAAATGTAAATGTAAATGTAAATGTAAATGTAAATGTAAATGTAAATGTAAATGTAAATGTAAATGTAAATGTAAATGTAAATGTAAATGTAAATGTAAAATCAAATATGTCTTGGAACTGAAAGTGACCAATAACACACCTTATCAGAGATTTTGACTCAGATTCCGATAGTGCGTCTAATAGCCAATTAAATTCTCCATATGACCTATATATGATCCTCCTATATCAATAAAATTTGTCTTGGAACGGAAAATGGTCATTAACACTCCTTACCAGAGATCTTGACTCAGGTTCCGATAGTGCGTCTAATAGCTAATTAAATTCCTCATCCGATAAGGCTCTGTGTGATACCCCAACCTGGGTTTCAAAGTGTTCACGATTTTTTTTTTGAAAAAAAATCAAAACTGTCTTGCAACTGAAAGTAGCCATTAACACTCCTTATCAGATATCTTGACTTAGGTGACGGTTTACCAATGATTTTAATTAATGCACTTATATAGTGTATATGTTTCCCAATTAATTTTCTGGCACTTTTTGTGTACTTGGACTCAAAGATATTAATTATTTTATAATTTGTTTTTGTTTTAAATAAACTTTTGTAGCTGTTGCTAGGCCTGTCAATTAAAAAATGATTTTTGCATTTTGTAAAACATAATATGACAAGATGGGTTTCTCTCAATTCGTATTTACATCGAATGGGTACAAAGGGCCGAATGTCGAAGGGCCGAATGTCGAAGAGCTGAATGTGTCGAAGGGCCGAATGTGTCGAAGGGTCAAACAAAAAAAAATCGGCCCTTCGACCCATTCGGCTCTTCGACCCATTCGGCCCTTCGACACATTCGGCCCTTCGACATTCGGCCCTTCGACATTCAGCCCTTCGACACATTCGGCCCTTTGAAACATTCGGCCTTTCGACATTCGGCCCTTCGATACATTCGGCCCTTTGAAATTCGGCCCTTCGACGTTTGATCCTTCGACATTCGGCCTTTGATATCATACCAAACAAATACGTACGAGTATTTATTATTTAAAGTGATGCGGCGGAAAATTATTCGTAACTATTAAAAGTGCATACAAACTGCAACTGATACGTGAAATTATTAATCCTCTTACCACTTTATGGAAAGAAAACAAAGCTGCCGTAACAAATGTTACAATTTTACAATAATAGAAAAAAAGTTGCCTAACGCGCACGAATCATTTGTCAAGAATGTGAATCCAGAAACAAAGAAAATGTAACGATTTGCATGGTTTGATGCTAAAAGATATGAAAGAATTTTAAAAACTGATCATCCAACTTACTAATAACAAAAATTAGCATGTTGGTGACGCGAATGATAAGATTTCAGCCTTCCAAAAAAAAATCGCCCAACGGGCCTTAAGAGGTTTTCACTTATGACTATTTCTTAAAACTTAAATGTTCGTTTTTTATACTAAAATTTAGAGAAAATGAAAATGATATACGAGTACAAGCAGTTCCGGGGTTGAAAGGTTACGTTTTCATATTTTCAATGCAATTGTGTTTATTGGTAAAGTTTAATGACCTTACTTAACAATGTGAAGGAAAATAAGTGGATCTACTTTTTCCGGTATATTACACAACATTCTGCACCTTTTCAGAGAAGCCGCCCATTTGTTTAACCGTTAGTTCTGTTTGATATCGGTTTTGAAAATTTTGAAATTGAGTGGATTTGAAAATTTGAATAATTTTGTTTTGTCCCCAAAAATGTCCGTTCCAGTTATGTCACGGAATATTTTGGTCAATAAATTTCAATAAAAGTTTTCCGCAATGTTGGCAAAAAACGGTTGAGTTTAATTAGTCGGTCTTCTGTGCAAAACCGAAATGTTTTCGACATCAGGTATTCCGTAGATCAGTACAAACTATTCAAATTAACTAATAACATATTAATTTGTATATTCACATCTGCCCCCATAGTTTTAACACCAGAATTTAATTAAGAACAACGCAGCCAGTTAAAATTTCAATATCAATAAAACAATATATCAATATGCATAATAACGAGTTTGGTTGTACACAGCCCGGCCACTGCCACTCTGTACAGTATAGAGTAGTCTGTACAGTAAGACCACACTGGTTCAGTATTTTGCATATTTAATTTGAATTCAATGAAAATATGTATTTATGTTATGTGTGTATGTGTGTTATTTTTATAGTTTTCCGCTTCATTTGGTTCATCGATTTTTGTGATGTTCATTTCTCCAGCCCCATTCAACTTTTTCAATTAATATACAAAATGTGAGATAGAAAATTGTTATTTTTATAAAAAAAAAAGTATAGAAATTGATAATTGATTAATTTGAATGATGTACACAATATATATTTGACCTGACGTTTGAATGAGCATTTACATACTTGTACATAAAAGAAAGTAGACTGCTGCTACTTTGTACATATATTTTTCAAGTAAGTTTTTTTTATCGAAAGAGCACCCATACCGCACTACAACCTCTCGTACACCCATTTCAAATGAAAATTAATTAATTTATACCGATATTCAATTAAATTTCAATTTTCCTTTTTGGGGTGGTTCCCTTGCATCTTAATATATAAATTGGACTATTTTGTTGTGATTATCATTAATATTGTAAATTTATTTCGTTTTTAACGCTAATTAGAGCTACTCAATGTAAAACTGTTTATGTATGTACTTGTTTGTATCTTTGTTGAATCATCATCAGCACCAATGCTATATTATCAATTTTCCAATTATCAGCGAAAAGTTTAATTAATTTAAACTGTTTTCAAATGTTTATCTATAAAACATTATTTTTAATGATTTTGCTATTGATTCCTGTAAATCAGTTGTGTATATAATTTTACTGATTTGTGGTTACGCTAGGGACGCACTATACGAATAAATCACACATGAATTCCAAATAGCGAATATAATTCAGAATTTTAATACTTAAAACTCTAACAATGATCAGTAGCATTTGAAAACTAAATAGCGTTCAAACTGGCGGAGAAATAAATAAAATATTGATTTGATTGGTTACGATTTTGAATACAAAATCAGAAATATTCTCGAAAATACCAGTACTTATTTTACAAATTTCAAATGTCCATTTATTTCTTAAAATACCACAATAATTATTTTCACTTTGGCCTCTACTAATTCACTGTGCTAGTTGAAAAATGTGACAAGCTGGGCACCCGGGGGTAAACCTAATTCGAGTATGCTGAATTCAATGGTGCTAGTCCCATTTCAAAGTTAGTCCCCATTTTTGAGATATCGCTATCGACATGTTTTAGCTCTGAGTCAAAACATACCCTCATTTTCACGTTGATAGCTCCTGAACCATTAAGATTTTCGTTATGCGTTCTTCAGCAAAGTTGTTGCGCACGTCAAGACCAACAACTTTGCTGTACATATCAAGACCGAAAAACGACATCTACATTCACGTTTTTGTGTTATTTTTCCATATATGTGTGTTTTACTTAGGCCAAGGTTAGCTTGGAGTGGCACTTCCGCACACTTAGACCAGGAGTGCCCCGTTGTGATACCAGAGGAACATATTTCCCCTTTACCCCTGTTCAAAACCATTCGGAGCTACGTACGTACCGTAAAATATCTCGCACTCCATATTCAGCGAGATCTGAAAGGCTGGTCACACTGGACACGCCCAAATACCTATGCCTTCTGTATGATAGTGCCGGACACGAGCATAGGAAGTTATCTAAAGTCTCTTCTTCCTTTTCGTCCATGCAACTTCTACAAAGTTATTCGTCTGTTTACCCAGCCGTCTCGCATGTTCCTCAAAAAGGCAGGGTCTTGTCAGTTTTGGCAAAAGCTTCTCACAGAAGACTCCGGCTCCTACCTTGCCCTTTCGAGAGACATAAGTACACAGGTTAGGCTAAATACAACTGGAATTCGGCATACTTAGGCCAAACAAGACGCTTATCTCAGATAAGATACAAAGAACACATCACAAGTACATAAAATCAAGTTTCGTACAACACATAAAAACTGAAAACCATACACTAAATTCAATAAAAATGTAACCATTTTGCACAGAATCAAAAAAGGATTGAAATTAAACAGGTGTACCAATTTGACTCATGAGTCGTGAGTCAAATTACGGCCAAAATTCACACCCTGAAAATATACAAAAACAAAAACACCCACAATTTACTTCGCGACAAAATCAACACAAAATCCCAATAAAATTTACGACCTCCATAACTTAAAAACAAAGGAGGTACCAAACAGCAGCGCCTAGCTACAGTATAAAAAGAGCTTCAACATAAATTATGTAACAGTACCGAAGAAGAGATTATTCTCAAAATCGATATTTCTAAAAAAGTTAAAAAATTGGCACAATAAGTAAGAACTAAAAACTGTAATATAAAATTAAAAATAAAAAGTTTTTCATCTAAATATATAAAGTGACAAAAGAATACAAAAAATAAAGTGAAAATCGTCTTGTGAAATCTGGTGAAATAAATAATATGGATAGGTGTTTTAAACTCAAGTGCTTTTGTTATGTGTGTGGAGAATTTACAATTATGAGCAATCGTTGCAAAATAAGTGATTAAATCGCTGATTTAAATCGACTATGCTTTTCACAAAATGTTATTAATTTTTACGCCGTCCTTCGTTTGGACAACATGCATTTTCGTTCGGCATAGACGGCAAAACACTGCAGCCGCAATGCCATTTGGTGTCCCGATGATATGGGCCTATCCACAAGGACATGATGCAGTTCAATGTTATGTGTGCATGAATTATATTCTCAGTACAAACAGAAACAAAATTGGTTCTTTGACATACATTGCAACGAGAAATACTCATCTACCGCTGCCGCATTCAGATGAAATACCTGTTCCGGAAAGATGAAACCCAACTGAGGATTATTTACCAACAACATTTGAATCAGGTGAAACCGGGGAAACATCTGCATCAATATATCAACTATCAAATGTCACTCAACACATTGAAATCTCGCAAAGTCGTTTGGATATTATGGTACGACGCTTGAAACTATCGCAGCGGCAAGCCATTCTTTTGTCAAAGGATTTAAAACAAGTGAACATTTTGGCTCTAAATGTTCGGATATATGGAGCAATAAATCGTCATCGTCATTTTATGAATTTTTTCAAATTAATTAAGAATAATTCACTCGCTTTTTGCCCTGATATCCGAGGTTTGGTATCCACAATGCACAATGCATATAATCCTGAAGATTGGCGATTGTTCATCGATTCCTCTAAAAGCAGCTTGAAGGAAGTTCTCCTTCACGTTACTAACTCAAAGAATTCCATTCCAATTGCACGCAGCACAAACACAAAGGAAACCTATGCATCAATGAAAAAAATCATCGATTTGATTAAGTACAATGACCATCAATGGAAAGTTTGTGCAGATTTGAAAAGTGATAGCTCTTTTAAGTGGCATGCAATTGGGTTACACTAAAACATGTGTTTTATGTGCTTAATGGGATACTTGTTTTAAAGGCGACCAATACAACGAACGGAACTGGGTGACATTTGTTGGAATTTGCAAGAGGAAGAAGAACCCGAAGACGACATGAGCAAATCAGAAAATTAAAATTGAAAGTTAAAAAAAATGTTAATTTTTTAGGAAAAAATTGAGAAAAATCACAATAAAATCAACTGGATCAATTTAGTTTTCTTTTAAATAGCTTCTATTGTATCTATATTTGCCGATGAGATGTTTATTCGATCGATTTAAATTCAATAAATGGACTAAAAATGATAAAAAACGTGTTTTTCGTCGAAATGAAAAGCAAAAAATAAAATAACACAAAAATGTGATTGTAGATGTCGTTTTTCGGCCTTGATATGTTCGGCAAAGTTGTATGTCTTGGCTTGCGCAACAACTTTGCTGAAGAACGAAAATCTTAATGGTTCAGGAGCTATCAACGTGAATATGAGTGTATATTTTGACAAATTTTTGACTCAGAGGCAAAATATGTCGAAACCGATATCTCAAAAATGGGGACTAACTTTGAAATGGGACTAGCACCATTGAATTCAGCATACTCGAATTAGGTTTACCACCCGGGTGCCCAGCTTGTCACGCAAAAAAAGTTTAAAATTCGAGCACAGTGTTATTTGTCCCCAGTTTGCTTTGATTTTAATTTGTGGCGGCAGAATCCCTATATGACTATCACGCGAGTACGTTCTACTATTTATATTCATAGGCGATCATTCTAGAATCGCCTAGATTTATATCAGTGAAGTAATCTACCTAAAATGTTTTCGAGTACTAATATCGAAAAATAGATGTCACCACTCTCATAAATCCAAGAGGCCATTGAGTGCTATATTTGACCATCACAGGTTTCAAATATTCTTTGCAGTACGTACCGTACAGGATTCTCTTTAATATTATTTCTGTTGGCTCCTGTTATGTTGTCCATGCTTAATATAAAACAAATTAAATTGCACCACTGTACGTCAGCATAATTTAATCTCAGAGAGTTGGTTCCAGTATCATAAATGATGTTTGTCTGATTCAGGAACCATACTTTCTTGATGTTGCGTTGATTCTGAATTGAATATTTTCATTTGTTCAGGTCGCAACAACAAAAGCATTTTTTCTGCAATACAAAATACTGGCCTCTACGTTGAAATCCGGATGCTTTTTCAAACGCATTTTGTTGAGTCTCGCTATTTTCCTGAGACGATCTTCTGTAGGGTTATTTCAGGGATGTACTCATTCATGAATGATGATAGACACTCTTGAATTGGCGATAGTGGCTTTCCGTTACTGGACATATCTATTTATTCAGTATTTAATGTTCATTTGGCGAGTCTTGCTTATCTAATCTGTTGGTTGGAGCTTCAAGGCATTTCTCTTCTTTACCTAGCCGGCCGAATGTTAAAAGCTTCCATTCTTCTTTAGCGGTTTTAACTCTCATGTTAAGTATTGCCTTGATATTATACACAACTTCCACTTTTTCTTTAAAAATGAAAATAAATAGCTTATGTTGATTTTAACTCCTTGTTCTCTTTCGATTTTTTTTCTTAATGATGTAGAGCATTTTCTATTCGATGACCTGTTTGCCTGAGATACTCAACAATTTCCACTTTTGCGCAGATTTGATGATGGCTGACTTTTGACGATCATTCTTATTCTCGTATAGATAAACTATTGATGCCCCTCGAAATTAAGCTATGTAGCCAAATCTCTATAGGTTGTAGAGTCTGCAACATTAATTTTGCAAATTCCATTGTTTAGAGATACGAGTTTGTACTCGGCTACCGTAACCATTTTCATAATCGATTATAGTGGGATAATTTTATTTTCGTCGTTGCGATTTCTCTTTTGGTTTTGCTGGTTGTTGTTCTAGAGCTAGTTGTTTCTTAACTGGCTTCTAGTGACCCCCTTTAAACTTTACATCCAATTTGCATTTCTTTCTAATCCTTTTTTGCCCATTTGGTATGGATTAATGCCATCATCGATTGCAGGTGGTTAGGTGTGGTCCCAAATGTTGCACGTGTTTGAACTGTTTTTTGAGCTCCTCATTGTTTTTCTTTAAAATTATAAATTATTTTTCAACTTAGGTGAAAGTTCCTTTATTTCTCTTAATTGTACACGGAGTTCAGTATTTTCCTTTTCGTAATGTCTTGATAATTTGAAGATATTGTCGTCTTGATAATTTGTGGCTCCATCCAAATGTGTTTAGTTATAGTTGACCCATTCCAGAATCTATTAGGCCAGCCTCCGACGAGTGTGGATTTGGCAGCGTCTCTGCTGCTGTACCACCCTGGGGTATTACATTTCGGACATGTTGTACTAATTTCTTACTAAGTTGTCGAAAAAGGTTTTTCGTTAGCAATCGAATAGGTTTGAATTGATCATCAGACATTAAGATTTCTCAACCGTCAAGCTCACTTGCTTTGTTTTGGGTTAAGTCCCTTAGGAATTTGGGAAACCAATTCTGCAGCAAAATGTGATGATAATAAATTGGATACTCACAGATGAAGTAGTTTTGGCAGAAAAATGCCTTTTAACCAGATCAGCAAAGAAGGACCAAAAGAATCAAGTAATTGAGCAGCATTCTAAAATTAATCTCACATTGTTTAGAATGTTACGGTCATATTCTTGTTTGTCCCTAGTTATGTTAGCGTTTGCTTGATTTCCGACTCTTCCAAGGCAAGTCAGATTTTCAGATGAAGGGAAAAGTTTAAATGGGCATTTTTTTAAATAGAAACTGCCGACTGACATTTTCCATCAAACCATTTATTTTTACGAGATTTTACTTCTTAGATAAGAATGGAATGAAATAATTTATAATTTGTAATAAGTTGGAAAAATTAATCCGCTTCATAGTTGATAAAGCCAATCAACCATTGAAATGAACTGATTCAAGGCAGATTATAGTTAGCATTTTGAAAATGCCACACAAGCCTTGGTCTGATTGTTTCAATAAATTCTGGGGTAATTGTGAATCTGGCTGATAAACAAGCACGATCAGAAAGGTCCGCATGGAGCATTTACGTCAACGTAGTATATTTGTCGGTGATGGTACGTCAACATATTTTGACTGATAAAAATTCTGCAAATAGTTCAGCCTCTTCGTCGATGCAATTTATGCCATTCGAAAGTGTTGTGGTGCCCATCAGATTGGTGTTTTGAAGCATGAAGATATAGGTATGGCTTTACCTGGTATAGGTTATAGTTCTCACAGTATGATCTTAGTTGGTTGATTGCACCGAAAACCATCCATAACTGGGAAGGCCTACAGCAGAGTTTGATCTCTTCTACTTGTTTGAAGGCTACCATTGAAATATTCGGGAAATACTGTTGGATGATAATCTTTCCAATACATTGACAACCAATCATCCCAGGAAATGGACGAAATACTGAATTGACTCGTTTGGAGGAGCATCACAACTGAATACCTGAAATGAAGACCTTTTTGCATGGCTAAACTACCGCATGAACAGATAGCTGCTTTAAGGCTTAGTCACTCGCCTACGTATCTTCCAAGTCCCTACTATTCACTTGATATGGCAACGACTGCCTTTACATTTAATTGATGTTGCCTATTTTTCTGTAGTTGTTTGGTACGACCTTCTTTTATGATGTATGTGAAGATAACCCAAATTCCATCCCGAAAAATGCGATGGCAACACTAATTATTGTTATCATGACATTTTTTATCTCAACCCATACAAACTCGACATTTTTACTCTCATCCCTAACAATATTTGCTATCATGATAGTTAAAAAATTTCATAACCGTTGAAATTTTTGGAGCTGAGAGTAGATATAACACTTATAAATTTGTACATGTTTGTGAAATAAGCCCAATTTTCATATGTGTGTGAAGATAGGCAAAATTCAGTCTAAGACGAATGCTTTGGCAACAAAATTATTGCTATCATGAGATTTTCTACACTCAGCCGAAAAAATCCATACAGATTTACTCTCAGCCTCGAAAATTCTTGCTATCGCGATAGATAAAAACTGTCATGACAATCGAAATTTTCAAGCTTGAGAGTAAAAATGTAGGGATTTTCTTATGCGGTGCACATCGTTTGATCCGTGAATGTTTAAAGAGCACGTACGAATTTTTATATAAATATTTCTATGTCTAGGAGTTGAGATATGGTCCAGAGAAGCCAGAAACTATTCGTTGGTTTCAGTTTAAGGAGAATGTACGATTTTTTTAGAATTTTTCTATGTATATGTTGGCCCAACCAGTGATGCACATCGATGTCGACGAATAATTTTCGACTTCTATCGACTATATCTCAATACTTGTATATCAAGTTTTTGATTCTCAGCCCAGAAAATATTTACTGTCATGACAGCTAAAACTATCATGACACAAACATTTTTCTGGGCTGAGAGTAAAAATATTGCATTTTGGTGAAGGAGGAATAGATTCAAAGTAATTTTTGATTTTCGCTGTCGGTATATTTTTGGAGAATAGAATTTAGATTTTTTTGTTTATTTACAAGTTTAATCAGCATTTTTTATTGTTTTTATTGAACTCATAACATTTTTATTTATTCGAAAATTATTTATACATTTTTATTATTTATACATTTTTATTTATTCGAAAATGTTTTATTTCTATAATTGTTAATTAAATGTCGTTAATTAAATGTGGCTGACTTTGCAACATCTGAGCAAAAATTTGGAAAGTCTTTATCACTTTTTAATGAACTCGATCTTTGACTAGGTTTCCAAGGTACTTCATATGTCATTCGTCGTTCATTAATACGAATATTAAGAATCTGGCAATATCAGCAATTTTTGAGCAACGGTTGATGGTATATTTTGACAAACTCTATCTGTGGTCCTTTGTGTAGATCTGAAACTGGTTATAATATTCTTATCGTGCATTTTCCGTTCTTAAAAGTTAGTCATTGCGTTAGAGACTTTCTCCTTTTTCTGACTTCATCCATAGCCCAAATCTCGATTTCTCAATTTCATCTTCACGATCTCCCACTCGTTGTCTACTTCTATATTAAAAACATCTTCATTGCTTTTATCTAATGTAAGAAATGGGAAAGACAATCTGATGATCTCCTCGCTTTGGTTGAAGTTTCACGATTAAAATCTTCTGTATGCTCGTTCTGAACCTTATCCTCAGTTCGCACGAAGACGACAACACCTTCCATTAGCTTGAGAGTGGCGGCTTCAAATTGCAGAGAAGGTACCGGTCGACCGTTGGATGCAACTCATTCAGCTAAAAAGATTTAATTTTCAATTATAACTGTGCTATTGGACAAAGAAGACGATTCTGTTCCGTTTGTAGCATTACCAACCAAATTAGTCAAGTATGCCACTGTTGCGGAATAACTTGTAGCTCTATTTGTAACAAAAGCCAAGTTTGCCACGCTATCGGGATCCATGGTGCCTCTCGAAACGAAATTGACAATGTATATAGTTTTCAAAAGGGCGAGATATATAGTCATACAGGATGCAAGAGTGTATAGGTTTACAACAAAACAAATTAAATATACAGTTCGACTGGAAGTCAAAAAATGCCAATGAGTCTGTTGTTCACCGAAAAAAAATTGAGTAAATATAACGAATCCTGGCGTTCATTTAACAAAGCCATCGTTCATATACAGCCGACGAACTATTAATTAATTTAATATCATGAAGTTAACTGAACATCAAAAAATTCTTCAATAACGTGTAATAAAACCAATTAAAGTTCTTTTACATAGTTTTTTACTCGCTATGATTTTTTATTACATTAAGGAATATTAATTATTTCAGATTATTCCGAGATATGAATTTTCTTTATATTAAAAACATATTAGTTAGAAATATTTAGCTATTTTAAAAACTATTAATTACATTAAAGAATACTTTCTAAATGCTAACCAGATTTTCAAAAACATTTAATTAGAATTAGTAACATTCGTTAACTATTGATAAAAAAGACAAGTAAACTTCGTTAGTTTAAAATCCTCTTTATATTATACTGCACCGCGAATCGAATTTTTCAGCTTGGGTTTCTAATCATCAATACACAGTTTAAACAAATTTTTTTGTAAACAGAATATGTCTTTATTTCTTTTTTATAAAAATATAAAATATATATTCGGTATATTCAATTATGAATTTTAAAACACATTGTCGTCAATTTGAAATTCGTTAAAATAAGGCTTTTATTTCGTTCTAACAATCATTTGAAAGCACAAACAAACAAAACTTTAATTTATATCTTTGTACTTTTAATTAATAAGTGTGCCACTATATAAGTTTGGAGTAATTCTCCTTGAATGATGAGAATCGAAATATTCAAAATAAAAATATTATTTAAATATTCTAAAATATTTTATGATTTAATTATTTGTTTAATTTGTTTAAATAATTCAAAGTTTTAATTATAATAAATTTAGTCACAATTGTATAACAAAATAAATTAAACATTCTAAATTCCAAATTTATTTTATAAAATAAAAATTCTGATTCCAAAATAAAAATTCTATAATCTAACCATCAAATATTTAAAGCTTAGTTTAAAGCTTTTGCTGCATCTGTGCATTTTCAAGTTTTTTTATTAGTAAATTAACAGAAGGGAATGCATCGTCGAAAGGAGTATCAATTTTGTATAAAAATCGTCGTATGAATTGTTCCGAAGGGTATTTTATATTAAATTCTTGAAATAATTTGAAGACACAATCCAATGCAGCAAGTGCACTTGCACACTTGTACATACTTAATATTATCCCAGTAAATAAAAAACTGATTCGGCGAATAAAAACTTTCACCAACGACAAAGATGAATGGTTGTAACTGTTGTTTATGGCTGGATTTTATACTCAGTTGATTACTAATGTATCTGTCAACATTGCTTGTGGATGGTAACAAAACCATGAATGAATTTTGCGAATCTTTTATTGTTTATTTAATGAGTTTTTTGGTGCATCTCATTAGAGTGTTATTTGTAGGTTTAATCAAAGCGTGCAATAATAACAGAGTTATACAAGTTCTAGCATCTGAAATGATATTTGAATAATAAATTGGTATTATTTTATTGGTTTGATTAATAATGTTTTATTATACCTGGCGTAACAAATTTTTGTAACTTAAAATCATTTAGCAATTTCTTAAAAATCGGTTCTATGATTTTGGCTTCCATAATAGGAAAAATGTCGTTGCAGAATCTGTCAAATTTTATAAAAATGTTATCGACGTCAGGATACAAATATTGAAAATCAATATCAATCAGTTTGGGTCCATATGCCTGTGTGTATGCTGGCCATTCACGTATTATTGATTCAACGTTTTTATCCTTACTTAAGGTCTTGATCCATGTCAAGCGATATTCCGATGTAATAATTGTCATGTAATAATTGTCATTACTTTTAAAATTGTGGAAATATTTAAAATGGTTAATGAGATAAGTTATGTTATTCACATCAACTTTACATGCAAAGCAAATCATTTTAAAGTACCTTTGATTTATTAAGGATCGGAATAATTCGAATAGTTCAATGAGAATTTTAATAATTTTGGTTAATTTGAATATGATCCTTTTCCAATCTTAACCGTTATAATTTCCCTGCAATAAAAAAGAAACATGAATTTTTTTAAATACTTACAATCATTTATATAAATACCTGTTATAGCTGCCAGCCTAAAATAATTTGTCTTATTTTAATTCGTTTTCCAAGGGATTCACCTTCGAGTATTTTAGCAATGTCTTCCGTCTTTAGCGATAAAAGCGATTTTTCGTCAATTTTATTATCTTGATAATAAATGTACGATTAATTTAGTTAGACATGATAATATTAATCACGACATATCTCAATAATCTAATGTCGAAAAGTTAACTTGTTTCCATTGATAAATTCGCTTTATTTTAATTTATTTTTATAAAATAAACTTAATAAAGCCTAAAGTAACACAAAAACATTTACTAAAGTAGAAATAACTAATTTGGAAACTATTTAACTTTTCGAAGTGAGATTTTACTTTGATCCCAAAAAAAACTTCATATATTCAGATCCGATAATTACTGCGACTCTAAAACAAACACTACGGTTACCACGCTCAAATATTAAATACATTCATTCCTTTACAGGTACACAGAAACCAAATATATTACAGTAAAACCTCAATTTCACGGACTAATTGGTGTATGCCCAGTTCAATTTTTCCGATAAATCCGAACATCCAAAAAATGAATGGCCTTTTAAATGGTAGCGGACTCCATATAGCATGCATATAACAGTTACAAATTACAATAAACCTCGGAGTTTCTTGCAACTAAACGACAATGAGAAAAAAATATCAAAAAATTTGTTCACACACGGTACTTTCCGATATGATACAAATACAAGAAAAGATAATTTATTATTGTTTAGTTTAAAAAATACGGTGAATAAACAAAAAATGAAACATAAACTATGGGGCTCGATAAGCCGAGGTTCTACTGTACTTGACACGTTTTACTATCGTTATACTCTATTTTACTATAGTTATTATTATTTTTTAACGGGATATTTCATTTTTTTGCTTCTATACTACTCATTTAGTTCAACGAATTTGCCAAAAATGTTTAATATTAACATGCATTGTACTACTACTACTAATAAATTAATTAAATCTACTACCATTTCTAAATAAACAATTATCGAAAATAAAAAGTCGTACCTTTGAACTTTTGAACAATGTCGTAGGATAATTGTAAATCTTTTAGAATTTTTTCGACAATTTCGAGTGAATCCATTTAAAAATAGAAACACTAAAAGCTCCACTAAAAGAATCAATATATAAAATTTAGCTGTACACTATAATAAACACTTAATATTATACACTAATATCCTAAATATACATATATTAGGTTTCAATTTTTAAAGTTTCCAGTTCGGCGTCCAGATCACTTTTGATATAATGTACAATTTTGCTCGACTTTCTCTCTCCTTCCCTTCGTTGTAATTCGATAAACGCCATTTGTGTTAATATAAATATTTTTCATTCTTTAGAAGAAGTTTATTTAATCTAATTAATGTTCATAAATTCGTGAAGAATTTTAATGTGTATTAGTAATATTTTTAAACTTAACGAATAATTATTAATTTAATGAAAATTAATTATTTTTTGTACTATATTGTAAAGAAATTTAATAAATATTATGAAAGTATAGAAAACCGTGATTATTGTGATTTGCTCAACGATCATTATCATTATTATTTGGCCAAGAATCTGGTTTATGTCAGCTTTTAAGATACATCGAACATAAGTTTTCCGATAGCCCTTTCCCGGCTGCCGTACGATTCAGCTAACTTCTATGTTATTAACTTATTATGCTTTTTGCAAAAACAATTTTGATTTAACTAAGATCCGTTAAAATACGTAAGACATTACAAACTCTGGTTATTTACATGCACATTTGTGTATGGTGAACTTAAATTGAAGCAAAAACATAAATATTTTTTTTAGAACTCGAAAGGGATAGACAAAGACATAACACGAATATTTATGAAGAATAATATGAAACTACTGGAAATTGAATATCCCTCTTCAACTGTTATCAATTAAGCTTTCGACCAGAATGATCGTTTCAGAATTTCAAAGAGATTTGTAGCGCTAGTGAACCTTTTCTGTTCGGTTTTAATGCATGCCATTGACTCCATCGTTCTTGGAATTGTCGTACGCAATGTAAATCCTTAATTACGTAATCCTTAATCAAAATGTAAAAGTGAAATTAGGTTCGACAAATGAGTATATTTTAATACGGTGGGATGATCATAAATTGGTTTAATCTTATTGCAATCCTATCAAAAAGTGGAACGTTTACTGTACTTAAGGATAAAACCTTTAATGCATTTAAATAATCGCTATACTTACTTTTCATGTGACGACTAAATCTATAGCTTCTGAGCTTAGCCACCCTACGAGGGACCTTTCCAGGTATTAAAAAGACAGCATAAATATTACACGATTCAGATGAATAATCGCACCGTTAACATATCAGTTGATCGCCTTAAACCAGCATTTTTCTGGATAGATGAACATTTTACGAATAATAATCCACGCATACCAACGAATATCGCGAATCAACTACAATCATCAGAAACAGCCAAGAAACCTAAACGAAACGTCACAGTTCCGCAAAGGTAACATTAAAGAGGGGAGTATATGTGGTGCTCTTGGTCAAAATAATATTTTATGTTTATTAATATTTGTATGTATTTAAATCGATTGGTAATAAAATGTAACCGAGATTACCATAGACTAACATCCGTTATTAACGTACAACACGAGAGAATGATTGTATGAGTGCAGCAAGACTGCATCAGTTAGTTGTACAATAATTGTGTGGTTTTTAGTCTATCGCTAACTCTTTAAATCGAAACTATTAAAATAAAGTTTTTCTAAACAAAGAAAAGGACCTCCATATTGTGTTACTCTGAGTTAATTAATGACAAATATATTTATCGATTCATGCCGTGACTGTGAGTCGAAGTTTAAATAAAGGAACTTCTCGAAAAACAACAAATTAGCAATTTTTAAATTACGTTCGTTGTTTGTTCCATTTTGATTTTAACAATGTTATGTACATTATAATTTAATGCCATTTTCCCCAAGAAATTTCTATGTACATACTTTATTTTTAAATGCCTTATCTTTACAACTATTAGTATTACTATATTTTATTATGTACGTTTAAAATGGTGAGAAATGTTGAATGACCGAAAGAAAAATAATTAATTTCATGAATCGCTTTTCGTCAAACGAAATATAAATTGAATATTAATTTTTATAAAACTAAGTAATATTCATCAATTCAACGTAACTTCTATTCTCAATAAAAGTTTTAAACATCATAGGTTAAAACTTATCGTGATACTAATTAACATTAATCTGTAATTAATAAGTTTTTTTGACAAATCTTAACAAATATTAATAATCATCGTTCAATTAATATCTTAAAACGTTAAATATTTATAAAAAGTTCTATTAATCTAAATGTGTTAAAATAATGTATATTCGTAAAGTGTCAAAACAAGGTTTAAAGAATATTATAGCTCAATGAAAATAGTTCATTACATTAATTAACTTATCTTTCCATTCAAGAATTCCTTCTTTAGTATTTTAAGGACTGCTCCTTCGTTAATAGTATACAAACTTTTTTCTCGGTGTTCCTAGGCCCGTGTGGTGCAGTTACGGAGCAAGATGAAAAATGGGTTTCCAATACTAACTTGAAGGATTGTGTACTATAGTTACGATCTAAGAACAAACCGGTCCCCAAATTGTGTAATGTGATTTGCATTCCTTCTCAGGATGACTCCAGTTGTTTGTTTGTGAGCCTTCTTTATACGAGCTTCCTAAAATGACAGATGGGGCAGTTCTTCCTCATCAAGTAGAAGGTAAGCTGATATTATCCAGAGATTTTGTATTACCTTCTTTGCGAATAGCAGTTTATAATTAGGAATCCTAAGTCCAGGTACCATTAAGTAACCAATTAATCTGAAGGAACTTTGGCATTAGGTTTGTTCCTTTACTTCAACCTCTATACCACAGTTGCATCAGAGTGTCCTTCTCTATCTGTGATTCCTCCAGTGATCCACGAATTAATCCTATCGATATTAATAAATTTTACAGTTTACTTCACGTATAAGTACAAAATACTACAAATTAGTACACATTCTACAAGCATCATAAATCAATACACTACAAACATGTTCATCATATTGTACGTCATCCTCAAGGGATATAAATATTTAACCAAAATTTTGTACTATGTGTAGTCCTTACAATCATAATATTACATCCATCAATTTACACGTGATTATTAGGTTATAATATCAATAAAAAATAAAGTAGAAAAAACTTTAATCCCAACCTACCGTCTTAATGAAAATATAATTTTGTATCAATCACGTTACATTTGTCGTTGCACGATATATAGGGTCCGCCAACCTTGATCTCCCACCTATGTACATATATACACAATCAACACAAAAAACCGGAAAGTAAGTAGGAAATCGTTAGTGTTTCTTAGTATACATATATATCGATAGACAGTGCGTTCGTCCCCCGCACTTTATATTATGTCTTATATATATATATATATATATATTGTGCTGCTTTCGTTAATGTCACTATGAATTTTCCCTCCCCAAATCCCAATCCCAAGCAAACAGAGAAGGAAATATTTTATTTAATACTAAAAGTAAAAAAAAAAAAAACATCAAATTAAATTAGAAATATAAAATAAAATTGGATATGGCACATTGTATACAGTAAACACCAGAAGAAATTTAACGTGAACGACATTTCTTAATAAATGAATACGGAATTTGAACGATCACACGGGATGCTGTCTATATCTATCTTTACAATATGCCTTAAAGTAGTTTAAGGATGAAGGTATGAGATGTGTTGTGTGCTCATTGTCTGGTATATATGACTTTATCTCCCACTCATGTTATTTTTAATTAGAAAGTTACATTTTACGTTTCTTATATAGAATATCCGTCCCAGTTTATATTTATTTTGTTCTTATCTGAATGATGAAAGATATCGATAAGAGATCTCTTTAGTGGAATGTATAGACATAAAATATTTATGGTAAACGAAACAAAAATGAAAGAACACAGAAAAAGCTCAACACAACAGGTGGTTTTATACAAACATACCCCCATGCAATTAAGTTTTTCATTTGTTGAATGTGTGTGTGTGTGTGTTGTGAGGCTATATATATAAGAAATGAAAAAGGAAAACAAAAGACAAGCATTAAACTGTGAATTTTAAATGAATACAAGTAATTCAAAATAAAAACTATAAACATACATTGTAGAGAACTGGTCTCTAGGGTAGAAATAGTTATAGATATGGTTTTGTCTAAGTATGGAATTGCCATTATCGAATTACTTGTTTTCCCCATTTTTCACAAAAAGTCAACAAATTTATAGAGCTTTCATGTTGTGGCATAATTATTCATGCGACATTATTTTATGTACAAAAATACATCGGGGTGTTAATCTGGGTGAATTTGTTCCGATACCGATTTGTTTCGCTCTTTCGAATGGTATGGGTTGGATGTTTTCCCCGTTTTATTAATGTGGCCGTTTGCTTTACTCAGTTTATCGTTCAATTTAATGTGTGGCTGAGTTTTTATTGCATTTTATTGCTTGGCAAATGGGATACGTTTTCTCAAAGTTAATGTTTTTGGTTATTTATGCGGAGTGATTTTATGATAATGTAATTTGTGGTCAAAAGAAATTATTAAAGAATTACCCTGTTAAATTTGTAATGTTTCCAATTAGATTTTATTTTTTCAATAAAATTATTATATTGGCGCTACATCCTATTTTGGGATTTGGCCGCCTCATTATTGACGTTATATAATCAGTTTATCTTCGGATTAATGTGTGATTGGTTGGTTGATTGAACTGATAATATGAAACCTTTTTCGAAATTGTGTAGCTCGCCACATTCCGCCAACAAATTGTGTGCATGCAACCCACATAAAAACTAAATAAATTTTGTCAAAATTGTATCAGTACATAGGATGGTACTTATGTCCTTCACGAAAATTGATTTTGATGAGAGAACAAATCAAACAACTCAACTCAATTCTCAATAGACGATTGAGTTGGATGTTCACGTTTACAAATAATTCAACACTAAAGGCAAGTTTATTCGACCAATCATTTCTTGTGGAAAAATTCAGAAGACAAAAATCGTCATTTTTGAGCAATATGATTTTTCGTAAAAATTGTCAGAACGAACGAACGAACACAACCATAAAGGCGGCATTATGTATTGAAAAGTGAATAAAATGTCGATTCAAACACAGGCATCTATCGAAATTTGAGTTGTTTTTTGGATTTTTTCGGAGTCAGTTGGGATTCAAAATAATTCAGTGTATTTTATTCGAGTGGTATTATATTGAATCAACACAGTGCATTCTAGTAAACAATATTTTTCGTTTTTTTGTCCAGCGCGTAAATGAACAATGATGATGGTTTGCCAACTCTCGAGCACGCGACGTACAACTGACCATGAGAAAAAGACGGAAATTCCAGATTTATTACGCACACTTCCAACGATTGAACTTGCGATTTGTTAATCGTCATAGCGAACGCGAAACGAACGGGAACAGTGGTTAAAGCTATGGCGTTTGGGTCGAGAGGTACCGGGTTCGAATCCCGATAGGGGCAGGATGTAAAGTGAAATTTCATCAACTGAGATTACGATCTGTGGTGAAATGTGACACACCTATGACCCCCTGTTGGTGTGCAAAACCCATGGGCCGACCCATAATTAAAATTGTTACATAATTAAAATTGTTCTCTTTAGTGAAACTACATAATTAAAATTGTTCTCTTTAGTGATAGTGCTGCCACTTGCGGGAGTAGCGTAATCTCTTATTTTCCGCTGTCAAAATAAAATTCTGCTATCATCTACAGCATATAGCATCGATCGTTTCCACATTGCACCTGGTCGTTTGGCTATCCTTTTAATTTGTGGTGCCATTGCAGAGGTCTTCTTATTATGTCACTAGGTGAATTCCTCAGTGTAGGGCAGGCGCGTACGCAGGATGAAGCCATGGGTGGGGGGGGGGGGTGGTAATAGAAAAATTTCACGTAATAGAACTAGCTAATATAAATAATATTTTATTTTATTTCACTATAAAAACATAAACTATACAAGAAAGAACTTAACAATTAAAGAAAAATTAATATATTAAAAATTATATAACAAAAATTAATAAAAAATTCATCAAGAAAAGTTAATAAAAAATTATATGATGTATGTACAAAAAAATTAATACATATATTAAAAATTATATATTTTTTCTTATAAAATAGAATAAAAAGACGGGAAAGGTTCGGAGCCGAACTCTTTAAGCATTTGTGTAGCCTATAAAGAACTTCTATGCCGTGTGATTGGCGTATTTTAAATATTACGACCACCCACTCTCATACCCACCTAACCCCATCTACACCCAGCCCAACTGACCCCAATCCAACATATCTCAACTGACTCCAATCAACCACATACCACCACATCTAAACATTACGAGGGCTGCCTTTTATATTTCGGGATTAGAGAACAAAAACAAATATTAATCATCGAAAATCGCTTTATTGTTTTTCAAAATATTCCCCATGAAGATCTATACACTTTAGCATGCGTTTGAACCAATTGTCGAAGCACTTTTTCCACTCTGATTGTGGTATCTCCAAAACATGCATTCTGAACGCAGCAACCGCTTCTTCAGGTGTCGGAAAACGATGACCTCTCAGTTTGTTTTTTACGTACGGGAATAAAAAGAAGTCATTTGGTGACAAGTCAGGACTATACAGCGGATGACTCATCAAATCGATGTTTTGAGTGCTCAAAAATGCAGTTGTTTGAGCCGATGTGTGACAGCTCGCATTGTCGTTGTGAAGAGTGATCCGTCTTCGGCAGTTGGTTTTCCTGATTTCTTGGAAGACAACTGGCAAACAAATGGTTATGTACCACTCAGAATTGACTGTTCTGCGTTGTTCTAGTGGTACGGTTGCGGCATGTCTATTTTTTCCGAAAAAACAGGCAATCATTTGCTTGCAAGTGCATCGTGCGAGAACAATTTTTGTTGGATTCGGCTCATCTTGAAACACCCATACAGTCGACTGCTGTTTACTTTTGGGCTCATACGCGTAAATCCACGATTCATCACCTGTCACTATGTCATAGACGTGTTTTGAAGCACCGCGATCGTATTTTTTGAGCTTTTCTTTCAACCAATCGATACGAGTCCAACGCGAACAAATTTTTTTGACATTCAAATGTTTATGCAATATTGAATGTATGCTGGTCCCACTAATGCCTAAGGTTGTCTCAATCTCACGATAGGTCACATGACGATCTTGCAATATCAGTTCGCGCACAGCATCAATGGTTTCCGGAACAACAACTGATTCTGGACGACCTTCACGAAATTCGTCTTGGAGTGAACTACGACCTCGATTGAATTCACCATACCATCGATAAACACTACTCCTTGGTGGAGCTTCATCGCCAAAAATTGAATTAAGTTCATCCATGCACTCTTGCTGCCTTAATCCACGTCGAAAGTTGTAAAAAATAATCGCACGAAAATGTTCACGATTTAATTCCATTTTATTCCATAATGAGTACTGTAAACAACACAAATAGCGCTCGAATGTCAAAACGTTCTGAGTACGTATAATCTCAAAAATGTCAAACTTTACGATAGAGCTGTCAGTTGCCAGATTGCAACACTAGGGTTGTCCTATCTCAAAACCTATCTCATCAGCACCACCCTATACCGCACCACCCATATTATCACCCTTTATCACCTCCATACCCACTTCCACGCACACACATACCACCCAGACAAACTCTCATCCACAAAATCCCAAATTCTCACACCAAACCCAAAACGCCTCACCCCACCCCCTCCACCTACCATACCACCACTCCTACTACCCCCATAACTGCACCACCCACACAAACCCACATCCAGACGAGTTATATTTTTATTCCACATTCACATGCTCGATGAAATCAAAATAGAATAGAAAATAAAAAAAAATCTATCAATTTTAAGGATGGGGGTTGACAAACCCCCACCTATCTCCAAACACCCTAAACACAGAAATGTCCAAATCAATAGGGATCATTCCCATGAATTGCTTAAACTTTTAGTGAAGAAATTAAATTAATATCTCCATCCGTTCTCAAGTTATCGTGCACACAGACGGACAGACATTTTTTTAACAAAAATGCTTAAAAATGGCAGATTTAGCAAAAGACCACTTTCTGAAACAATTAAAGAGCGATAGAAGTTAAGACTGAAGTTCAAAGATTTTTTCTTTTCATAATTACCAACTACAAGCGAATTTCTAATTTACGTGAACTTTTTGCTAGTTCATCTAGAACTGCATCAACAGAAACCACGACATTACGATGAATATTAAGTAACGCTAATCCATTTAGCCTATCTTCATTCGTTGTGTTGCGTAAATACGTTTTGAGTTGTCTCAATTTTGAAAAAGATCGTTCACTGCTTGATGTTGTAACCGGTAGTGTTACAAATATTTGAAGTAATTTTCGAACAGTTGGGAAAATTGATTCGTCGCATGATAAAAATGCAATATGAGCATTTTTGGTGTATTCGAAGAATTTATAGCATGGCGCCACCATAGCTTCAGTTCACCAATGCCCTCAACTATGCTGCAGTTCGTAATACTTTTATATTTTTCCAAAAGGATTTTTGCAGATTTTTTTCGTGCTCCAATGAAAAATTTTGTTCATTTGGCAAAAGACACATAAAACTTTGCAATATATTTTTATGTTTCAGAAGTCGATCGTGAACTTGCATCTTTGTAGAATCTAGAAAAGGTATAAAGATGGCAGTAAGATAATACTCTTCAGGATTTTCAACTGCAATGTTGCAGCGATGAATTTCTCTTCCGGCTAGACGAAGAATTCGTATTTCTACATTAAGCTGGTCACATATTTACTTGACGTCACTGAAAATTGCATTTCTGTTTCGCGTCGTATTTTATCTAGCACATTTTCAACATCTTTTGCCAGTTCGATTGCAGCGGCCAGATCCAGATTTATTGTTTGTAGTGAACGACTTAGTGTTATACCAAAAACCTTGGCAAGCACATGAAGAGATACTTGAAATTCTGTACTCCTAATAACAGATAGAAGCTGAATCGCAGAAGAAGAAGTTGTTTTGTCATCCCAATCAGAAATAATTTCCATCGCAAAGATTGCAGCTTTTTGAAGCTCCAGAAATACTAAGGCAGACTCGCAGCGTTGAATCCAGCGTGTGGGACATATTTGTTTGAGTCGCGTTGCTGTTGATTCAGGATTTACTTTTTTCTATTGTTGAATCATGGGGGGTTAAACCCCCAGTAACCCCCCTCCCCCTGCGTGCAGCCATGGTGTGGGGCCAATCCATCTTTGGAATGAATCCATTTGTTATTTTCCTCATAGGCATTTATCATATTTAAAAACACATGTAGCTTGTTGTTTATCTTATGCGGGAACACTGACTTCACGTGTTCCAGACTGTGTAACATGTTCAATGTTGTTCTGGCTTTGTTGATTCATTTCTTTATGTTTTCATCTGTTGGCAGGCATATGCCATTTTCGTAATCTATATCATTGCGGTGCTCCGTTTATTCTCACTGGATGCCGTTGGGGGACACTATCTAATATTACTAGGAACAGAAGTGGCGAGATTACTTATCCTTGGTGCTCATTGACTGTTTCATTTTGACTCACTTTGTTTGTTTTTGTATTGTACGAGATCGATTAATTTCTTAAATCCGTATATAGATCGATTAATTTCACGTTCGAGGTTCACGAAGAGTAAGCTCCAATTGTTAGACTGATATATGATGATTCTTATTGTATTGATATGATCGGTGCACTTTGTCCAGGATGTCATCATTGCTAATATCTTTATGCTTGTGTTGGGGAAGGATATTTTGCACCAATTTATCATTCTCTCAGATCTTGTAAATCATTTTTTTCAAGTATTCCTACTATTTTCGTAGTATTCTACCGGAATTCCTTACTTTTGTAATTATAGGTGTTAGAGCAATTGCAGTGGTCATTTCAAGAGGCCTTTTTATCTTCATTTTAACAATGACACCGCCAAATTCCCGCTTATTAGGTGGATGGGTGTTGATAGTTTCGTTATTTGAACCAGTTGTTAATTCGAAGTTTTGTGTATTGTGTTGATCAGATGCAATCCCTTATTGGTGAATATTCCTGTTCCCGTCGACATAAAAAATGAGTTTTTCTAAAAATCTAGGGGAACACTGGCTGTTTCCAATTTGTATTAGACGCAATCCAATTAAAAAACATGAATTATCCTGAAAATGTAGGGGAACACTGGGTATAATATATACAAATTGTAAATTTCAACATCGCACTAAATGTGTCTTAAGTTACTGCGTGACTGGAATGGGTCTTTTCACTTGGTACTAGACTAAATTCAATTCAAAAACCTAATTTACCCGGAAAATCGATGGGAACATTGAGTGTAAACTCAAAATATGTTCAAGTTGGGAACACACTCATTGCCGTAATATTTATTTAAAATGTACTGTATGTGAAGTGTCCAACAAACCACGAAGCTCTTCATTTACATATGTTGGTAAATACGTTGACCATGAATTACTACAAGTTTTTTTTATTTCTTTTTGTACCGTGTGGATATTTGGATGATGAAGTGTACCATTCATTCATTAATTCCTAATGTACCACGGAGCGTTAAAAGTTTGTATTATTTTGGTGTTGGTTTTCTTTGTACAGCCCCAAAGCTGTATTCCGTAAGTTATACAGGCTTTAGCATCTGTTGTACCAATTTATTTTCGATTGACAATTCCAAATTATTTCCCAAGCAGCCAATACATTTTTTGATATTTGATATTAAGTTCATCTTTTTTCTTTTTGCATACGTAAACTGCTGACCGTTAGTGCAATTACAGGTTTGTAGTTAACTTTTAGATAAGTAGTAAAATAGTAAAATTCACATTCGTGAATTTCGATTCATTGATCCCGATACGTCACATTTTTGTCCATTTTATGATTTTCTCACATGCTTCTTGAAGTTTCGTTGTCGATTCCTCGATAGTGTCTCCTACTGAGAGAACTGCAGTGTTATCAGCAAATGCTGCGACGGTAACCTTGTTCAATTGAGGAAAATCTCTGGTGGTGAACAGCAGGTAACGAATAGGTCCCAAAACACGGGTCCCAATCTAGGGGCCTCTCTATATACAAAAATGAATTCCTGTTTGTCTGTTCCGAATGGGCGTCTCAGCCGCTCAACCGATTGCCATGAAAGTTTTACCATGTAAAAGTTGCATATCCACAACCAACTTTACGATATTTTGGAATTGGCTGGACTCCGGGATCTAGGGGCTGCGGTACAAATTTTATTTCGAATTTTTATTTTCTTTAATTTTTTTCATGAAAATTAGTTTATGGGGCTGGTTATATAAAATTACTGATATTGTCGAATCCGACGGGCCCAGCCCTGGATCAAAAATTAATTTTTACATGTATATAGATACAAATATTTGATTATTCCAAAATGACTTCTCAGTCGCTCAACCGATCGCCATGAAATGTTTACCATGTAAATGTTACATGTTCAAGACCAATCTAACGATATTGTGAAAGGGGCTGGACCCCGGGGTCTAGGGGCCATTGTACAAATTTTTTCAAAAATTTAAATTTTTTTACGAGAATGAGTTTTGGAAAGGGGTTATATGAAATAAGAGACATGTTCGAATTTGGGGGGTTCGCCCCAGGTACAAAAATTCATTTTTACTTGTAAAGATAGTTATTTGATTGTTCTGAAATAACGCCTTAGCCGCTTTACCGATCGCCATGAAATTTTTACGATGATTTTTACGAAGCCCACGATATTTTAGAAGGGGCTAGACCCCGTCGTCTAGGGGCTGTGGTACAAATTTGTTATCAAATTTAAATTTTTTTAAGATTTTTTGACGGGAATGACTTTAGGAAAGGGGTCATATGAAATTAGTGACATGCTCCAATCCGGAAGTCTGCCCTGGATCAAGAATTCATTTTTACATGTATAGATACAATTATTTAAATGTTCCGAAATAGCGCCTTAGCCGCAAATTTAGACACCAAAAAGGATATCTAGCGTACGATTGTTATACACAAATCATACCTCTACTATAATCTGATTTAATTATTCAAATTAATTTTATTGATTTAAATTTAAGACTAACTGAAGGCAAATCTCCGAACACTTATGTTATCCATACTAATAATCCATTTTTACTGGTTTGACATGTACTGTTTAGTGATATCCTATTTATCATATCCTGTTTTGAAATGTACCATAGTCAGCGAGTTCAAATTTCCACACTTCAGAAATAATTAACATTCTATTTTAATCCACTATTGCAACCGACGGCTTTTAATGAAAATAGTAGTTTCCCACTAAACGCCAATAGTTTATTACTTTATTTAAGTTTATTACTTAAATAATCAATGATTGTTTCATAAAATCAATTCTAGGAAAGGTACTAAAAAATATTGTACGAATAAACTGAATAAACTGATACTTTGAAAAGTACTAGCGTTTTATATTTGAAAATATCATCTTCTACAAGAAACATCCTTGGATTCAAATTATTGTACGTGTAAAATTACCTTAGTTTGAAAAAAACTTCTTTTGTTTTTCGAAATGTCATTTTCAACCACAGTTCGCGGTAAAACGTATCGAAGTGGACGTAGTTTTAATCGTTTTGAAAAAATTAATATTAATTTGTGTTTCGGATGCCGTTGTTCTCGATTAGTTATTTGTTAATCTATGATTACTTTTTGATTGTAGATAACATTTGATTTTGCTTAAACAAAATTCCGTAAAGACATTTTCAAACACAGTTCGCGGTGAAACGTATCGAAAGGAACATTAAAATCGTTTTGATAAATTTATACTAATTTCTGTTTTGATTGCCCGTCATTCCTGATTAATTAGTTACACGTTTCATTTTTGCTTAAAAATGCCTGCAAAGTCGAAGAAGATTAGAGCCGCAAGGGTGGCTGAATCAAGTGAACAGCTTGAAGCACGACTTAAAAATGATCGAAGCAGTACGTCTTCTTCTAGAGCTAATGAAACGCCTAATTTTTGTCAAATGCTGCCATCAATACAGGACGTGGTAATGAAAGTATTTCCAAATCTGCCAAATAAATAGTATTTCCAAATCTGCAAACGTGCACTCCTAGCTCCCAAAAATGACGGCGTTAATAAATTAAATAATGAAATTCAATCGCAACCACCCGGGCTACTAATGAAATACAAATCTATCGACACGGTTACTGATCTGGATCAATCCGTCAATTATCCAATAGATTTTCTTAATTCTTTGGAGCCACCTGGTATTCCACCACACATACTATTTTTAAAAGAGGGTTCACCAATAATACTGCTCCGAAATTTAAATCCACCGAAATTGTGCAACGGAACACGGCTTTATGTGAAGAAATTGATGCCGAATATGATTGAAGCAACGATTATTACCGGTAAAAGTAAAGAAGAAGATTACGCCTTGCTTTTGCTATGACAATCAACAAAGCCCAGGGGCAATCATTGAAAATAGCTGGTGTTATTTTGGAAAATTCATACTTTTCACCTTGCCAACTGTATGTTGCTTGCTCCAGAGTGGGAACGGCAAAAAATTTATTTATTTACACACCAAATGGAAAAACCAAAAATATTGTTTATCAAAAGGCTTTAGAATAAAAATTATTAACTAAATATCTTTATATTTATTATTCACTTTGATCTGGTTGAAGGTTTGTAAAAATGGAGTATAATTATTTGGCAATTGGTAACAAATACCAAACCAAAATTAATTAATTATTCTCACAAACAGGATGTCCAATAATATCATTACAAAAGTTCACCTGGTTGCATTGACGGAGGCACCCGTTACTGAATACAGCTACTTATAATTTTCTTTTCATATGTGATTGCAACTACAGCGATGTAAAGAGAGAATTCTTGCATAACAATCAAGGTATTTGAATTATATACCTCCCGTGCAACGCCGGGTAACTCAGCTAGTAATATATAATATTAAATTCACAGTGATCCAAAAACAACAACGGTATTAATTGAAACATTAAAATATAAGTAAATATAATAAATTATAGGCGCAGGGTCAAATTGGGTCGAGCTCAAACTGGGTGAGCGCGAACAGCACCTCATACAATTTCGCTAGTGTTGGTAGAAGTGAAATTGGCCGGTAAGATTTTCTATCATTCGGTAGCTTGCCCAGTTTCGGAATCAATATTACTTCTGCATTGGCACATATTTTTTCCTGAGGATCGCATTGATTATGTGTAATAATTTATGGATGTCCTATTCAGGCAGCTCCTTTATTATTTGCCCTGTTATCAGATCGTAACCAGGAGCTTTCTTTGTTTTTATGTTCCTTATTTTAGCTTTTAGTTCTTGCAATGTTACAGGCCTGATATCTTCGAAGTCAGATATTCTGGGCGTAGCTTCAGTGTTTTCGTAACTGCGATCTGCCGACCTAGAGGTTGAAATGTTTCTTCAATTTTTGGCCGCTTTAACCCCTTTGTTGCTTTCCAGAGGGAATAGTCGGTATATTTAGTTGAAGCTACATAACCAAGGTATTTTCGAATTGTTTCATTTTTCCCTGCTTTTATATTTAAGGTGGTTTTATCTTGTGGCGCACGTGTAGTCTGCCATTTCTTTCGGCACCATCTCTCTTACTTCTATTAGATAAATGACGGAGTTTTCTTTCCTGGATTATAATTTGAGGGTGCATTTTTCAAGCCGACCATTGTATGACATCAAGGAGCTTGTCTAGTTCCTCTTCTATTTAATTTTCACTTTTGATTGACACTTGAAGTTCTATTTTTTCCTCTAATAACTGCTTCAACAATTCCCAAAAGTTTGAGTAAGGGATCAATGAGTGGGGACAATATATTGCAGATATATTACAGGTGTTGTGATGGGGGCCAAATTTAATTGTAACGGTGGTTACTTGCATGGATTCTTTTTCTATTTTTAATTCTTCACGATGATTAATATTACCTCTAATAAATATAGCTGACCCTTCTCTTGCTCGTTCTGCTTGATGTCTTGTATGGTAACAAGCATATCTCCGGATTGATAATAGGAGCTACTGATAAAATGTGTTTCTTATATTAAGCATATTTCGATTTCCCACTATTTGTAGTTCTAATTCTGCTATAGGTGTTGTGTTAATGCGGTTGCAGTCTATTCCATTGCATTCCGTTCTCTCTACGCATAGAAGTTTCCGTGCCTGATCTATCATTTTCTGCAGCTGCTTGGAAACCTCATATGCTCGGTAGCTGTCTGGATGCCCCATTACAATTTATACATTTTGCTGATTCTTCTTTAAATAGTTGGCAAGCATCTGAGGTAGAGCATGAACAGGTGTAGTCCTCTTTTTGAAACGGCTTCTAGTCGGTTCTCTCCGCTACGTCTCTCTTTTTTAATAATGTTCAAACAAGGATTTTAAACCCTTTATTTTCTAGGTCCTCCATTATTGAATTACTTTCAGAGGTTGGACATAGGCCTCTTACCATGACCTTGATGGGACGATCGTTTTAATTTTCGTACATGTACCACAGATATTTTTCAGTATTCAGCTTTATTGACAAATTTCTGTGTGCGTCTGGATTGGAAGTGTTAATCTTCCATACATTATTGGTTAGAGCAGTGATTTTGTACTCTTGTTCCGTAACCGTACTCATTGCGCTTTAGGTTTCTGAATAGTTGGTTACTGCTACTATAAAAATAGGTTGGGTGGTTTTAACTTGGGCTGTGCCTCCCAAGCTGATTGCCGTACGGATGATTTTTCTACCTCTGGTGAGGACTCAGCTTTTCTTTTTTTTATTTCTTTTATGTTGTTTAGCTTTTCCTTTCTTCAACATCCAATTAGTTTCCCTATCTAACTCTTCCTCGTCCGTTGAATATTCAGTCTTCTGCGACTTGTCTCTTTAAGGTTGTACTTCGTTGTCTAACGCTTCTTTGTTTATGGTTTTGTTATCCGTTTTTGAATTTGTTTTTTCTGTTTTCAGCCAGAAGCTCTATCTCTTCAATTTTTTGTTTTAGAGCTTGATTAATTTTTTCTAGATTAGAATGTCCGTCATATGCATTGCTACCGATGTTGAAGATATCGGTTGGAGAACTGCTTTTGCTTCTACTTTGGGCATAGGTTCTTGCTGCAGTTGACTGCTATTCAAACGGATTCGCTGTTCCAAAATTGATTTCACATACATGCAATAAGTGGAAGAATCTATGGAACCGGCCCCCAAAGAGTGTAGATTAGCCAATTTGAAAAATAGTGTACAACCTGGGGTAAATCCTTTCATAACACGAATTACTGCCTTAAACGGACTAAAGTATTAATACTTTTTTTTGTTCAAAGATAAGATGGTTTGGTTTATATAAATGCGCGTTTTTATAGTGTCCTCACGATGATCTAGTTTACGATTATACGTTCTTACCAAGAATTAGTATAAGATTAAGTGTTCTTTAAAATAAATGTTTATGATGATGTGGTTTACTGTTGTAACATTTATTTACGAAGGCACAGCCTTAAATCGACTATATCGGTACGTAATAAGTGAAGAAAGTCAAGTTAGAGCGCTAAACCAGGTTTTATCGTAAAATCGCTACCCGAAATTCCAAACGAAATAAAATTGTTACAACGTGAAATTGAAAACTTTCCCTCTCACTCAAAAACGTCTTACATAAAAATCTTAATTTTATTTATACAATTTAATTCTGTTTTGTGTTGAATTGTAAGTATTTAATATTTCGACCGTAAACCGAAATAAAATAAAATGAAATCCACAGACAAAATACTTTGCTTCTGGAAGCAAAAAATTCGAATAAGATGAAAACAGAAATATACAAATAGTCGAATTATTTGTGGTTGAATGGACAACTTTATATACGAGTTATGTTATAAGAAGTTTAATATTTTATGTTTTTTTATTGGGGTTAAGGATGTAACACCCTACAGTAAGAGTTGGTTGATCTACACTTTATATAATTTCTTCGATGACTCTATATTACATGTTTGAGTATTTTGTTGTTTTTTTGTGCACTAGTACGAGATATTTTTCTACTTGGGTGGTCAGCCTTACAACTCATTTACATTTTCTACACTGGGCTCCGAATTTATTCAGTAACGTAATTTTATTACTTCACATTACATGCTGTTACATAATAAAAACCACCTTGTCGTTTTGCAAGTAACCTCTGAGACACGCAAAAAATGTATTATTCGTTGGACAAATACGTACACACAGAATGGCACCCCTTTTTTGTGTAAACCTATAAAAAGAAAAAGGTTAAATTAAGTTTCGAATGAAAGAATTCTTTAAATTCAACAACACAATACACAGCACAGCATAAAATACACAAGAAATTCGTAATAGAATCAAAATTAACAAACTAGAGGGAAATATCTTTTTACATCTAACAAGATTGAAGACAATTTGTAACAAAATATATTTTATGTATTTTATTATAAATAAGGAATGTAGTTATTACCTTTTTGTTAGTTTAGTAATGGCTTTAACGACGGCAACAAAGTTGGGAGGTGCCCTATAAATAAAATTTAAAGTAATTGGGATACATCCTTTGTTTTATGTTAGCAAAATGCCAATCGTTTAGGATTCTCATCGGCAGCAAAAACTAATTGCAAATTAGAAAATTAAAGAGTAAATGTGATTTGAGTGATTTTCGGATGGCAGAGGTATCTTGAACATATTGATGGTTAGTTCAACAAAGTTATGACAGATGGAAAAAAACATTTTACGTAAGCGATTTAAAATACAAAAAAAAATAAATACTCAACCACATAATCGTTTCATTTCGGGTAAACACTCCATGAAAAATTTCACCCACGTGTCGTCATGGAACTTCAAACTGCTACAAAATCGCAAAATTTTTAAGATGCAGCAACCATTTTGATTTGTCAACTCACCTAACTGACCAAAGCTAAATAAATATGTCCTCTTACAAGAAAAAATCAAAATAATCCCCCAGCACAGTACAGTAGGATTCCCTGAACAATCCCTGTACAAACAGGAATATTATACCAATGCATTGTTATTTTAAAAGCAGTTCTTAGATTTGACGTCAAATTTAAATATCTCGGGAAATTCAAAATAATCAAAAATTTTGCAATAAGCGAGTAAAAATTTTCAGACACATAGAATAACCAGCCCTAAGTCATATACACTTTGTATACAGAAAACTAAAATTAGAGCAGTTTAATGTCTCAGAAGAAGCGATATCCCATTATTCGGCAGTTTATTTATGATTTGTCGAAAATTAATCACTTCAAACTAGATCGCTCATGTACAGCTAACGAGGGGCTGAAGTATGCATTTTATTTTGAAAGTACAATATACGTACTTCCAGTTGAATTTAGTAATCAAAGTGATCCAAGAACTATACTTAGGACTAACTTAACGCCATTATTCCCGGTCCTAAGTTGCAGGATTAGTAATAATAATTGCTTCGATTGCGATATGAGCTTTAACACGCAGCAATAGAAGGTGTAATGACCAAATGGGTAATGCGGGCGCAGTTTCAATTCTTTTCTTGGATGCGTTCAACAGTTACAACTCCACTGCTTGAAAAACAAAAAATAGTGGAATGTTAAATACTACTTTTAAAATGTTGTTGTTAGTTGTTCATGGTTTACATTGATCTAAAAACCGTTGAGTCCAAATCACCCAAATCGATAGTAATTCTATTAAACACAATGTAACGAATGGTTCGTTCCATGTTTCCTTTTACCCTGTTTCATAAATTTAAAAATTGTGCTTAACACTATTTTGTTATTTTTGCGGTACATACTTTTGGGTCATGAGCGTACATGGGTTGATTTTTATTGTTGTTTGTGTAATTGATTGATCAAGTGTATAAAACACCATAACTCAAGATACATTGTAACCCTTTATTGTATGAGACTTGATAAGCACGATATCGGTATATAATATGTATGTGTACATGTGTAAAAATAGGCATACAAAAAAATTTGTAATTACCAATTTAAATAGAACGGATATAAATTCTCATGCATGTACAATGTCGAATCAAGCTATTCTTCCACCTCAACAAATACAAAATAGGGTAAGGTTTGATAATGTCGGTAATTCACTTGTACCTGAAACCCAAATTCCACAACCGATCGAACAATATTCACCATATGCAACGTTGAATCAAAATCCAATTATACCTAATTATCCACCTCAAATTGAAACAAATCTCCAAGTGCTACATAATCAATATAACCTAGCACATCAAACCGTGAACCCAACTGGGTACTTACCAAATGCGCCTATTTCGATGTATGGTGATCACCCATATTTCGGCGACAGGCTTGCCATTCCGTCAGTGGTAATGCAACTAAACCCATTTCCTCATATAGCTATACACCTATGTCCTTAAATTTTGGGACTAGTCAAAATGCCAGAGGACCGCAACCCAATGTTAGCAAGACGTTAGCATCCACTCATCCCAAGAACTGTTAGCATCCACTCATGGCGTAAATCAACAACAATTAGTGCATGATTTGGGATTTTTGTTGAAAGGGGTAGCTCGCGAGCATTATTGGACAATATTAGAGCGAAATGGAGCGTGTAGTTGGAATGAACTGAAAGAGTCATTTATTCATAGGTTCCAGTACAGGAGAACGGACTACGACATTCGAATCTCAATCGACAATAGAAAACAAAAGTATCAAAAGGAAACCTTCATAAACTTTTACTATGATATAGTTAATTTAGTACTTCCTCTGAAAAATCTTTATCTGAGGCAGATTTAATAGATGTCCTACGAAAAAACATGCGCGCTGCATTAAAAGCACAATTAGCTGGAGATCAGTTCGGTTCGGTCGCAGCTCTGATCAATAAATGTATTGCCATTGAAGAGACCCACCATCACAACCCAGACCGAATCAAACGGACTCGGCCTCCAACACGGATCCGGAGTTGAGGATTCAGGAGAAGCCCACGTAAACCCACCTAGTAAAAATATACAGTCTAATATTTATTTTTAATTACCATACCCCGTCTTCTAGCATAAGCAGAGTTCGTAAATATTTTCTAAACAAGCGCAAAATTAACCAAACTCTTTTAAATTCTATCTTAGCGACTGTATTGGAAGATGGCGGTACAGAAGACAACCGACCCTTTGTTAATGTAACTGTGTCAGGCGTACCGTTTCTTGGATTGTAAGACAGTGGAGCTAACATAAGCGCCTTAGGGAAAAACTCGGAAAAATTTATTAAACAACAAAATGTATTTATGCATCCACTTCGTAATACTGTACAAACCGCTAATGGAGCGACTCAACCTGTCATAGGATATATCAATTCATTAGTTTCTTACCAGGGAAAATCACGTCAAATGCAGGTTTTTATAATTCCTGGTTTACAGCACGTCGAACCGAAGAAACATCCGCTTAGTGAGATTCAGAAACGACAACTCGCAGCTGTTGTCGAGCAATATCCCCCGCAATCCAGCAAGAAATTTATCTAGAACTAGACAGAATGATACAGCTCGGGGTGATTGAGGAAAGCCAAAGCCCATGTTGTTCTCCTATGGCTAGAGTAAAGAAAGCAAACGGCAAAACGAGATTGTGCTTGGATGCCAGGAAATTAAATGAATTCACTCTAAAAGATGCATACCTGCCTGAAGGCTTGCTAAGTCGGTTGGATCGAGCCCAGTTTATGTCAAGTATAGACCTAAAAGACGCATTCTGGCAAATACCGTTGCATGCTGAGAGTCGAGAGAAAACTGCATTTACGGTGCCAGGGCGTCCTTTATACCATTTTACGGTTATGCCGTTTGGACTCTGTAATGCGCCCCAAACCTTATGTAGATTGATGCACAAGGTAATTCCCAGCCACTTACATGATCGAGTATTCGTCTATCTTGATGATTTACTCATAACGACGTCCACTTTCGATGAGCATCTGTCTTTGTTGGCCTAGGTGGCAGCTCGATTAACTAAGGCAGGGCTCACCATTAATGTGGAAAAAGTCACTTTCTGCTGAAAGAAATTGAATATCTCGGTTATGTGGTGCGTCCCTGGTGAGTTTGGACTTTGCGTCCAAATCCTGATAAGGTTCGGGCCATTGCAGAGTTTCCAGTTCCCAAAACTGTAAGACAGGTGCGAAGGTTTCTCGGCATATCTGGGTGGTATCGGCGTTTTATTGATGGGTATTCTCAAGCGCAAATAAATTAATAGCAAATAAATACCCCGACATCTGAATTGTCCGCCATTAATGGATGGTTCGAAAAATTCAAAAAACGTCATAATCTTTAACTAAAAGGTGAAACTGCGTCGAGTGATGACATATTAGCCAAGGAATATCCATCCCAATTGGCCAAAATTATTCAAGATAATTGTTACGAGCCTGATGAAGTATTTAATGCAAATGAAACCGGACTTTTTTGGAATAAAAAGCTGCAAAGAACATATCTATCTATAAAGATCTGCTACTGAATTTAAGGCAGCAAAAATAGATCGAATGTTAAAGCCACTCTTTATTATTAACCGAGCTCAAAAAACACGGCGTTAATATGAATAACTTACCAATTCACTTGCGGGCAAATAAAAAAGGTTGAATGACTTGCACTTTATTTGAAGGTTGGTTTCACCAGTGTGCTTCACTTCCCCTCTCCCGTGATATTATAAAACATAGTAATGGCTCTTACTATGTTTTGTGCAATTATCGCTATTCTAATTCAAAATTTTACGCTCTTTCCAAATATGTATGTAACCCGAATTCTCGTATGTGCCTTAGTTTTCGAGATATTCTATGGTGGTTTTATAGTATGTGCAACATATTTAGAAATTTTCGTTTACAGAACATAGTATGTCATACATGTTTTTACAAAAGATAGCATGTGGTGCACATACTAGGTTTTATAAAATTATTCGTATAATTTTTTGAATTGTGGTACTTGAAGTTGACATAGTAACTGAATAATATTAATGTAATGACGGTCTTCTGTCATGACAACCTAGGTGCATGAAGGTGATAAAATCTTCAGGCAAATCAATTTCATCAAAGGGAAAAGGTGATTACCTTCATGAGAGAGAAAAGGTGATTACAAAACTGAATAAATTGTTTTGATGACGAATTTCAAGTATTTCCAATGAAAACGTGATGTTTATTATTTCAAACGTATTGCAGAATCGAATGCGTGTGTTCTAAGAAGAAGAAATTGAAAAAAATTAAATTTCGTCTATTACAACGCCATCTATCATGAACCGAACAAAATATTTCATTCAAATCATACGTACTTTTAGTCGTAGAATCCGTATCTGCAATAAAAAATATGGCTTCCTATCTTAGTTTAAAAGTTACCCCCGCCCCACCTACAAAGCAGGGGGTGGGGGACTATTTTTTGCACTAATGTATTTCCCCCGCGGTATGATTAAATTTTGGTTATGGATATTTTTTCCGTAGAGTGGCTATTTTTCGAGATATTTGATCGTCTCAGTTTAAAAGAAACACCCGGTATATTTACAACATGACTTCACGTGGGCGCATGTTAGTTGATTTAGTCCTAAGTAAAGTAAGCCATTGTTCTTTTGTGCTCAACAAAAGAACAAAACAAAATCTGTTGCTGTCTAATTCTGAAAGTCCAGTTTGTGAAAGGCAAAATAAAGAGATGTAACTTTTGTTTGAATTATTTTATTTTAGATGAATTTCTAACTTAATTTTATTTAATTTCACTTAGTACGAATACCGCAGAAAGTACTTTTAGTGGAGATGTTGTTCTGTCGAATAATGAAATCGAAATGATGGCCAATCCGCTGTCTGACACTGATCAAGAGTCTCAAATAGATGATCCTGATGCTGATCCTCTACTTACCAGCTACCAACGGATGACAATTTAAAGCGAAATATTGTTTATGCACCGGAGCGTGACGATGAACAGGACCAGGGCTCTAGTACAACCAACATCAATGTAAATGTTC
The DNA here is from genome assembly GCA_932526605.1 of Nephrotoma flavescens. Taxonomy (NCBI): domain Eukaryota; kingdom Metazoa; phylum Arthropoda; class Insecta; order Diptera; family Tipulidae; genus Nephrotoma; species Nephrotoma flavescens. The sequence continues at coordinate 70,426,683 of OW052221.1, forward strand.
CTATAATGAAATCCGCAATGAAAATGTGAATTTACTAACGCCAGGTCGCAATTCTTATAAATAGCATGCACGCCTTTTGAACGAATGTTCATGCAAATTAAAATGCTACGAGAAGGTGCATTTGTTCAACAGACAGAGCGTGTTAGACAATTTCAAGTCCTACGATTTTGCTCAAAGAAGAATGTTTTTGGATAAATACATTGCCGAAACAAAAATAAAGAGTCGTACAAATCAAACAATCAACCAGACGAGGAACCGTACATTGATTTATAAATTCCCGAACGTAGATCCAAACCAATATAATATTATTTTGTGTAAAAAACTGTGGATTTAGAAGACAAACGGGTAGTGGAAACAAACAAGAAACGTAGATTAAATATGATGGAAATCGACGAAAAAATTATTGCCCACATCGAAACGTTCAACCCGGTAGTATCACATTACAAATTAGTGCATGCGCCCAATACACGTTATTTGCAACAAAATTTAAACGTGATCTTTTTGCATAAACATTTTAATTCGAATGCTTTCGAAAAATTCGGGTACGATAAATACTGTAAGGTTTTCTTAAAAAAAAATGTCGGTTCGACCGTACCATCTCAAGATAAATGCCCTTTGCGTTCTACTTACGAACAGCACTGCATCGAAAACACTATTGTGTTGAGTTCTCCGCCGATTGTCCAAAACAATTTTACAGATGCTTTATCAACATCAAGTGCATTGGTGGAAAATGATTTGCCAGCTGAAATCATCTAATTCGATTGTAGATGATAAAATTGAACCTTCAAACATAGCTTCAGGTTCCGACAACGCAAAACAAGGAATCGATAATCAAATTTGACTTAATTTTTGTATCCCTATTGAACCAAATACATCTGTTGAAAGAAGTATTACAGTTCACAATGGAAACGATTGTCAAAAATGTCAACGACAAGAATCACATAAAATAAGTTACAATGCCTGAAAAGCCTATAAAATTGATAGTGGCAAAGAACACCTAGCAAATTGCAACGTATTTACTGCTGATATGCAAAAAAATTGTATTGTACCAAAAATGATTTAATAGTCATTTCAAGAATAGTTATTTTGTAAGTCGGCTAATTGTCATGAATGAAACGTTTGTACCTTTACACAAAGGAAAAAATATAAATTTGCTTTGGCATGAAGGAATTCGTGGTCGCAATGCCGCTGATGTCACTTCAGCTTATTATCAAGTTATAAAAGACGGGCTAAACCAGAAGTGGACAATTTTGTTTTTTGGGTTGACAACTGTAATGCATAAAACAAAAACTGGACATTCTATTCGTCGCTTGTGACTATCGTAAACCAAGAATAGGGGCCGAAGGTTATAACTATTAAATATTTTGAACCAGGTCACTCATTCATGAAAGCTGATTCTGTCCATGGTAGAATTGGAGCCGAATGGAAAAAAAGAGCGGACATATTAGATATGGCCGACGTCATTGACGTGATTCAGAAAGCTGACCAAAACAATGATGTCATATATTTACAAGCCGGTGATTTCAGACAATTTCATGATGGTTCTAAAATACGGAGAAAAAATATGAAAGATGAACACATATTATAATAAAGTTGGTAATGGTTTAGGGCTCGTTTTTTATTTTAAATAAAGTAAAACAAATTTAAAGACTGAGCTTTTCGATGTCTCATCGACATCATTTTCAAAGCTAATGAAAATTTTTTTATATTTTTCTTAAAAACAAATATAAAAAGCCTATACAGTAAATACAATTTTTTCAAATAGCAAATACAGGAATTAGGAATCAATTTGTTAATGTTTCGACTAATTTTAAAAATAGTTCATCGTTGCAGAGACTTTCACCAGTTGACAAACGTATTTTATCTTGCCTTAAACAAGCAAAAACGTTTTTGAAAAATAATCCAAATATTATGGTGACTCGAGCAGACAAAGGCAATATAACCGTATTAACCACACGTAATGATTATATTGACAAAATGAATAGCCTATTAAATGATGACACAACTTATAGACCATTGATAAAAAATAATTCTACTCCAATTCAAACTACGATAAACACTTTAGTAAAAAATTAGCAAAAATCTGGCAACATTGATGAATTTACAAAGAAAAAATTAACTAGTTATATTCCAGTAGTTCCTAAATTATATGGTTTACCTGAAATCCATAAACCAAATATACCCTACAGACCTATCGTGAGCTCAATAGATGGCCCCACATACGGTTTATCGGCATTTTTAGGTAACATTCTTAAATTTAGTGTAGGAAAAACTAACTCTTTTGTTCTAACTTCCGAAGATTTTAAACAAAAAATTCGAAATTTCATTATACCCCCAAATTTTTTGTTAATTTCTTTAGACGTGATTTCGTTATTTACTAGTGTAGATAGTCATATAGTTTCGGAAATTATCAAGAAAAATTGGAGAGACATTAAAAAGAACGCAAAATCAAAATTGGCGAAAGTCCAATTTCTTGACGGTTTAAGTATTAAGTTTTAGATAATTCGGAATTTTCTTTTGACAATAAAAATTATAAACAAATTTTTGGTTCTCCAATGGGTTCTCCCATAAGCCCTATATTAGCAAATTTATTAATGGAAAATTTGGAATATTTGGCATTAAATTATTTAGATTTTCAGCCATTATTTTACTATCGATATGTTGATGATATTATAACGGCTATTCCTGAAAACAAAATTGATATATTTTTGAACAGTTTTAACAAAATTTTTAATCGAATAAAATTTACTTTGGAAAAGAAAGTTGGCAACAAAATTCCATTTTTAGATTTACTTTTGATCCATGAGCCTGATGGCAAAATTTCATTGGATTGGTACCACAAAGATAGTTGGTCTGGTAGATACTTAAATTTTCATTCTTGGCTTCCTACTTCCTATATAACTAATATAGTAAACATTTTGGCTCAAAAAATTTTAAAACTTTCAGATCTCAAATTTCACAATAAAAATTTTAACATATTAAAAGAAACATTGTTAACTAACCATTATCCCGCCAAATTAATAAATCAGTGTATTTGGAAACAAAAAAATTTTATTACAAATTTTGAAATTCGGCTCATTAACAATGATAAAAATTATTTTTCAATTCCTTATGTTAAACATTTATTTGAAAAAATAAAACACTTGTTCAAAAATTATAATTTCAAAATTGTCGGTAATTCTTCATCTTGTTTAAATGATTGTCTTTTTTCTAAACTTAAAGATCCTATACCACTCAATAAGCAGTCAAATTTAATTTATGAAGTTAAATGTGACTGTAATGTTGTTTATACGGGTCAAACAAAACAATTTTTTGGAAAAAAAGGATTTATCAACATAAAAATGGTGTAAATAAAGATGAAGAACAAGGTACTAGTGCACTTTCTACACATTTAAAGAATTCAGGTCACATAATAAGCCTAAATAATGTTAAAATATTGGAAAAAGAACGAAATTTTAGGAAAAGATCAATTTTAGAGATGCTATATATTAAATCTAGCATTAATTCTATAAATATAAATAGTGATTGCGCCTACATTGGCAATTGCTACAATTATTTTGCCTAATTTCGTTTTTTGTCTACTTTATTTCTTTTCTAAATTTATTTCATTGTTTAATTTATATTTAAAATTTTCATTTATATTTTTTTAATAATTTTAAAATCATATTCATATTTTATATACTTGTTTGTAAAATTTACTTTAAAATTTACTTTGTATTTGCTATTTGAAAAAATTGTATTTACTGTATAGGCTTTTTATATTTGTTTTTAAGAAATTTATAAAAAAATTTTCATTATCTTTGAAAATGATGTCGATGAAACATCGAAAGCTCAGTCTTTAAATTTGTTTTACTTTATTTAAAATCATAAACGAGCCCTAAACCATTACCAACTTTATTATAGTTATTATTGGCTCAATAAATAATTTTTAATTAATGAACACATATAATACCATAACTTGATACAGTACGGCTTGTAGAGTTTCGTAAAGGATCGCGTAATCTTTTTTACAAAGTAAAATTGGATGATGCTTCTGCTTTCAAGATGAGTATTTTTTTGAAAGACAGATTTCAAATTAATACACCCCCACCTATTGAATTTAATTTGGGTATCAACACTGTCAAATTAAAGAAAATTAAACAAGAACTTATGCCGCATACGCCAGCACAAAAAATGCTTTTCAGGGAGGAGACTTGTGCACTTTTTCAGCAGAATAAGTGTTAATAAAAATACGTTATAAATGAAAAATTTTACAAAACGTTCTGTTATATGGTTTTGTTAGTAAGTTTGGCAATTCTTTTTTCTACAATTTATTTATTTTTAGTAATTGAATTATGTAAATGAATTTTATAAACCTGAATACACAGAATGCTTATATATACTAAGTACTTTTTACCTGATAAACAAACGTGCAATTAATTAATTTTGAAATAATCTAAACTTCAGTCATTTTACGAAATATATAGTATGTATTTACTTAATATGTTATGAGAGAGAGGAAACAAAAATGTGTAATATAAAATGCTTTTATAAAACATAGTATGTGGTCTTACTAGTTTTGTAAAAGTATTTTTTTAATATTATTTTCATCCACCTACCGCAGAACTAAGTATTCAACAAAACTCTTAAACCGTTTGTTCAATTTAATCTGCATAACATAGGTAGGATAGAGCCCATTTCAAATTTTTGTTAGTAACTTCAAACGGCTTAACAAAAAACATAAAAAAGTATTTATCTCAAAACTATAAACATGCACTTACTGTATTTTGTCAAATCACGGGAGCCCTGAAGTGAAAGCTATTTGGAAAAAAGAAATCTTGACTTTAAATTGATTTGGCAAATCTGCGAACTAACAAATTAATTATAAACTACGCATTGAGAACTCATAAAATATTATTAATTCATTCGCGAAAAGGTCATAAAAAGGATAGAAAAAAGCATAAAATGATAGATGTTTGAATGTTTTATATAACAAATAATTATTTCATATTCATTAGAACATAATAGTAAGAAAAAATTATATTTTAATTATGAAAGTAAGAACCTAAGTTATAATAATTTATTTCACCTACGCCAACTCCATTAATTGAAAATGTTTTAAAAATTTAAAAAAATAATTAACTAATTTCTGAAGCTAATCACCTCTTTGATTAGAGTGTGCTTGAATCGCAAACAAACCTTTTTTTTTGACAAGCTGGGCACCCAGGGGGTAAACTTAATTCAAGTACGCTGAATTCAAAAGTGCTCCCAAAAGTCCCATTTCAAAGTTAGTACCCATTTTTGAGATATCGCTTTCGATATGTTTTGGCTCTGAGTCAAAAAATTTATCAATATATATTCATTTGCACGTTGATAACTCTTGAAACATTAAGATTTTCGTTTTGATGCTTCAGCAAAGTTGTTGCGCAAGCCAAGACAAACAACTTTGTCGAATATATCAAGATCGAAAAACCACATTCACAGTTTTGTGTTATTTTTTTCTTTTCATTTCGACGAAAAACACGTTTTTTCGACGAATATAGACGAATATAGATACAATACAAATTATGTAAAAGAAAATTAAATCGATTCAGTTGATTTTATGGTGATTTTTCTTAACTTTTTTAATTTTAATTTTCTGATTCATTCGTGTCGTCTTCGGGATCTTCTTCATTTTGCAAATTCCAACAAATGTCTCCCAAGAGTGCATTTTGCTTTTTGCCGATGTACCAATGTTTGACCCTCGCCGTTACGTGATGAAAACGCTCGCCGTGCTCATCGGATTCAGCTGAAGATTGTTCGGCGAATTTTTCTACGTGACAATGCAAAAAATGTTTTTTCAATCACATTCGAACATTTATATAGGGTTAGGAACATTTATATAGGGTTATATAGGGTCCAATAAGAGTGATATGATTTCTTTAAAAAAAAATTAAGTGTGCTTTAGACCACACTACTGAAGTAAAACTTCTAATATATATTTAATATTTATAATAAAATATAGAAAAATTATAATATTAAAAAAAAAAATGGTCACCCTGTGCGTTCTCGAGTGTCACCTAGCCGTTTATGTCTGATGCCACAAGAGGTAACCTTGTAACTTGGTAACATTTTCAAGGCCAACAAGTCGTAATAGATAATGTTTATGTATGTGTAACAAAATGGACAAAAAAATCATTTTTGAAATCTCTTCGCATAATAAAAATGGCCTTGAAATAATTTTTATTTTACTTATGTTTGTGTAATGTAGTTTCATCGAAAATTTGTTTAAGTCGCATTAAAACCTGTATCATAGGCAAACGGGGAAAGAAACGAAGAAAGAATCGGTTTCTGTGATACCTCGCGCGAAATAGAGCTGTAATATAGAAAAAAATACATATATAAAATATATCACACGGACGATTTTTTTTGGTCACCCTGTGCGTTCTGGAGTGAGTGAGTGATATAGATGTTATAATACAGAAAAGGAAAATTTTGGCCACCCTATGCGTTCTCGAGTGAGTCAGTCAGTGACATAGAAGTCTATATTATGCCTTTTCAATTTTCCAGTTTTTCAATTTTTCAATTTACCAACTTTCCAAATTTCCTATTTTCATATTTTTTTATTTTCATATTTTCAAATTTTCCAATTTTTCAATTTTCCAATTTTTCAATTTTCCAATTTATCAGTTTTCCAATTTACCAATTTTCCAAATTTCCAATTTTTATATTTTCCTATTTTCAAATTTTCCATTTACCTATTTTCCAATTTTCTAATTTTCTAATTTTCCAATTTTATAATTTTCCAATTTGCAAATTTTCCAATTTGCAAATTTCCAATTTTCCAATTTTCCAATTTTCCATTTACCAATTTACCAATTTTCCAATTTTCCAATTTTCCTAATTTGTTATTTTCTAAAGGAAAATGATTTCGTTTTGTGTTTATTGTTTCGTTCGCCTCGTTCAATTACATTTTTCGTAACGCATTTGCCAGCTTAGTCCCCAAGTCAAGCGTGCCTAAAGAAGTTTTACTTCAAAAATACACTAATTGTTAAGGAAATTGAAATGTTTTTTATTTAATGTGAAGTACAATCGATACAATTAAGTTCTGAAGAAAACGTCATTCAAATGGCCTCCACGACTTCTTCTGCAGGAACGAATTCGATGAACGATTTTCGAGCACTTTTTCCACTAAATCAAGTCGTATACCATAAATAGCACGTTCAATATTGACTTGTAAAGCTTGAAGAGAGTTTGGTTTATTGCTAAAGACCAATGACTTCAAATAACCCCACAAGAAAAAGTCTAATGGTGTTAAATCACAACTTCTCAATATCACAATTTCTTGAAATAATCGAATCTCCAAACTTGGCCATTCAATATCACAATTTCTTCAAATAATCGACCAAACTGTCAATTTAGGTGAATGTAATGATTTTTCATGAATAATTTGAGGATTTTCTTCGCCTGGTGCGATCGACAGTTTTGTTTATTTACTGCACCACTCAGATGAAAGTGAGCTTCATCAGAGAAGATGATTTTCTTAAAAAAATCGTTATCGTTTTCAAGTTGTTCCAAGGCAAAATCAGCAAATTCACGACGTTTACGGTGGTCCACTGGCTTCAGTTCTTGAGTGAGAACAATTTTATATGGATGCAAACCCAAATCTTTTCTCAAAATCTGCCAGGTTGTGGTTTGAGACAGTCCCAATTCTTGAGAACGTCTTGGAATCGTTAAATTGCGGTCTTCAGCAAACACTTGCTTGAACGGCAGCAATACATGCATTACTTGGAGCGTTTCTTCGTCTTATTGGCACTTGAACATTATGGTAAGAAAATTTTCGCTCAAAATTTTCAATAATTCGATGAATAGCGAGCACACTTGGACAATTATTACGACTATAAAATGGCAAAAGCGCACGAAAAGTTGCAATTGGAGAAAGATTATATGGATAATAAAACTGAATAATTTGTAAACGTTGTTCTTGCGTATATCTCACCATGATGAAATTGTAAACAAGAAATGACAGATCATGACATATTACAAATGGCCGAATCGTCACTTAAAAATCATATCATTCCTATTGGAAAACCCTATATTTATGTATTATGTAATCTCAGGTTCGTCGCTTTTTCGTTATACGGGTAGGAATAGAAGTCTTTCGTTTATAACTAATGGTAGGCTTTCGATTTTTTGCCACATTATCACGATACTTATAACTTTTGTTCACAGAATTCCTCAATTTTCTTCTATGGTTAATCTCTAATTCAGCTCTAGTGTATATTATTGGCAGCCGAGCACGTGCAATGCTGCCTTGAAATATGTTTCATACATTTAAACAATAAATGATTATTTCAGTTTGCTATAAGTAATTAATGGGTTTTTTAAGTGTGAGCACAAAAATCGAAGTTATCTTAAATTGGAAACTCATGTAGTATCTAATTTTAAATTTTTATTTATTTGTTCCAAACATTCTAATTTGAATGATAGAGGGTTCCTAATCCTATTTTATTTTTCTGAAAAACTGACCGAGTTCAAAATTTATTGTTTACGGATTTCGAAAGCCCATAACTAGAATTGCGATAAACATGAAATAAAGTTACTGGCATCTAAATTAATCAGAGCAATATAATGATGATAAAAATTACCTTCAACTTATCAGTCCTGCCATATAGTTAGTGATGTGTCAAATAAGTTCAGATTTAAACATGTTGATCAATTCATTGGAATTTCAATTATCATATTATTTGAAGTGATAATGATATCTGGTCCATCTGACACCCTTTAAAGTTACACCTTGATGCTTGACGGTGTGATAATGTGACACTTAACTGAGGTTTATCCAGCCCTGGAGAGCCATATTGGGCTAAATTCCAATTTTGGAATTCTGATTAAAAATCAAAATCGGGGACTGAAAAGTGACAAAAAGATCATCCTGGCATATTAGGGGCCACGAGCAGATGTACTTAAACCATTATTCCTTCGTAATTGATCTAGGTACCAATTGATTCTGCTTTTGTCTTATGTGGAATGTCTTTCACTAAGTATTAAAAGAGATAACTCGTTCTTTGAACTTAGTGGCTTTGTCTTAATTGCAAATAAAGTGAAAAAGAGTTTAGAAATACCGGAAATACAAAAGGGATGGTTTCTAAATCAAATCTCAAAAACTTCGACCTCAACCAAACAAATTCAGAAATCAACAATCAGCTTTGAGAAGAGCTACGTCCTGAATAAAATCAAATAAACTTTGGCTCCTTTATGCACTAGTGAGTTTAAGATAGCGTGGACCGAGAACAAGATCGAGAGAACTTCTCAATATAATCATGAAGATCAATCAATAAAAATTCTGACTTAAAATCATACTATCGCGTCTTTGAAACTCTTTACTAGTTATAGAACCTGCCAGAAAACTTTCATGTTACACATATTCCACCGAAAATATCGATCCAAGAACTGCGAAGAAAATGTACTCATCGATCTAACAGCAAATAACAGTGGAGCCTTTTTCTTTCTCAAATTAAAAAGAACACAAAGCTCAGGTAGTATTTTTTTGCCTTCATGTGTCACTCGTCCCGATTAGATTTTAAAAGTCAACTAAAACAAATTTTATTAGCCAGGAAAATGCGCTAAGTTATTTTCTGAGTTTTATCATTAACGGTTTCTTTTTTCCAAATAATTGCGTAAAAGACCACAAAATATTTTAGCCATATGCTATATTTGAAAGGAGTATATGTTTATTAAACCTATCAAATCTTGCTCAGTGTTTTTCCAAGAACAATCTAAGATTATTGAAAGAACTGCTGCAGTATGAGCCTACACACTTAAAAATTTTGCAGCGTTTTACGATGTAACTCTTGCATCGAGGCTTATACGAAGGAACCGTGTAACACAATTTGACGCAAAGCATGCATTGAAAATGTTTACGATGTAATTGCGCCTAAAACTAATATAATACTTGTATTGGAAGGAAATTTTTATATAACTTGTGGGGTTAACAATAGTTTAGCGAATTTATAAAAATTCGCTAAGGCATTGTGTATATTTTTTCAATATAAGCTTAAAATATTTTTCATATATTTGGAGTTTGGTGAGCGCAGTCTGCTGACTTGATATCTCAATTTTTGATAGAGATTTTAAAACCTCATGAAGCATAAAATATAATTCAATGGGTTATATTTATAACAAAATTCGTATATTTCTTTTAGTAAATTTCTGTAAACTCTTTTTTACAGTAGAAGAAGACGAAATCTAATCAAAAAAATATTTGCTTCACATTTCTCTTTTCAATGTAATTAGTATCAAAATAATTTGCGACACATTTTGCCTGCATTGAATTCCACCCACATTACGATGCAACTGTATCGATAGTTTTAATGTACACCAGCGTCACAATTAGTCATAAGTTACATCAATTCGTTTTAAATGTAAATTATTTCAGATTTTAATGCAAACTAAAACGCTTATGTTATGATGCAAAGCTTACTTCTAAAAACGATATATTTTAGCGCTGGATTCATATACGTAATTATTTGCATCGCATATCAAAGTTTTTTTCGAGTGTGTATAGAAACGCATTGCTGTATGTAGACTCAGTTTTAGAAACCCAGCTTTTCACAACAGGATGTTCGTATAAAATGTTAAGCATTCTTATAAAATGTGCAACATTTTATCTCGTATATAGCACTTTTCATATTCTATTATTTATATGATACTACAATGTGTAAATATTTTTGATGAATTTTTAATTAAATTGATTCCGGTACTATACCCGATAAAATTTATTGAAATATCTATGTCACATACATTACAATGCAACTGACAGCTATTTCATATTTCGAATTGGCTGAATATAAAACGGCCCTTCATTGCTGCTTTTCCATTCAAATTTAAATCAATTCATCTCGTTGTTCGTTGTTTTTGTCGTTGTTTTCAAATAAATTCCGTTCGCTTGTGTTACTGATCGTTTTGACCTACTCATGTATGTTGCAGGATAAGAAATAGTTTTGTTATATAAACCGAAAGAGATTTCTGGGTAGTTATGTAAAGAATATAGTGGTATATATTTTTTGTGTTGGTACATATTGTCGTGTGAGCCTTTATTTGGTCAACATCCTTATTTGTGTGTATGTGTACATAAAAAGGATATCCACATAATACTACACAATATACAAACAAAAAACTAGGAATAACATCGTCCATTTAGCTCAAACGTTGTTTTCCGTTTTCTCTCATCTATCTCTAGTAACAACCACCAACCGACAAAGTTAACATTTTATCGAGAGCTTTTTATTTTTTTCTGTAGGAGTTGGAGAACATAAAAAAATACGACACGACGAAAAAAATCAAAATAAATCAAACGTAATAAAATGATTAATGAATAAAAAAAAATTCTGGTGAGTTTTATGTATCCTTGAGCATACATGATCTATGTAGTTTATAGATTTATTCTAGTATAAGCTGTTGTATACGATACCAATATTTTGTGCTAAGTACGGTTTATGTATTTTTATTTTAAACAAGTATTTATATAATGCGAATTTCGGTCTTTTAAAATTGGGGTTTAAGCTCTAACAAAAAATCAGCCGACACTAAACCAAAGTATGATATCAAAGAGCCGAATGGCAAAGGGGCGAATTTCAAAGGGCCGAATGGATCGAAGGGCCGTTTTTTCTGATTTTTTGTACCATATACTTATTATGACATAAGGCCGAATGTCTCAGGTGGCACATGACAAAATTTTCCTTCACCAAAATGTATCGCTGACTGGATACATGGAATTTCATGAATATCCAAAGATAAAAAATAGTAAAATACATAAATTCATCATTGCATCAAGCCAATTTTACATTTGAAATGTGAAAAGCAATTTCATATGTACTTACAAAAACGTGTTACCATTACAAGCAAAAAATGTAAGAATTATAAAAAATATTCTCACAAAATATCGAGTATTTTCAATTTTTACACGATCGGACCTCTCAATTTTGCGGATACCTCTGTATGCACCTTTCTACTAATTAGAGAATTAATTTCCATTGCAATATAAATTAAAATAAACTCGTCAATATAACTGGTGGTTTGCTTAGCTTACGAGCGAAACGTATAGAAAACCTTTTGTTGTTTGTGAACATCTTCTAGAAAATCTTAATATACATATATAGAGAAAGAGATGGCATTGTCTCAAATTCTGTCAGACAGATCTTATTATTTCGCGTCACGCGTAGGCTAGAATTAATATGAATTATGTAATGTATATTCACAATTAAGGCATATCGTTGCGTAAATTTGTAACAACATTAAATCCCATCCTACTACAAAAAGAGACACACGCCCATACACACACCCACTTGCTGTTACTTTGCATATATACCTACATACATTCCCATTGTGAGTTTCTTGTCGTCCTCCGTCGAACTTAATCTATACCGCAAAGTAGCGTTACATAGCTAAAGCCAATATAAATTATGAAAGTGAACTTTTTTCTTTGTATGATTTTGGTTTTGTTTTGCTTTATTCTGCTTGTGCTTTCTTAAGTCGTGAATAACAGGATTTGATAATTCAACCATATAAAAATATAAAAAAAAATAAAGGAAATTAGGTAATTTTTTGTTCCATAAATATTATGTTTGTTCCTGGTAATAATGCGTAGGAAGTGATGAAAGAAAAAATAAAAATGATTTCCCTCTCATCCTCTTTAGAATTACTACTACATCGCACTTCATATAGGTATGTGTATATACTAAATCACTTACTCGCATACACACACGCACAAAACTTTTTCATCTTTTTTTTATGATAAAATTATAGAACCTACATAAGATAACATAATGAAATCTCATATCTAATAATCTTCTTCTTTTTACGTTCCCCCTCAGTACCAAATATATATGCGATATGTGCGAGATGATTTATCTTTTACGTTCTGGAAGAATATTATTCAAGATTTTTTTTTTTTTTGCAAGTAGGAATTTGTGTATGAAGGTACTCGTAAGGGAAACTGGAATGTAAATAAGTTTATTCTTGTAGATTACGTGTAAATCATATCAACAATTTACCTGTCTTATGCGTAACCAAAATGGTTAGAACTTGAGAACTTTGTAAGTATGTAGAAAACATGTGTCGTAAGGAAATTTAAAACTGCGATTGAAACTTTATTTTTATTACTGTTTCCTTGCTTGGATATCGTCATAGAAAAGCTCGTCAAAGGTCGCGCACCTATCATACAAAGTAACCGCAAAACGATGCAACATCAAGAGGTGTTATATATCTTGAATTTTCACCAGGTAACAATTATGATACAATTTGTCTTAGAAGATAGAACATGGTGTGTAACGAAATTTCGTTTTCTTCAGTACTAAGATGTTTCAGCTAAAACTGTACGGTCTAATTAACTTATACTGTTCTATCGGGTATACTACGAAATCTCGGTTTTGTCGAATCCGTTAACCTGTACAATTTCAAAATGTTGCATTAAAAAAATATTGCTTTTTTAAAATAGTCTTGCAACTACAAAATGTTGCAAGTACCAAATTTTACAATTAAAAAATTTTAATATTTATTTTGTGCAATTAGAATTAGAAGAAAAGAAAACCGGGATTTTGAAAACCAGAATTTTGAAAACTGGGATTTTGAATACCGAGATTTTGAAAACCGGGATTTTGAAATCCGGGATTTTGAAACTCGGGATTTCGAAAACCGCGATTTTGAAAATCGGCAGACATATTAAAATACAAAATAAAAAGGAAGAGAAAAAGCTGCGTATAGCGGACATTTGCGAGCGGCAAATATGAGATGTAGCGCAATCCAAAATTCAACAAGAAAATAAAACAATGCAAACTACTCCCGTAGTTTATTCCATCGTTTGGTGTAATATGTGCTATTTAGGTAGAAATTACGTAATTTTTTGGCTTTTTTCAACTATCAAGCTATTTTTCCTAATTGGTAAAATTTTAGGGAAACTTTTCGAATATTTTCAACGGATTTCTATTTTTTGAAAGATTTTACTTTATAGTAAGAGAGTTTGACCTAATTTGCACCAGTGAATCGTGTTTAAAGTCGAAAAGATTACTTACACAAATAGGGTTTAAAATAAGGAAAATATTTCTCTTTTCACCAATATTTCACCAATTTTCAACCTTGGAAACGATTATCCATTAAAAACGAAAAATAAGGATTTTTTTTATATTTATTCCTATCGACTATAAAGACGAGCAATAGAGCTTGGCAGAGATCCAACTAAGTCTTTTAGGACTTCGGTTAGTAAGTGTATCAACCAATGCCAGAAGTTATTTGATGGAACTGGTTGGAAGTACTCTGTCATGAATCCATCTGCCCCTTTAAGGTAGATTTACATATCCGACGATTTTTCGGCGAAGCTGCTTGCCGCAGAAAATTCGGCGAACGCTATATTACCGATGATTTACATATCCATCGATTTTTTTTCACACATACATACATAAACAATATTTTGTATACAATGTCAAATCGTAGAAAAAATAAAAAAACAAAAGAATTTTTTTTTTATCGATGTGTGCTGTGACGTCGCGCCGAAAAGATAAATTTTGTTCATGTCTTCGCCGTGCCGAAAATTCGGCGAAGAAGTTCTTTCTGATTGGTTGAATGTGCCACGTGATGTTCGGCGCAGAAAAATCGTCGGATATGTAAATCCACCTTTATGGTTTACCAAAAATCCATAAGGAAGGCATTCCGATTAGACCAATAGTAGCGTATTGCAATGCTCCTGCCTACAAGCTATGTAAGGGTTTCATAAATTTGTTCAATTGTCATACTAATTTCTTTTCGGCTTACTCGGTTAAGAACTCGGTAGAATTGATTAACAAAATTCAAGACGTCGACATTCCAGTACATTCAAAACTAGTTTCGTTTGACGTTGAAAGTCTTTTCATTTCTGTTCCACTTAATACTTTGTCCCAAATAGTTTGTAATTACTTAGATAGGGATGTTGTAGATGAGAGCTTACGTCGTGAACTGAAGTTAGTTTCTGAGACTTGTATTAAACAAAATTATTTCTGTTTTGATAAAAAATATCTCAAATTCGCTGATGGTCTACCCATGGGCTCCCCTCTGTCACCTTTGTTGGCTGAAATTTTCATGAATTTCTTCGAACAAATGATCATATCAAATAACAATCGCTATTTTCGTCATATAATCTTTTGGTATAGATATGTTGATGACATATTATGTCTATGGAATGGAACTGATAGACTGTTAGACTCTTTCCTTACTTGGTTAAATTCTCAATATCCCACCATTAATTTTACGTTAGAAAAAGAAGAAAATAAATGTATTAATTTTCTAGATATAACAATAACCAGGATTAATTCTACTTTAGACTTCAAAATTTATCGGAAACCCACGTATACAGACGCTGTTATCCCTAGTTCTTCAAACCATCCCCATAATATTAAAATGTCAGCTTTCCACTCACTCATAGATAGACTAATAAACATCCCTCTGTCAAATTCAAATTATAACACTGAGCTTAACATAATTCTTCAAATAGCAACAAATAACGGATATGCAACTAGGACTATATTAAAGTTATTAAATAAAAAGCTAAAGCGTAAAACTCTAACGGGTATTTATCCACCGGATAGTCCAACGCGGGAAAATTGGCGTCGCTTAGAGTATATAGGAAAAACGAGCCAACGGATTAGCAACATCGTGTCCAATTATACCAATATTAGTTTTGCTTTTTATAATAATAACACAATAAAGAAAATGATTTTTAACAATAAACCTAGAGTTGATCGCCTTTCCAAATCTGGCGTTTATAGGATTAATTGCAATGATTGTAGTTTCTCCTATATTGGTCAGACTGGGCGCAATTTTGGAGTTAGAGCTAAAGAACATTTATCTGGTTGCAATCAATCAACTTTCCATAACCATTTAACTTCAGAAAATCATACAGCTAGCTTGAACAATTTAGACATATTACATATACAACCCAAAGGCAGACGTTTAGATGCCTTAGAATTTTACGAAATTCGAAAATCAATATTTCTTAACCAAAATATCCTTAACGAACAGAGAGAAATCCGGTTCTCACCAATTACAGACCCCGCCCTTTTCTATTCTCACGTACGCAATAATATACCTTGAATTTTGTTACTCAACCTATGACTCATCGCATACCTGCGCGATCCGTAGATTAATTTTTATTGCTTATTTTTTTCGTCTCCTTCTTTTATTTTTTTTCTACTATATAACAAAAACTTTTTACTAATACAATTCAGTAGATACTCCTGATGATGACCTAACAAGTCGAAATCGATCGAGTGATTTTTTAAACTTTTTGAAAAATATTCTGCGAAACAAAAACAAGTGATTAATAAAAATGTGTTTATTAAGACTATAAAGACGTAAATCACCTGAAAATTTCCGTTTGAAATACGAATTTCTCAAAAGGTTTTCTAACACTTTTCTTTATAGTCGAAAATAACAAAATATTTACCAAACTAAGAAATTTAAATCACCATCTTTTGTCGTAAATTTTTCTTTAGTTAAATAATTAGTTAGTACAACTCGTGTTTTCAAAGTGAAAGGTTAAAAAAATGAATAAATCCAAGACGAATAAAACACGTTACCGTTATACTTCTAGTTATTTTATAAAAGTGAAGATAAAAATAAAACAAAAATATATGTTTGGTTCTCTCGGTCCTTCAAATTATTCATCATCTGTCAATTTGGCTAATCGCTTGAAGCACCTTCAGATTCAGAATCGGCAGTTTATCATGACAGTGACGCAGCAAACATTTTTTTTAAGGAAAATTTAAATTGACGATCATATTGATGAAGATGTTCATATTTTTGATGAACAAAAGTTAATCCATTGGGCTTTACTGAACCAATGTACTCATTCATCAGTTAATGATGAATATTAAAAAATCGCATGGAGGACATTCCCAACGCTATTAAAAACTCCGACTAAAGTTGATTGTATCGAAATGGGAAGCGGGACAATATTAGTATTATGGCATAAAGTCTAATATTGAATCAGTATTATCTAATATTAACGGATCTTACTGTTTGAATTTTGGCCAATTTTATTTCACATTCGAAATATAAAATAAATATTGAATTAAAAATTAAAACATTTTTTTATTCAATAAATATATTCACAATTTCAGTTCATTTTTGCAAAAAAAAAGTTAAATAAAAATCACAAACATGTTGCTTTTAGTTATCGTCTCAGCGTCATAACCATGATCACTTCCTGCATCATTCTGCGTCTAGGTTTTCACCACTAATTCTTCCCGCTGTCTTCTGATGCACTATTTTTGGTCATTTTGTCAAAGTCATTTTGTTTCCCAATATTTCGTCCCCGTTGCTAGTTCTTCAATTTTCTTGGGCTTACCAACTTCCGATAGAAAAGCTTCAATTCTTTCCATATATTGGAACATTGCGATACCATATGTGACCCTGTAGCCGTCCACTTTTTTCATTAAGGAAGTCATACAGTTTATTGCAGCCTTTAAAAAAAATCCATTATTTTGAATCTTACTAAAAACATTAATTAAGCTTAAAATATTTACTTTCGGAACAGGAGAGGGGAGGGGGGAGTTAGGGAGTTACTGATAAAACAGGTATCGCTTACAACTACCACCCCTTCTGGTTGGTTTACGAATTTCGTTGTTAGTCTTCATTGTTCGTAATTGTTTCTTCCGTAGAAGTATTTTGTTTGAGGGTATTAGGGACGGAAATATTTGGTAGCCCATAGCGAGTAGTTCTTTTTCCACTGTGTAATAATTTTGTTCATTTTTATTTAGGGTTCTAGATGCATAAGTTATAGGCAGACCTATAATACCCCTAGATAATACAGCGCCTATAGCTGTATTACTAGCATCGCTAGTAAGAATGAAACTTTCATCAAAATTGGGGTATTGCAATATTGGTTCATTGCATAGAAGTTCTTTGCATTTTTCAAAACATTTGACATATTTCCCATTAAGAATGATGTTTTGACCTTTGCGTAGACATTCGGTCATTGGTTTGGTAATTTGAGCGAAACTGTTAATGAATTTCCTATAATATCCCATTAACCCGAGAAAACTTTGAATTTGCTTCTCGGTTTTTGGAATCGGAAAGTCTTTGGCCGCTTTAATTTTATCTGGATTTGGCTTGACACCGTTAGATGTAACTACGTGTCCTAAGAAGGCAATTTCCTTGTGGAGGGATTCGCTTTTATCTCATTGCACTTTCAAATTCGCGTTTTTTAACTTCGTGAAAATTTTGGTTAAGGTTTCAATATATTCTTGTAGGGAAGTGGAAAAGAATATGATATCGTCCATGTAGCATAGACATATTTTTTCCATGTAGCATAGCCATATTCTACTGAAAATGCAGTTTTTGAGATATCTCTAGGATTTACCTCGATCTGGTGAAATTCTCATCCTAAGTCGAAAAGTATATGCATTTCCGCAATCTGTCCAATCGATTACTAAATGCCATTTTGTAAGACCTGAAGCGACTTTTTTTTGGGGAAGAGATAGGAGAAGAAAAAGAGGAATATGAAAGTCTGATTATTCCTTGATTAAGCATGCCATTTATTTGTACTTTCAACTTCGGCTTTATGAATAAAAGGATACCTATAATTCTAGTAAGTACCGGTTTATCATTTACTAAGTTTATCATGTTTGATATTATTTGTGAAGGATAGTTTCTCGTGTTCTTTTTAGAAAATATCTTCGAACTTCGAGTTTTTCTATGCTTTTACGCTCTTCATGATTTAAATGTGAAGTACGGATTAATTTTGTGATATTCACATTTTATGAACCGTCATCAAAGGTTTTAATATTGAAATTATTTAATTCATGGTGAGTTACTGACATTAGTTCACATTCTATAGGGTATTCTATGCAAATTGTTTTATTCTGTGGTGAATAATTTACTACTTCCATTAGAGCATAATGTTTTACAGCTTTTTATATTCCTTCTGGAATTCTACAGCTTCCGTTAAGGACTACAGGTTTAACATGTATTTCTCCATCTGATACACGACGGGAATATTGGCGATTATTTTGCGTCTTGGGGCTATTTAGTATGTGTTTGACATGAAATTTAGTTAAAATTTTTGTGGAATAACTGGGTATCGATAATATGGATTTTCCATGGTTTAAAGAAATGTTGAGTTGTTGCATCATTTCGAGCCCAATAAGACCATTAAAAGAATTAAGAAATAGGTATGAAATTTGAAAACTAAAAATTACAAATCTTGGGTGATTCTGAGTTCTTGGAGTCCTTGAATTATAATGGCTTTGTCAATAATATGTTCGTTATCGATCCGGTATCGATCAAAAATTTATAGAATTTTCCGTTTAAGTTAATGTCAATGTAAGGAAGTTAATAACCTGTTTGGTGATTATCTAAGTTCATGTATCCGACTGATTGTCTGAGGCAGGTATGTGAAAATCCTCATCTTCAATTTCTATTTTTTTAATATTAGGTTCTGTTTGAAATGATTTTTCTTTTTTTAAATATTAAAATATATTTTTTTAAATAAATCGGTATTTCTGTCTTAAAGTTGCACGTCTTATTTGCTCCAGTTTTCTTTCAATATTATTAACATAACATATTGATGTTCAATTTGACAATCCGGATTGCAGCTTAAAAAAGTTCGCAATGAATTTAAATGTTTATCTATATGCCTTGCATCGAGGGCACTTCCATTTCATTATCGCTATCGTTATCAACATTTTCATCCGGATTAGTTTGCATCGACCTTGAAATCACTTCATCGCTATCGTTTGTAACGATATCATTTTCATCTACAGTCAAATATTCGATTTTGCCAATATAATTAATCCATTTCAAGGCAAACACTGTTGAAGTTTTCTTCAATGGTTGTAGACGTCTCATCATCGCTAGTCCAAACCTTTTTAAAACAGTTACAAATAGTGTTTGACATTAAAATGAGGCAAGATACCGGTATTATCGTATTTTCTCTAAAAAACTTTAAAGTTTTGTATAACCACTATAGTTAAATTTTGATGTTGGAAGAGGTATGTGTTTTTTATATGAATTACGAGTATCAGATATTTGAATCTTTTTGTGAATATGGAAATTTTGTTCTAGTAGACAGAGGCTTCTAGATTGTTGTAAAGTTTTGGGATCTTTCGCTCTAATTATTGTTGCTAATGATTCTCTAAGTCCAGGAAGGAAACAAGTTAAAGCTAATTGTAAATACCATTCTTTTTTCGCAAGTGCTACTTCTGGAATTTGTCCTTCAGTATTATTTGCTAACCGAAGAAGTTCACATTGCTTGAAACATTTGCAAAATAATGGTCTATATCGTCCAATTTTTGCGATAAGGTATTTAATTCTTTAATTAAGGTTGCTTCGATTTCTTTGTCTACATAATGATCTAACAGGAATGAACGCATTATCGCCCATGTGCTGCTTGCACTATACATTTCGAGCACATTACTAGCATCGCCAGTAATTTTACTATACGTATATTTAGTAATTGTGCCTAACTCTAAATTATAATTATTGTTATTAAAAAGGGCTTTATAGTATTTATTTCGAGTAATTTTTTCAATATACTATTTAATTAAAATTTATTTAATATCAATTTCAAGATGCTGATATGCCATCATCTCACGTATAATTCGATTGATGATTGTCAGTTTCTTCCTTAGTCTCCTTTCTTATTTATTTGTTTTATTGTTCACTGTTCTGGTATATACGCCAGTACGTTTTATTATTTTTATAATTTTTTATTTTTATTATATGTTTTTTTTGGTACATACATACATTAATTTTATGAAAAATTCTTATTAATTTAAATTATTAATTTTGGTTTTACTTTATTTTATTTTCTTCACTTAACTATATTGATAAATATTCAATGTTCGTTTGATAGTTTCAATCCTATTAGAACTGATATATACACTCAATTTTAATCCGCGAACGTAACGGCATTTAGCCCTACTTGACTATATATTTTAGTCATTACAAAAATATGTAATCATTAGAAACACGATTACATCACTATGCAGTATCACCGTAGGCCAGATATTTAAAAATATCCGCTGCCAACTACGCCAGTTATGTATTTGCACTTAAAAAGGGTTTAATTTTTTAAACTTAGATCTAATTTAAAACTTAATTTGTTAAGATACAAAAAATTTCAAGCTGATAAGACACCTAAATCCATCCTAAATCCTAAAATCTTGGTCAATAAAACACGAAAACTTATCCGGGTGTGCTGGTTGTAAACATAAGGGTTAACAAAAATTTTATTACCAACTGAGTCATCGCATTTACTGTCTATACTATCAGTAATAACATCAGCAGCATCACTTAACCATCAAGCAGAGATGGGCGACTACGCGTCACCTACTAAATGTTACGTTATTGCGTAGACAACTCGTCGACAATGTAGACAGCTCGTCGACAACGTTGACAGTCGTAGGAATAACGTCGACTAACCAATTGTAATTCCGCCAGTAGTGGCAGATTGAATGATCAACATATTTTTAACTTCGTTAACATATTTCCAAGTTGCAACTTATACTGTGTACTGAATACTGTATACTGTGTACTAAATCGCTTTTTTGGCGAAATTGAGTTCATAACCGTTAAATGTCTCTAATGGTTTTGAACCAAAATATTCATAATATTTGCATTTAGTCTAAACTTTAAACTTAGTTCAGACTAATCAATAGCCGATTAAAAATCTTGTCGAAATTGATAAATCTTAATTAAGTTAACAAATTGTTATTGAACCCCAGACACGATTTGTTTTGCGCCATCCTACTTGAAGGCCTAGGATGAAACTACCATTAATTTTGTTAGTTGAAAGTTAGACAAAAAAATTGGCGTGAGACACACAGTCTAAATAACTTACTAAACTAACTACTATAGTTATTTCTAGTTCTTACTGAATCCATAATGCATACTAGCTTTAATATTTAGTAGTAAATTGAGTATTAAATTCTTAATTGTCTACCATCGATAATAAATTCTTTGCGATAATTGATAAAACTCAAATTAAATTAATCAATTTTAATAAAATTGCCGACTTCCTTGTTCAAACTTCTGACTAACTAAATTGATGGCTAATTCATACCAATCGTTCACATATAGCACTAAGCAAATCACGTCTTATGTTTAATTAAAATTTCCTTAATAAAGTAAAATTCTTTCGAATCGGCTAGTGACAAATCTGAACAAGGTTTGCAGGTTCAAATATTAGGCGTGTTCTGTTTTCTGTACTCTTAAGGCACGTATCAATAATTTGTAAGAAGCGACCATCAATTTAGTTTGTCGGAAATTTAACAAAAAAAAATCGGCGTCAGGCGCACGGCTTAAGTCAGTAATTTTAGTCAAAAAAATTGACATCAAGCACAAATTATTAAAAGTTTTATTATGTGCCTGATGTCGATTTTTATGTTATAAGCCGCGTTTTTTTTTTAAATTCTATTTTAATAAATTTTACTGCATAATACTGTAGATAACACAGGCCATTTTGTATCACAAAAAATGATTACAAGAAAACCATGAAATTTTTTCACACAAGAAAAACACATGAACAGAACCAAGAAAATGGTCATATTTATGACGATAAATCATTTCGTGTCAGTTTACCAGCAAATCAATTTTCAACTGCATTGCATTTCACATTGTAACTATACTACTCGTGAAAGAATTCGAATATAAACGACGACGTTGGCTAAATTTTCGGTGTGGACTTCTTCCTTTCTAGCCCCCTCTTTCTTTCCGAATCATCGTCCTTGGTATGACGCTACTATATTAATCAGAGAAATAGGAAAAATTAAGCTTTCAAAATAATGAAAAAGGCCAAAATAGAAGTGAACAGAATCGCATTTTAGAAGATAAACGTTTCGTATGAGGAGTATTTTAAACTAAGATAGCATATAACTACAACGCGACTTTACAGGCCAACATCAAAAGAAATCCTAAACACTTTTGGAATTTTTTTAATGCTAAGCGGAAAACTAAAGATTATCTCGCCTCCATGTATTACAAGCAGAATCAGTCAACTGACCAGCACTGCATGTCATAATGTTTGTAGAGTTTTTTCAATCTATGTACCACTACCAATCTAGCAACTCATCTTTATCATCTTTGACGGATGTTCAATCAAACCTTGATATACAGAGATCCATCATTTCCATATAGAGGATATTACCTCTAAATGCATTTGGTAATGGCTGTGGTTCTAATAAGATAGTTCAACTATCTTCTTCTGAAACCATACAGTGCCGAACTAGTCGAACCACTACGACTGCTCTTTAATCAGTCTCTGCAAAAAGCGCTGATGTTTCGTGTTATAGGGGAATTTCATCACTGTCGTCAATTCCTAAACACTTTAAACTAGTTGGCTGACCATTTCTCAGTGTTTCAGCAAGATTTTCTGCCAGGGAAATCAATCTCCTATATAGTACGCAGCTGACGTAAAATGGCTGATGGCACACGAGGAAACAAATATCGTATTTTTCCTCGTTTCTTTCCCCGTTTACCTATGATACAGGTTTTAAAGGTTTTTCAAGGCCATTTATGACTTATGCCAGCGTTTCCCAAAGTGGGTTCCGCAGAACCCCTGGGTTTCGTGGCAATTTTTAGGGGTTCTACGAGCTAGTACCAGATAAAATCCGTGCCATAAGGTTTCATTTCATACATACACACATACATACAATACATTTCATACATACATACCAAAATTAAACAATAACGATAATTATTGGGTACAAAATCCTTTCAAAAGCAATGAAAAGCCAAAAGATATTCCTTTTGGCAGTAGAATACGAGAAATTAATTGAAATTATTTCGGATACTCGCTAACTTCGAAGAGGTGCCATTAGCAACTTTCTGCTGTAATATATTTGATGAATATAAAAGTTTAGCCAAAAAGGCTATTAAAGTTATATTGCCGTTCTTAAACAACACATTTATGCGAAACAGGATTTTCCATGAATAGAGTTCCATGAAATTTGAAGAATGGCAACCGCTGACATACATTTTAGCTTAAAATTTATTTTTGAGAGAGCAGAATAAAACAAAATAAAAAAAATTTGTAATTATGTATAGACAACTATAAGTGGATCTGACGACAAAAAAATTAGCTTGTTCCGGATATTTTTGTATGTTAATTTTTATTTTCATAAAGTATGCCGTGCTAAAATTTCATAGAAAAAAACCCGCAATGAGCTTTATTTTTAATGCGCTAGATGTCACATTCCCAACTTTAACAGTCGTCAATATACTACGGATGAGATGCAAAGAGAGCGAAGTGATGCGAAGAGATTTCAATAATTATTTTTTTGTAAATTTTGTTACACATACATATACATTTTCTATTACGACTAGTTGGTCTTGAAAAAAAATACCAGATACTAAAAACCCTGTTAATTCCAAAAGGGTTTTTGGTATCTGGTATTTTTTCAAGGCCAACTAGTCGCAATGAAATTGTTCATACAAAAATTTATACATACAGAGCTGGGAAAAAAATTGGACAAACATATTTTATTGCAAATTGGAGTCTGTTTTTGCTAAAATTACAAAACGTTTGAAAGCAATTGGCTTATTTTTTCATTTTAAATACATGTATGACGTAATTTAAAAAAAAAAATTACCTGCAGTTTAGGAGCAAAACCTCGGAAAATGCCATAATATTCAAAATACGTTGATTGGAGTTAAAGTAATGGAATAAATTAAACAAATATTTTTTAATTTTTATTTTTATTTTTTATTTATTTATAGAAGTTCTATCTTCAATACTAATATTTTGTTGGACCGCCATTTGCTTTTATTACAGCGATACACCTCCGATTCATTGAAGTCGATAAATTTTTCAAAGTCGTAGGATGTGTGGATTCCCAAATCTTCATCAACAAACTTTTTAAAGCTTGAATCGATTCACGGCGCTTTCTTGCTGCTTCTAGCTGCATTATAGACCCAAAATTTTCCATAGGATTTAAGTCTGGACTGTATGAGGGCTAGCTCAACGTCTTAAATTTTGATTCATCGGAGAAAATCACATCATTCCACATCTCTGGAGTCCAAGAAACATGCTCCTGGGCCCATAACAAATGTTTTTTTTCACTCGTAATGTGAACTCCGGCTTCTGGACTAGTTTTGGTGCTCTCAAACCAGCTTTAACAAGTATTTTTCTCACTAAACTGG
This sequence comes from Nephrotoma flavescens, assembly GCA_932526605.1. Classification (NCBI taxonomy): domain Eukaryota; kingdom Metazoa; phylum Arthropoda; class Insecta; order Diptera; family Tipulidae; genus Nephrotoma; species Nephrotoma flavescens. The sequence goes on from OW052221.1 coordinate 70,451,811, forward strand.
CTGAAATTAATTATTTCCCTGTTGCTCGCTCCCGTCTTATGTCCGATGAAGTTTTGAAACGGTTCCGATGACATTGTAATATTATGACACGATCTTCCAATGGCGTTATCTTTCTGGGCCTTCCAAAGCCTTTCTTTCTTTGTGTACTGCCCATCTCTCGCATTTTTTTAATATTCCACGCGACAGTACGTTTAGTAATGTTTAATATTTCAGCTATTTTACGCGTTGTTAAATTTTCTCGCGCAAAAATCAACATATTTCTTTTACACGGCTCACTAACTTTTTCCATTTTTTTAACTAGAATTGCACTTTGACTAGTATCACTTACAGAATAACTTATTCTTACAAAACATGCACTATTTATACTCAAAACAAAAAAATTACATGCAATAAAACATCTGCACTCTAATGACGGCCAAGAACTGTAGGCGTAAAATAAAATAATTGCTTGACCAATTTTTTTATACACCAGTTGCGGGGTTGCACCAGTATAATAAAAACAAAACACGGTCCAACAAAATATTAATATTAAGGATAGAACTTCTATAAATCTATAAAAAACAAAAAAAAAATGAAAAATAAGTGTTTGATTTATTCCATTACTTTAACTCTAATCAACGTATTTTGAACATTTTGGCATTTTTCAGGTTTTGCCCCTAAATAGCAGGTAAATTTTTTTTTTTTCAAAAATTACGTCATACATGTATTTAAACTGAAAAAATAAGCCAATTGCTTTCAAAAGTTTTGTTTTTAGCAAACAAAGACTCCAATTTGCAATAAAATATGTTTGCTCAATTTCTTTTCCCAGCACTGTACAACCGAAAACAAAAATGAAAATTCTGCTACTAAGGGTGTTTTCCAAACAACGACTTATTACAAACTTATTTGACGCCATCTTGAGTAAATCGGTCATGCCATTCCAATTCATTGTTTGTAACAACTTATGTGTGACGTAATATGAAAAAACAAAACGCAATTTATATTATATGGACGAAAAATTTTTTTTTGACATGTTGGTCGTTGCTACTAGATTTGAAATTAAAAACTGTCTATGTACTATACGTTTAGTCAAGACACAATTTTGAAGCCATTTCTGTGTAGACGTACTTATTCAAATTAGTCTCCTCGCCAGGTGACTTATATGAATAAGTCCAGCTATTTAAATATACATAGATGTCTCTGTTTAACTCATTTTTAACACATTTTTCACTGCGTTTTTATCTGCAGGTACGATAAAAGTAAGCTAAATTTTTGACGTTTAATAATTATTTGTATTTGTTGTTGCGCTGTGTATCAAGTGTTTTTATATATGAAGAACGAAAATTTCGAATATTTAGAACGTGCGTTAAATTTTTACGAAACTCTACAAACTCATTTTTCATGGAATATTTATCTGCCAAGCGAAAATTTCATTTCACATTAACGGCATGCTAGCCTTAAAACGATAAAAGCATTTGAACAACAGATTCAAATTGATGTCGTATTTACCGATTTTTGCAAAGTATTTTACTCGATTTGTCACATTTGTCATGATAAAATAAAATACAGCTTAGAGATAGAAAGCAATACATTGAAATTGTGGGTAAAATCTCTAAACCAATTACTGTTGACTCTAGAGTAGCACAAGGATCTGATTTTACCCCATGGGTCTTCATCATTTTCACGAATGACTTAATCAATGTTGTTCAAAATTCCGATATACTGGAAAACCATGAAGATGGGACTACGCTTTAGGACGGTTTAAATGGTGGTGTGAAAATAATCAATTTCAACTAAATATTAGTTAATGCAAAATCAATTTGTTCCATCGAAAGAAGAAACCATGCTACAACTTGAGTATCATATTAACAGGGTATATATAAAAGGAACAGCCGAAATTCAAAACCTGGGAGTTATATTTGTTGAAAATATAGAAGTGAATACGTTGCGCATGCTGGACGTTGTCATGGAGCAATATCATCGTCCGCCTTCGTTGGCTCGTAAATGGTCTTTTTTCCTCAAGAGAATCACTTACTTTGATCAATTTGGCCTGAAACGTTCAGCTGTAACAGTTTTACTAGGTTCCAGGAGCTCGTAGTAAATGACACAATAACACTTTCTTGACATGAATATTCATTTGCGAATTGTTCAAATGGTTTTATTGCACCTGGACGTGGATCGTCCTCATGACTAAAATTGCTATCACGAAATCTTGCAAGTTACTTCTTTTACTGTTGAATGACAAAATATTCACTCAAAATCGAATTAATCAATTCAATAGCCTGAGCATCATTTTTTTTTATTTGAAAACAGAATAGAATGCAATGACGTACGTGTTGCTTTTCGACATCCATCTCCTAAAATGGATACACACGGAACGACAGCTTGTAAATGACGTTGCTGAGCAGTAACTATTCTACATATATCCAAAATGGGGGTTGATGTGGATGCGTTCAGGTATATTTTAATGCAATCAACTTCAGATTCGAGTTTCTACTTGCGCACACCTAATAAAATAATACCCTGATTACGCTAGTCGAGTCGATTGTCGTTTCAAGTGACTATAAAAATTTGCTATTTCTATGAAAAATTAGCCAGTTGCTATACCAATAGGTGACTTTTGAGAGACGAAAGAAATAATTAAAAACTGTCATTTCGAGTCGTGTGAAATTTTGAAGTGACTAGAAGTAACATAAAATATACCGATTTGAAACGACACGACTAGCGTAATCGGGGTGTAAATAAAGAGGTAACACCACTATGATAAAAGAAAATTTCTCAGCGGAAATTTTGTATTCATTGTGTACCTTTTTTACAGAATAAAACACCCCATTACAAATTGGGTGACCTCCGAAGTAAAAAAAGCTCGGTACACAAAAATTTAGAAATTTTACAAAGTTCCATCTTCCTCCGCCGAACAAGAACTAATCGAAGCCTTTATTACTGCATCAATTAAAGAATGCACTTCAATATATAAAACCCCTAAAACTCTTCCTACTATAGGACAAATTAAAAATCGTGAACTATTAAGTTTATATATCAGTTCATATCATACTACGCAAGATTGTCTGGACAACATTTGATATTTGAAATGAAACTTTCAATGATCTACAATGCGAGGTCTTCAACTTGTTCTGTTTGCTCATTTAAAGATTGAATAATTCTTGAATATTTAGCTTCAAACATAAAAAAAATCATTAAACGGAGGATACTCAACAAAACGACCATTACATTTGACCCATCAATAATAATCTCCAAAGAAATAAAAAATAAAATTAGTGTCGAATGAATTGTCCATTAATTTGTACAAATCGAAACAATTTATATACATCAAGACAATATATCTCGTAAATTTTATTAATGATGTACTCTCGATGAGTGGCACAAAAATAAATTTGTTACGTGCGAGAAATGTCAAATAGTACTTGAATGTTTATTTCAATATCGGAATGAAAGTAATTACGGGACTAAACGATTTTTCGAATTTTTAAAACCTTCCTATTATGTCATTAAGGGAAAGTTATCTTTATGACAAACACAAATTTTAGGCTCTTCGTTAAAAGAAAATACAAATATAGACACGTTGATAAAGCGACAAGAAGAACAACCAAAATAATGTATATGACGTGATCCACGATTCAAATAAAAAAAAACCTTGCTTTGTGTGAAGGTAGCTCAGACAAAAATTAATGCAAAATTACTTTAATTAAATACAATTATATGTATATCTATGGAATCCATCTTTGAATGAAAATCGCATTTGAATTAGCACGCTATAACAACGTAAAGTTGTCGAACGTTGAACGAATGTTTTCTAATTTGGGTAAAAGTATGGAAAAAGCATGACCATCTCAAATCCACAAAACCTTAATCCAACAAATGTATAAAAATATACGTCGTCAATTTAAATGTAATTTTAGTTAAAATACGAGGTAAATGGAAATACAATTGCTAGAAAAAGTCTGCGTCCACCTGTTGTCTATCAGCTTATATTATTAAAAAATTAAAAACCAACAAATATTTTCAAAATTTTGTTTCATCTATTTATTACGTATTTTTTAATTACTCAACACAAAAAAAATCATTTATGTATTTCTCTTTTACAGTTTTCTAGATAACAGCACTTTTTAGAAAAAATATACAAAAGCGAGACAAAAAAAATCTTCGTTCACTTGTTGAATTATGGGATTCCCCGGAATACAATTGGTTCTAATGCATTCTTAAACGATATTTCGCATTTATCATTCAGTTCTTGTTATTCAGTCAGGTGGTCAAATAGTTTTTTTAAAAGTTTATTTGATAAACGCAATTGGTTCATGCCATGGAAAATAAAAGAAACAAAATTAGCCGAGGTTGATAAGCTCTACGACCCCCCCCCCCCCCCCACAATCTCCAGACCTAAACCACATCGAACAATTATGGGATTCACTAGAGAAGGGAATTCGATATCACCGAATAACAAACAAAGAAATGTTGAAAACTGTTTTTAAAGAGAAGTGGGAGAAGACAAGTGTAAAGGAGACAGCGAAGCTCGACAATTCGATGAGAAAAAGGCTCCGAGAAGTCATAAATTACTAAATTGAATTACTAATTATTTTTTTAGATTGTTTATTGTCTTTGTTTTATGATTTTTATTAGAAGCGAACGCAGACTTTTTCTGTCCCGCTTTTGTGGATTTTCTGTAATTCTACGGTTATCTCAAAAACTTTAAAAGCGAAATAAAGGAATTTCTATGTGCTGAGTAATTTAAGAAATACGTAATAAATAGATGAAATAAAATTTTAAAAATATTTGTTGGATTTTGATTTTCTAATGATATTAGGTGATAGATAGCAGATGTACGCAGACTTGTTCTGGCAAGTGTATCTGCCCCAAAATCCAATTTCACAAAGTTGCCACGGAAAGATTTTTTTTCTACACTCCAAGCGTAAAAAAATTGAATAAATTCGTATGGAAAGTGATTAAATTGCGTGAGACAAAATTTGGAGCTAGACAACATTCTTGATTCCGACTTGGTACTGCAGAATGATGATAGGATGGACACTCATTTTAGGAAATGTACTCGGTACATTCAACGCATGGGATCTATCAATAGTTTTGAGCGGAAGTGAATTTGGTTTCAAATCTCACTGAGGAATATTATTTGGAATATAGTCGTGTGAAGAATGGAATTATCTGGAAAGTCATTTGAATCTCGCTTCACATAGAGGGACACTTAACATATGCAATCGGTTTTGCTAAATTTTTGACTACAACTGAGAGATTTTCAGAAATATTGGGTGCATTCAGGAACAGCCAACAGTTGAGAATATGTTGAATGAAATCGCGGCTAACGTTATAAAAATGTTTACCACTATAAAATTTTCAAACTAAATTGGCGTTGATTTCACATCCCTTAAGCTAGCAGAACCCATACAGCAGAACATAGCAAGACAGTATGGAAAATTATAGGCTAATTAAATGCAGCTATTAAAAAAATTTGGGCTCCATCCCTTCCAACTAAAATGCGGGTTCTAGCTTTAGAAAAAGTTAGCAGAACCCATATCAAAAAACTATTTAAAAACGATTGGAAAATTAAAAATTAATTTTAGGCTAATTAAATGCCCTACTTAATTTTTTTTATTATGCTCGCTCTATGAGAAAAGTAAGGCTTTATCACATAAAATCAAACAGAACCCAAATCGAAAATCGGACCAAAAATCAAATTCGAACGCAAAACAAGATCAATTGACAACAAATAATTTTAGACTCATTATGACTTAATTTCTAATTTTGGTTTTGGTCCGATTTTCGATTTGGGTTCTGCTAGCTAAATGATCTGAAGTTTGAACATGAACGAGTGGAGTCCAAAAATGTTTAATGTGGCATTTTATTAGGCCATAATGAGCCTAAAATTATTTCTTGTCAATTGATCTTGTTTTGTGTTCGAATTTGATTTTTGGACCGATTTTCGATTTGGGTTCTGTTTGATTTTAAGTGATAAAGCCTTACTTTTCTCCTAGAGCGAGCATAATAAAAAAAATTAACCAGGGCATTTAATTAGCCTAAAATTAATCTTTAATTTTCCAATTGTTTTTAAATAGTTTTTTGATATGGGTTCTGCTAACTTTTTCTAAAGCTAGAACCCGCGTTTTAGTAGGAATGGATAGAGCTCACATTTTTTTAATAGCTGCATTTAATTAGCCTATAATTTTCCATACTGTCTTGCTATATTCTGCCATATGGGTTCTGCTAGCTTAAGGGACGTGTTGATTTCACTAATCATGATAGGGGATCTGAAAGCGCACTTTGTACCTGGAACTATTTAAATCTACCAATTATTACTATGGAGAAACGAAAAAGGCGCGGTAAGCAGCATACAATTTGATAACGGTCACTTATGGATTTGCCTCACTTTCTATCTTATGGAATTCTACAGAAAAAATTTTTTAATTTAATAATCAAACCACTCGACATCAAAGTGCCTATAACCAAGAGAAAAATGATGTGCAAAAACTTCTTAACTGTTTGATTCAATTAGATAGTCAGCACCAGCTTTAATAAAAGCAAAACTTATTTTGCAACAACTTTATGAAAATAAGGTCTAGATTGAGGCAAACGGCTATCCACTGACTTGACTATCAAATGGATTGTCTTTAGTTAACACAACAGTTTTACTTCCGAACATCTGACAAATATTAATCCGAAAATAGACAACGACGAATTGCTGATGCTGTATAAGATAGCGGAATTTTAACAGCGGAAAATAAGAGATTACGCTACTTGCCGCAAGTGGCAGCACTATTACTAAAGAGAATTTATTTTGTAATGTAATTACCAGCGAAAATTTTTTATTCATTATGTATATATTTTTTCACTAAATAAAACATCTCAGCGGAATAAAATATTAGAAATGATCCTTAAAATGGCAAATTGATTGATCTCCGAAGTAAAGGAACTCGGTATATGAAATGTTGAAATTTAACAATTTTCCATCTTTCCGGCATTTCTTCCACTAGTAACCAATGATTTCGGTTGTTTTTCTAATAGCTCAGGCTATACTAAGACTATATGGAAAATTTGGGGAAAATTCATAGACAAGAATTTTCACAAGAATTATTTGATTTTCTGCTTCCATATAAGTTATTTTCAGTTTTTGGCTAATATCTCAAAAACTTCCACTAGTAACCAATACTTTCGGTTAGTTTTCTAATAGCTTAGATCATACTAAGACTATATGAAAATCAGCTAGGTATTAGAAAACCAACCGGAAGTATTGGTTACTAGTGGAAGTTTTTGAGATATTGGCCAAAAACTGAAAATAACTTATATGGCCGCAGAAAATCAAAAAATTCTTGTGAAAATTCTAATCCATGAATTTTCCACATAGTCTCAGTATGATCTAAGCTATTAGAAAACTAAGCGAAAGTATTCGTTACTAATGGTAGTTATTTAGATATTGTACAGAAACTGAAAATAACTTATATGACCGCAGAAAATCAAAAAATTCTAGTCCATGAATTTTCCCCAAATTTTTCATATAGTCTACCCTATTAAAGTTAGCCGATAGTTTCCAGCCGAAAGATAATGCAGATAGTGTCTTGACTATTTTTAAACTCTATTTATACTCTCGCTCCTATCGATTTTTAAATTCCTATAAACTGAAATAATTTGTCCTTCACCCGAATGATGTAACCCGATCCTAAATTCTCGTAAATTCGAGTTCATAACTGATTTTTGCTGTATTCAAGACAATATCTGTATTATCTTTCGGCTGGAAGCTTTCGGCTAACTTTAACAGTATATATAGTCTTACTATAGCCTGAGCTATTAGAAAAACAACCGAAATCATAGGTTACTAGTGGAAGAAATGCCGGAAAGATGGATAATTGTTAAATTTCAAAATTTCATATACCGAGTTCCTTTACTTCGGAGATCAATCAATTTGCCATTTTAGGGATCACTTCTAATATTTTATTCCGCTGAGATGTTTTATTTAGTGAAAAAATATATACATAATGAATAAAAAAATTTCCGCTGGTAATTATATTACAAAATAAATTCTCTTTAGTGGTAGGGCTACCACTTGCGGCGAATAGCGTAACCTCTTATTTTCCGCTGTCAAAATTCCGCTATCTTATACTGCATGAATTGCTGCATCTATGCGGAAGGTTGTCACAATTAATTTTAAATTGTGTTTTTGTTTTTACAGACTTCACAAAACAAATATTTTATTTTTATATTTTCCACCAATATTAACAATTTTTTGAAGAAGAAATTGTGTTTGCATTCTGAAACTGAAAACGCTACAGGTACTAACAGCAAAGCTTACCCTAACCAGACCATTTACACAATCAGGAGAAGCTTATGCTGGGCCTAGCTGCGATATACGTCCAGAGGAGATAATAAAGACTATTAAAGGTGCTTAGCAGTGTTCGAATGTTTTCCGTTCACTCTACATATGCAAGTACTAAGCGACTTGTCATCTGAAGTCTTCATAGCAGTATTCAAACGATTGACAGTATAGGTTGAGATTGTTGTTCGGATTTCCACAGGGACTGTGGCTTCAACTTTATAGTGGCTTGAAAAGTTATGAGGAACAACCAGACAGCAGTTAAATTATAAATTCAACTATACTACTCTGGGGGACTTTCACAAAATTTAAAGCAACCACAGTAGCGATGTAAATGGAATATAATGGGATATAGCAAAATGACTACTACTTCCGAAAAAATGGGCTCTAGGGAAATTAATGAGGTAGTGATAAGGTAATGATGGGTAAGGTAATAATAGTTCCGTTAGAACAGTAATAGTAAAAACAGTAAAAAAAATGTGACAGAATATTGTATTATTCAGTCCATCGGATGAAGCCCAAACGCACAAAAGCATGCTAATGGCACAGAAAATAAAAACTGTAGAATAAATTTAAAAAAAAACTCTACATTCTTGGAAAACTGAATCAGTGTAGACTAGGATAGAATAGCAGTCATCACATATGGTAGTTGGAGCCAGCATCATCAAGGTATATGCGTAGTTGGCTAAAAGAATATTCGGTCCAGCAATAAATTGTTTCAAGAAAAGTATGATCGCGAATTTATCACTATTTAATGATAAATGAATATCTGGTTGCGGTCGATGGGTTACTCAAACGATTAGATACCAGTGCATTGTGCAAACGACGATTTTGAGATTTTCAACTTCGTTACACAATGATTCAGAGCTTCGGATGCACAATGAGTCAGAGTTGTGATCTTAGATTGGAAAGCTGAACGATGAGTACCGTGATTTCTTGACGCCTTAAAGGCACGGTTTGGGCGGTAGGCAAACTCTGACCAAAACAAAGGTCTTCAGTGAGCTATTCAGTTTTACTATGGAACACTTTAAGCTGAGTATCGGCTACCAAAAGCTCTGTGCCAATCCCAATATATTTGCCAAAGCATTCGCTTTTTGAAGGTTGTATTTCACATGGGGATGCCAAAATAAATTAGAATCTAAAATGTCACATGGCCATCCTGATTTCTGCATTTTGGTGAACACGAACGGATCAGTTTTAGATGAATTTACGTGTAGATTCTTATTGACGCACCTAAACCCCATAATATGGAGAAATTATCAGGTCGGATCAGGTCAGATATACGACATTCAGATGTTTCCCTGTGTTTGTTATAATAAAGTGGAATAACTCCGGACCCGAAACCCGATCTGTTGAAGTATGACTAACTCATCATCAATGAACAAGAGCAGTGGTAAAACTACGCACCTTGTGGAACATCTTTGAAAACTTTTACAGAGACTAAAACCCCAATTAATTTTAAGCATTGATTCAATCCAGGTGGTCCAGCATCCAGGAAGGAACCCATGAGAAATTGTTTGGTCTTTAAGGAGTTTTAAATCCTAGTAATAAGCTCGTGCTGGGCCTTTTCAGAGCATCCACCAGCTCTGTAAGCAAACAAAATGTTATTGAGGGGAAAAATAGAAAAATAGTGATCCGCCCGTTTTAGTAAAACGACTCAACGTCTCCACCAGTTAGGAAACCTAAAGCCACGCAAGCTTGGAAGAGACGACGAACATGGTCCTTAATTATAGGATAGTCATGATGGACTTCAGCAAAACTGAAAATCAGGAAAATTGAATCAGGACTGTTCGTTTTAAACGGAGCAGCAAAAGCCTATCAACAGGATCACAATCCGTGATGTTGCTAATAGGAAAATGGACACCGAGAACCAGTTCACTAACCTATTTTTTTGGAAGAGGTTAACTTTCCGTTAGATAAAAGAAAAAAGTTATCCCAATCGGCCTGAAAGTTTGCCTTTCTAGCTACATTTTTCAGATAAGAATTTTCAAAAGAGTCTACGAATGGATGATGCACATGTAACACAATTTAATGTCAATCACTTCGCGGCGAGTGAAACTGACAAAATTGGGTTCACAGCTATCATTAAAAATTTAAAGGTCAGATGCGCTTGGAAAATCAAAAAGCGGTACCTCTCTACTATTGATATTTGAATTGCCCCAAATGGCATGATGAGCGTTCATGACGTACGTGCCACAAGTGCCTCCGACAGAGGATGCTCAGAGAATCAGATGGTAAATATACAGAACCCTGAAATGAGAGTGAGAGATTATTTGATAAAATAATACACGCTGTACGCTTCGAGAAATCACACCATGGAAAATTCAATTCAGAAATCACACCACGGACAGTGTATTTTTAGGAACTATACTAAAGATATCTGTTTGCGATGCAGAACACAACTTCGAGGAGCTCTACTCTATTTTTCATTGAACATCAACAGAGTATACCAGTCGACGATGAAAAGAGCTAAAGAGAGGCGGTATTAATTAATCCTTAATACGACACTAGGATGCTCAGGTGAACCAGGAATCTGAGAGAGAATTATTTAACGAAGATCATCGAGCACCAGTCGGAAATTGTTCCAGATATAAGTGGTTTTGGATAATATACATAAATTTCCAATATAATTTCAGACTCCAGCACACTTCGGTGTATTTCATTATGAAAAACATCAAGCTTTACTTCATCAAAAATGACAGCCAGATTAATACCACTTTTTTGATGATCGCCACTACTCCTTCTATGGAAAATCATGTATTTGGAGAAATAGGCCTTCGGAGATCGTTAGTATGCGAAAGAAACGTTACTCTTATATATTACGTGTATCACGTGCCGAAAATATTAATTTAAGCTAACGTAGTGGTGTCATTCATTACGATGGTAATTATTGAAAGTTCTGAATGATTTTTTCGGAAGTTCTTAACAAATTTGTTCAACAAATTGTTTGTTATACAAATGAAATGGATTGTGCTTTTCAATTAGTAACTTAACGTCAAATTAATGACATTTCTAAAATTAGTGACATCTATGTTTAGGTACCAGTACTGTTTATATAACAATTTTTAGTCTGGAACACAACCTGTGAGCAAATTTACATGAAAGCAAGAGGGCAAAAATTATTCAGAAAATTCTGTGTAGTTTTGGTGTTTAAAGAGAACTCAGTTGTTGTGTTTTAGGGTTTAGTAGATATTTTGAAGGTGCACTAATTTTTGTTGTAAACCATCAAATTTATAGCTGTATTCATAATTTAGTGATACGAGCATGATTTAACAGGATCATTTTATAATAATATTTGGCATAAGAGCCCAACTCCTTTGAAAATGTCGAAAAAAGAATGTGTGGATAGAAATTTGAGTAGCCCGACTATAAAATAGTGTGACGTGCAACACTTACCAGTTACGGTAGGCTGGATTGTATCTATCATAATAACCAAAAGTAGAAGACATCTAAGAGATTTTTGTTATGGTTTTTGAACATCTCATTCAGGGTGTAATTACAGCAAAATTTTAATAGAAACATTAACGATATCTTTTTAAAACACTTCACACTATAGGATTACGTTTTCGATTATATGTACACGATTCTTAACCAAAAAATAAAAATCATGTTTCTTATTGTACATAGGTATTTTATTTTACCTGTATATTTCACAAAGTCTTATCCAATACTATTCTACTCTCTTTACTTTTTATTCACTGAACATAAAACATAAAGGTATATATCACGCTTATAATTTATTTTATAAGTAGCAGAGACATCTGTTTTAAAATTACTTAAACACTAATATATTTAATTTAATTCCAAATAAACAGAAATTTCGTTTATTTACAAAATTCTTACAACACCAATACTTAATTAAAGCAAATTTGTACACAACACATTTTTGGTAGCAATAGGAAAAATTTGGAGGCCTTCTTCAAGGTCATCATCAAAGAAGCTGGTCATTTGTACATTTTGAAAGCATTGGACGTGCTAATGATATAATTAATTGCATTTAGCCACAGTGAATTAAACAAAATTACATGTTCAATTCATTCTTAACTTATTTGAGACTGATTATATAATCTACTGCCAAGTATAATTAGTATCTACTCTAAAAACGCTTTAAACAAAAAACAAATTATTAGAATTTCTTTTTAACTGACTCATTACCAAACCCCTAAATAATTTTTAAATTGCACATTTAAAAATAATTGGTCTGTGTGCTGTTATCGCATAATAATACCTCAGCACTCAAAAAAAGCACAAATTGTATAATAAAAAGCTCACAATTAAATTAGAATTGTTTTATTAATCTGACAGCGAAAAATGAAAATTAGACGAAATGAAAAAGGGTATGCATCATGGCTAGATTATTTTGGTAGCTGCGTACGTACCTACAGAGATATAAGGGAGGGGGGGGGGGTACTGATATCTCAGCAAGTTAACTTATAGAATGTACAAAAATAAATTGTACGTTGATTATTGACTCATTGCGAGTACATAATATATACATATATATGAAATCCAATTTGACATTAAAACCCTTTCGTGACACATACATGGGTAGGCGAGCACAACTCAATTACACCAGTATTAACTATACATGAAATAACAATTTTCAATTGGCTTAACATACAAATTTTTCCTTGCGATCGAATTTACATATTTACGGTACCGATACTAAAAGCTTGCAAAAAACCCCGTAAACTAAATGATCCATCAAAATTTTTTTTTTTATACTTTTCAATTAAATTCTTAAAAACAATTTTTCTATATAATACCCAGTTAAACAAGTTTTCCAAAATAAAAAAATATTTTTATATATAGAAACGCTGTTCGGGAGAGATGAATACAAAAATATTTAAGAAAGTCTTCAGGAGTTTTTAATTCATACACTTTTCTCGAATGAAATATTCCAAAGTTTTTTTTTTCTGTGTTTAAAACAACAAACATAAAAGAAAGCATTCCACTTTTGTAATAAAGCAAAAGAATGAAAAAAATTTTTTTTCTCTTTGGAAAAACAATATTTTCATTTTCGTTTTAAATTTTTTGCGCAACTTTACTTATAAAACATACATTTAAATAGGACAGAAAGGGAAATTTTGTTTCGAGTATATGGATAGGAAATAAGTGAAAAACGATGAAAAACAACAGAAAATGAAAATATCCATTTATCCAATTTTCATGATTGAGCTTTGTCTCCTTATCTCATAGTATATATAGACGAGAGATAACAACAAAATTTACTTTATGTTATAAGCAAAATGAAAATTAAATTTATAAAAAAAAAAAAATTCGTTCGTCTTTTTAGTAGAGATTTTTTTTTTTTTGTTATTTTTCCATTTTCCTTTTATTTGTTATTAAAATTCTTTCGTGATTTTATTGTTGTTGTTGTTGTTGCCTATTTGTTTATTTTTTTTTGGTAATAACAATGTTTAATATGCAATTTATTGCTTGGTGCGCGTATGTTGTATAGAATTAATACCTAAAGGTGGTGGTGATAAGTCAAAGTGTTTTTTTTTATGGTTTGACATGTTTTCGTGATAAACATAAATCAGCACTTTTCCCGAGGTGGTCTATTAATTTAAACGTCTATGTGAAATTGGCCAAATTGAGTAAATCAACATCGTTTTATTTAAACACACGCACAAACACTTATTATACTGCCTTTATGACTGCCAGCCAGTGTTGTACCGTATTGTCTACACCGCATAATTAATTAATATTCTACAATGTAGAGAATGTAGACAATGTCGAAAATTATTATTTCTGTTAGCAATTATCAAAATTTTGTTGTTTTTTTGTAATTCATATCATTTCAAGATGGAGTTCTTCATCTTCACATTGAAAAATTTGACCCAAAGCTTTTAAATGGTAATTAAGCACATTTATGTTTATGCTACGGAAAAATAGGGCCTATGCTGGGAGGATTAAATGGTGGAAAGGAGGTGCTGGAACTTGCTACATGCTCGTGAAAGTTATGTCGGTCGATAAAGAATACAGTTCCTGTTCACTAGACAACGCTATAATCTTCCATGGTAATTTGCCATACACAACAGAACAATTCACAACAGATTTGACAACATCTAGCAACATGGCTGCTATAACCTAACAAAGTTCGAGCTTCGCTAATGACAGACCTATTACAATGTACGCGCCATAAAATGGTAAGGCATAAAAATTTTGAGGCGAATAATGACTACAAGTTCCTCGAGATCATAATCGTAATAAATGCCAACATATGACCGAAGGCTGAACCATCAAACTCTGTTGTGTTCTATTGATTTACATCTTCGACTTTCCGAGTTGTCTTGCTTGTGTTAACATCCTTCGTTTCCATGTTAGAGCTGGTTGTCATCCATTTCTGCGACTTCCTCAATGTGGGAAATCCATATCAAGGAGCTCAATATTTTAATTTTGGTGGGCGGGCCAGAAGCACCTCAGTATTCTGTAAAGGCATTTATTTGCAACCACCTATAGCATAGAGAAAAGTAATATAAACAGTGGTAAAGTTGCATATAAAATTTTGAAAAAAATTTTTTGACCCCAAAATACAAACTCGTTTTACGACTAAAATAATAAACTTAGAATGAACGAACTCTCCGAATATACATACATTTAATGTTTCTTTGACTTTTGATATTGTTTTTGTTTCATTTTTTTTTTCATTCAGATTATAACGGTTATTTTAAATTTGGTCAACATAAAACTGGATCGTGACCCCATATTTTACTATGAAAATCAGAGTAAAAATGATATATGCAGCTTTACTTGCAGCTTCCTGGTTTCGCAACCGTGCAGCAACGCTGATTTCACTTACGAATTGAAGTTTTTTTGTTTGATGTTTACGAGATAGGGCAGATGTGTTCCACACTTTGTGTAACATGTTCAATATTGTTCCAGCTTTGCTGATTTCTTTCTTTATAACTTCATCTCAAAAGTCTTCACTTTTCTGTTAAAGTTTTGATGTTTCAATTCCGATTTGTGTCGATGTAAGATAATCGAGTGCCGGATATTTGCTGGGTTGCATTATTTATTCTAGTATTTTGGTTTCTGTAATGATTTTAAATACGGATTAATAAATGATTGGTCCATTGACTCCAAGCCAACCCGGCGAAGCGATGAAAGCGGGTTGAATGACGTTTCATTCCATTTCATTATTCTCTTCTTTCTATGATGTTCTCAAGCGGTTATTCTTTGTAATAATCTAAGCAATGGCTGCTTGACGTCGGTGATAAAAGTTGTTGTTGTTTCATCTATCTCTTCCACTCGTTCTCAATATAAGTTTTATACTTTAAGTTTTATAGTAACCCCAACTACGATGCTCGAAAACGGCAGTTAAAATCAGAAATGAAGTATATTTTTTTTGAAAATCTTCGTGACAGACGTCACGTTTGGCACCGCGGAATCATAGCCGAATTTAGCCTCGTAAAATGCTTTTCGTTAAACGGAAAATGGTTGACACCTTCACTTTCATTTAGTTTTTCCAAGATTCATGTCCTAAATATTTGTAAGCGCAATAAAATTCTGTTTAATAAATATACAAATAAATAAAGTTAAAAGATTAAATTACCGTGAATTTTATTATGGACATGTAATATGCAAGTGATATAACAGAAAGGCGACATTCCAAAGTTTTTATGAATATGTAGGGTCGAAATTGACTCGTTCTAGCATGTTTTCGACGACCATTACGCGATTGGGTTTTTGAAAAAAATTCAAGTCTTTCGAAACAAGTCGGGCGGCAACGCGCGTTTCATCCCCTACTAATGGTGTACAATCGTACAAATTGATGCGTGAGTCACAGAAAGTTCAGCGGCTATTTCTCTTAAATCTGCATGACGATTTCGTCGTCATGCAGATTTAAGAGAACCGTCACCATTTCTTTCACTTTATTGATGTTAACTTCGGGCAAATCTTCTACCACATCTCGATCGCTTTTGAATGTACAGTACCACTCACATGCACATTAGATAAAATCGATTCACCGTGCTTCTGTAACATTTTCAGCGATTCTTTATACGAAATTCTATTTGCTATATAAAGTTTTAGACAAATTCTTTGTTCGATATTTTTATACATTATAAAAATCGCAAAACTTGAGATGAATTGACAAAATAGAGGACTGTAAACAAACTAAATGACAAATCGCGCTCACGTCACGATAGAGGACAGTTGTGCTACATTAGCGACAAAAAAAAATTTACAATCTGTTTAAGGGGGGCTTTTATTATTACCAATGCCCCCCCCCCCTCCCTCTAATTCGTTGAAAAGGTTTTCCAGAATCCCTTAAATTTTTCTGAATATTTTAATACTCAAAACTACCGTTGTGGCGCTAGAAATGGTTACCACTTTTATGATTCCAATATTATCATTTGGCATTTTATTTCAAAGGTCTTAGAAAAAGCAACAATTTTTTGTTGTAGTTTTGTTCACTCAAAGAATATTTCGCTCCAACCAGCTAACTTAGATAATTTACGTCTAAAAAAATAAACTGGCTTGGCGTAGACGGGATAAATTCTTAAAAAAAAATACTTCACAGTGAACAGTGAAATTTTCATCCATCACTCAAAACATCGAAAGATCGATGTCTCGTAGTAATTTTTGTGGAAAACTCTAATAAGGTAACTCAGCATGCTACACATGTA
The DNA here is from genome assembly GCA_932526605.1 of Nephrotoma flavescens. Lineage (NCBI taxonomy): Eukaryota > Metazoa > Arthropoda > Insecta > Diptera > Tipulidae > Nephrotoma > Nephrotoma flavescens. Next base: position 70,468,755 of record OW052221.1, read on the forward strand.
GCCCAATTTGAGCAATTTCTTCAAATAATGCGAAATTATAGGTGCTCAAATGTAATCTAAGAACCTGTGTGCAAAACAAAACATTTTTCTTACTTTAAATTATTTCACTTCATAACACCCACCCAGCCCCACAAACAAACTCTTTGTCTATAGGTAAATAATTTTACTCCTTTTGATATCAGAAACCAGAAAAATAAATGTTCTAAGTAGATTTCCAAGAATATTTTCAAAAATCATTTTCCCTTTTTCATATTGCCTTCAATTATAATTTTCATCAACGTTTTTCCTATGGGTTTCTGTCTGTGCACTGCATATTCTGCTGCCTGCCAATGAAAAGCAAGAGAAATATGTACGGAACACGAAACTGTTTAAGTAAAATTTATGTACAAAAAATTAAGATGGATTGAAATTCAAAAGAAAGAAAATTGTATATTATTTTACGGTAAAAATTGAAAAACACAAATGTAGGCACTTATACAAACGTGATATACATACACTCGACATAATGTACAGTATAGGAAAATACGGAAAATTTATTTTATTTCAAGGGAGATGAAATATAAATCGCGAAATCCTCTATTTTGTTCCTCACATTTATTCTGTTTGATGTCAAATTAATCGTTCATACATTTGTTGTGAAAAAGGATTATTGGTGTGCGTGTGTGTGTGTTTGTATAATACACTTTGTGTCGAAAATTTTCAAAGGCTAATTGTGATGCAATTCCTATTCAACTACTATCTGAGAGTAATCATCTAAACTTGAATGATCATGAGTTTCGTTTGTATAATTGCTTTAAAAAGCCACTGTTTGTATTGTTGCAGATGGAGGGAGGAAACAGGGCTAGGTAAATTTGTTTTTTACATTTTCTCATAATCGGACACAAATAATTTTTCGACAGCCATAATCCTTAGCAGAAGCTGCTACGAAGCAGGGTGATATTGGAGCTCATTTCTAAAAAAAACATCGAAGTAAAGTTTTTTCGAATTGTTGATGGTGCAAAAGTTATTCCATTTTGTGGTTTTTAGTAAAATCGCATGCGCGTCCACTACAAAATTAATTTAAAAGAAACCAAGAGTTCTTTTGTTTTATTATTTTTTATTACGATGTAGAAGAATCTGCCTTTCCAATAAAATCATTTTTATAAACTGCATTATCTTCTGTGTCTCAAACTTTGGTTTTGTAAACTTTTTTGCTTCTCAAAACTTTTTGTTGATGTGTAAGTGGCGCCAACGGGAAAATAATGTATTATAGAAAGTTGACCCACTACCAAGATACCATTAAAATGGTATCACAGGCCAGGCACAATAGAATATTTTTTATCAATTTTTTTTTTCTCAAAGTAAGTCGTGTTTATTAAAAAACGCACTTAACACAATTTCGAGTTCTAAACTAGATGCTTTGCCAGAAATAAAACAAAATGAATAAAACAAATTTTTTTTTTTATTAATTTTAAATATTATTATTCCGATTTCTATAGAATTATCCGGATTTCCCGAGTTTTCGCCTGATTCCCCTGGATTTGGAAAAATTCGGAAACTACGGATTTTCTGGTGGAAATTCGGGAAATCCGGAATAAGGGGAAAATACAGAATAAAACCGGGAAATACCGGAAATTTTGTGAAAATCTGGGAAAAATCCGGTAAATCCGTATAATAATATTTAAAATTAATAAACAACAATTATTTTATTAATTTTGTTTTATTTCTGACAAAGCACCCATTTTAGAACTCGAAATTTTGTTAAGTGCGTTTTTCAATAACCACGACTTACTTTGTCAGAAAAATTGTGTGATACCATTTTAAAATCTGCATTAGTGTCGCATATTTTTCTGATAGTGGGTCAACTTTCTGTAGTACATTCTTTTCCCGCTGGCGTCACGCAAAACGAAATCATTTTTTCTAAATATCAACAAAAAGTTTTGAGAAAAAAAGTTTACAAAACCAAAGTTTTTATTTGACAGAAGATAATACAGTTTATAAAAATGATTTTATTGGAAAGGTAAACTCTTCTAGATCGTATTAAAAAGAAGTTAATAAAACTGTAAATGAACTCTTGGTTTCTTTTAAATTAATTTATTGGTGGGTGCGCATGCGATTTCACTAAAAAAACACTAAAAGTGGAATAACTTTTGCAACAATTCGCAAAAATTTTATTTGGCTGTTTTTGTTGAAAATGATTTATTGGTGGGTGCGCATGCGATTTCACTAAAAAAACACTAAAAGTGGAATAACTTTTGCAACAATTCGCAAAAATTTTATTTGGCTGTTTTTGTTGAATATCACTCTGCTTCGCTAGATACCCGAATTTTAAACGACCGTAAAATCTACTTGGTCTTTTCGTGGCACTCTGGTAGTATCGAGTTGACGGCTTGTGTATTGTGGGAGATTCGCTGGAGGTCCCTTCGGGTGAAGAAAGGTTCAATTTTGTTTTAATTTGCTTTTGATTGTGATTTTTCTGTTCCACGGTCTAGGCCAGGGGCACGCAAGCTCTATTTTCCCCACGACCCATGCCATTATCCTAAGTCTAGCCAGCAAAACATCTCCGTGAGAGAGACCTCTGCATGCTTAGTTGAAAACTGCGGTAAAATCAGAAATAAATTAAGAATAAACATTTTTTTTTGAAATAAGTTTTTATTTTGAATTTAATTTTGCGTTTATTATTTACTTAAATTGATATAAGTTTTTTTTTTCTAAATGCTAATTAAAAATTATGGGAGTTTCCGGTGATCCCAGAGCATGTAACAACTCGCTTGAAGGTGTCAATAAATGCAGTTCAAAACCCCTGATATCAACGATCCAAAAATCACAAATTAATTTAAAATTTAAATTTGGTCCTCTCATCATGTATGATAAATTAAAATAGTAAAGTTTAATTGCCAGCCAGGCGTTTCACTCTCCCAGTCTCTTTAATATGCTGTAGAATAAACTCGTTATAATCCTGGCGTTATAAATTAGAAACTTTTAAATTTTCCGAGATTATTCGAAAATAAAACCTTAAAATGGGTATCATATCCTTCCATGTTGCTCTTAAAATATTGTCACGGAATTTTTCGCGTATAGAAGAATCTCCCACTGCAGCAATAATTTTTTTCACACCGCACCTTTCTTTAGCTAACCTTTATGACACAATGAAAACTTTTTTAATTTCTGCAACCCTTTTGACGTGCGAGGTTACAGCGAGTCTCAGTGATTTTTGACTCATTTGATCCTGTTATTGCCAGGAGAATATCCTCAAAAGGTGTGTGCATCTCGAATGGACCAAAGCTGTTCTAAAAATTTTAGACTCATCCATAGTCAAGAGCTTATGGTGGTTTCTGGAACGGACATATTGAAATTTTTCCATTCAACATATGACAAAATGTGATTTTTGACACATTTGACCTTGTTATTGTCAAGAGAATTTTCTCAAACTGTGTGTGTGCATCTTGAATGGACCAAACATGATCTAAAATTATTAGTCTCATCCATGGCCAAGAGCTGATAGTGGTTTCTGGAACGGACTTATTGTAGTTTTTCAGTTCAACCTATGACATGGATGGTTTTTGACACATTTGACCCTGTTATTGCCAAGAGAATTTCCTCAAACTGTGTGCGGTGCATCTTGAATGGACCAAACATGATCTTAAAATATTAGTCTCATTCATATAGGATGTTATGACGCCTTTTAGTCCAAATTTTTTTAGTCTTTATATTCAATTATTTTGTTCAATGCTTTATTATAAGATTTACTAATGCTATCGATTTTAAATTCAAGAAAGTTTTAGGAAATTCTTCATCACCGTTGTGTACAGTAGAATTCGTAACACTACTCCCATCTTAACTCTGTTCGTCCCGAACAGACTCACCCAATGTCGTATTGCTTTAGTCTATCGTTCTGCACTACTTGCCGTCCGCCCCCAAACCGTCCTTATATCCGATACACAAAGTCGCTGATCTTTTTGACAAATTTGTATGGGCCTACGGGTGTTGATTGACTTCTGTGAATTGGTCTTTTTCCATTCGTCTTCGTTTCTTGGCTACGGTATTTGTGCGGCCTTTTACTGCTTAATAAATCGGTCGTTTCTCGGCTTCCTCGATGCTTCCCGCTATAAACTCATAATTTCTCTGATTCTTAACACATCTCTTTCTCAATTCCAAAGCGTGCCACCTATCTTCAGAAATCAACTCCTCTGCCGGACTCACCCTAAATAATAGCACTGAAGTTTTTTATTGTGCCTCTCTCAAGGATTTTTGCTCCATATGATAAACCAATCTGTCCGTCGATTTCTCAGGCCGTGCATTCTCTTCTAGCCTTCCTTCACTTTTCGGTTTTGAACTAAATATTTGCCTGTAGTCTTCTTTGGTTCTTGAACTCTCTGTAGTTTTTTTATTCCTGGTAACTTCTCGCATCTCGAATCATCTTCTTCAACTTTTGAAATCAATTGGTTGTTGTAATTTTTTGTGGCTTCAATAGCGTAGTGACAGTTGTCTTAACTCCTGTCTTATTGCAGATTCTATCTCCGCCATATCGTCGTAATCTGCCGCTGGAAACAACAGTTTCTCAATTGGGATCTCGCCGTGAACGTTTTTTCTAGCTGCCCCTCTGAAATAGCTTGCGATTTATTTGTTTCGAGCATTTGCATTTTAGTTTTAAACTTCTTGAACTGGCCGTCGACTTTCACTTACAGGGACTCCATTTCTCTTCCTAGCTCTCCAACTTGGAGATTCTGGGCGTGGTTGAATTTGGTCGAGCTTCTGGTCTAACTCGGTAAACCGCCCATCTTGTTCTGCTGGTAGATCTGCCAATTGTATACTTTATTCCTTCCTAATTTGGTTAGGAAGGAATAAAGTATACAATGTATCCACAAGTATTAATTTGATGCTTAAGCGCAAAGTATGGACTGGTAGCATTAGACATTTTGACGAAAGCAAAAGCTTCTGCCTAATTTGCTCCAGTAATGCTCAGATATTTAATTTATGTTTGCTGTAAAGTTTGAAGCTTAAAATTAACAATATTATAAGAAATTATAAGTAAAAATCAAAGAAATCAAAAACAAAGGACACTTGTATCAGTTCCCGATGTACAAAAAGAACTTTTTATTTTTAAACGTAAAATGCTAATTAAATGCAAAGCCAGTAGCCGTCTAATTATTTATTTCATAATGTAGTTATAAATAAATTTAAAAATAACTTGGCGCTATAAATATTTCAATAAAATTATCGGCAACAGTAAACATTTTGCCCCTAAGCAGAAAACGTAAAAAAAAAATATTTTTTTTAATTTCGACCAATTAAGAATTACTTGGAAAAATGTAAAGTAAAGAAGCGCAAATAATTAAAAGAATCATCAGTCTTGAATTAACATTTATATTGTGTTGCAACCTTTTGCCTTTCAATTAGCTAAAAAATATTACTTGATTCAAGTTTATTTTTCCAACAAAAGTTTACCATTTTTTTTTGTGTTAAATTTACCCAGGTAATTATAGGGTAGGTAGGTGGTTCGGTATGTATAACACATAATTAAAAAAAAAATTTACTTTGATTATAAAATTAAAACAAGAGAAAATATTACAATAAAAATATGTATCCTAATTATCCTCAACGTTTAAAATGTTGTTTAATAAATTTGAGCTTTCCTTTTTATTTTATTTTATTTATTTTTAACAATCATAATAATTCAAGAACAAATCTGCCCGAAGGGAAATTACAAAACCATAACATTTTCCGCTCAACATTATAATGTATATTATGAAGAGTTTTTTTTCTGTTGTGTTGTTCATTGGGTACAAGTAACGAGTATAAAATACTGGGCCACAACTTTTAGATCATCGTCTCGAGGCAAAATGTTTTATTCCGAGCTTTTATTAAAAATTATTCATTTATAGGAATTGGTACCGACCGAGGCTATTCATAAAATTACAAAGTTCGTAAACCAAATTTATTATTATATCATGTCAGTGTTGTGAACTTTTTGTTTTTGTATTTAACTGTTTGAAAATCTGTATCGAATATGTTTTTAGAAAGAATTATGATCCCCAGGGTACTTGGTGACAATTCAATTTTTAAATGTCCAAGTCACAAATGTTGTTCTGTTAATTTGTTAAAAAATATTACGCGAATTTCATACACAGAAATGGTGGTCAGGGATTCAGCATATGCTACATTTTGTGATAATAAAAATACTAAACCACGAATATTTTAATTAAATTTTAAATAAATACGTGCTTCCTACTATTACAGTTAAAATAACATAAAATCTATCTTTATTCAAATTCTATTTAAAAGTTAATATTTTTTATTTGATTTAATTTGCATATTTTTGGATCGTGGATCCTAAACAAATAATAAAAATAAAGATAACATCTAAAGTTTCTCTTTTATATGGTGTCTAGGACGACAAGGCATGCAAAAATAAAATACTATAAACATGTATATGAAATTTTATTACTATTTTTGGTTTGTTTATAGTTGTAGCATATCTTAAATAGCTTATATATAGGACGGGCGGGTTCTTTTTTTCTCTTATCCTATCGCAATTTTCGTAATTAAATTTTTTGCCATGGTGTCACTGTTGTCGAAGTAAATCAAATACTGTTAAAAAGCTCACGATTTTTGGTTTGGTTGTCAAAGTGTGAATAAATACGGATGTGAAGTTTGTCCTAACTTGTCCTAAAACCAACAACAATGTTTATAATTAAATTTAACAGTGTAATTTGAGTGTGCGTATTTGAGCAATGAAAATTAGTCTGGGACTGGAACTTTTCTATTAAAAGGTCCACCAATTTATCATTGCTAATAGTTTCTAAACCCTGTTGGCCAATTTATCACGAAACATAAAGTTCCGCCAATCGTGGAAATCCCCTCTATTCGAATATTCGTGACACGGGAAAAATATTGGTTCTGTTGAAAATTCTTTAGCCTTAGGGTTTAAAAAGGTTCGCCAAGTTGTTGATTTATATAAGTTCTGGACTCCTATGTCTAACCACCGAGCAAGTATGATTACCCACTGATCATGGGAATTCCCTCTATTCGAATATATGTGACCCGCGAAAAGTATTCGTTCCGTTGAAAAGAAGAAAAATTCTTTAGATTTAGGAAAGTTCACGTTTTTTAATTGGATTGGGTCTAGTACAAAGTGAAAACACCCATTCCAGCCATATGACACTCTTAGAAATGTTTTAGGACAAAGCACTATCAATGCTTTATTGTAGTATACAATTTTTGTATATTACGCCCAGTAATATAAACTATATATTACGACCGGGGGTATTGGATCTAGTTCAATCCTAAAGCTCTAAATCAACAAATTTGCAGACTTTTGAAACCTTAAAGATACATTTCCCGTGTCACGTATATTCGAATAGGGGGAATTCCTACGATCTTCGGGAGTCCAGAACTTATATAAATTAATAAATTGCCGGATCTTTTAAACCCTAAGGCTAAATAATTTTTCTTCTTTTCAACGGAACCAATACTTTTTCCGTGTCACGTGATGGGGCGTGTGTACTCGTTCTTTTATTTGCTTAAGGCACCACAATTAATAAACTTGAAACCCAACTTGGTTTTTTGAATGAAACACGGGGCTTATTAAATTTCTACTTTTTATTTTATTTTTATGTATCACAATGGATGGTTTTCACACGACTCTTTGTCTTTTTCTTTTTCTCGGCTCATGTCACCTACGCAACAAAAAAAAAGTACTGATAAAAAAATACACGAAAAAGGAACTAAACGATATTACGTATAGACTGAGCGCACCCAAATCTATTACATCTTTGTGTTTGCGTTAAACGCAGTTATGACATTAACCGATCAACAATTTTTGTTTTGTTTTGTTTACAAGTACATACATATTTTATATAGGGCCCGAACACCCCGCCGGCCATGAATCAATTGATTCATTACGTTTTCATTTGGATTACACGTACCTTGCCATCCTTACCAGGATACACTTCAGTAACTCGTCCTGTCGTCCACTTCCCGGGTGGTAAATTTGGTTCACAAATCATAACGATATCATTTTCTTTCAGGTTCTGTTGCGGGTGCTTCCACTTTGACCGTGTTTGTAAAGATATAAGATATTCCCGTTGCCACCGATGCCAAAAGTTTAGAGTGATTTTGCGAATCAAATCCCATCGATCATTTGGTGACAAATCATTCTCATTAACTATATCAGGTACTTGTTGTGCTGGACGATGTAAATTAAAATGCGAAGGTGTAAGTATCAATTCAGTCGGTGATAACACAGTTCTTCACACAGAGGACGACTGTTCAAAGCTGATTCAATTTCGACTAGTAATGTGCTGAATTCTTCGATTGTGAGAATTTGTTCTCCAATGGTACGGTGAAGCTGAACTTTTGCCAGTCGGACAGCTGATTCCCATAGGCCGCCCATATGAGGAGCACCCGGTGGGTTGAACTTGAACTGAATTCTCTCGTCCATCAAATTATTGGTGATTGCGTTTTGATTAAGTTTAAAGAAATTTTGCATTTCCTTCAGAAAATTGGCAGCTCCAACGAAATTGGTCCCATTGTCACAGAAGATGGTGTGACACAATCCACGTCTGCCAACAAAGCGTTTCAATGCCGCCAGAAAGGACTTGGTAGTCAGTTGTAGGCATAGTTCCAAGTGAATGGCTCGAGTTGCCATACAAACAAAAACACACAAATATGCTTTGCTCTGCGGATTGGATCCTCTTTTGCGGATGGTGTGAACCCTGAATGGGCCTGCGAAATCTATACCGACACAGGAAAACGGAGCAGATATATTCACACGTTCCCTTGGCAAGTCTCCCATGATTTCTGTCTCCAAGCGTGAGCGTTGTTTTATGCATCCAATACACCTTTGGAATGTTTGGCGTACTAAATTTCGTGCTCCTATGATGCAATACCTTTCTTGAATCTTGGCCATTAACAGTGCAGTGCCGGGATGACAATGATCCTTGTGGACTTGATATACGATACGCTGACTTATTGTCCATTTCGACGACAATATGATAAGGTGCTTCGTGTTGTATTGTGCCAAACTATTCTTAATTCGACCACCCACTCTCATAACCAAGTCATCATCTAGGAAGGGTGCATATTGTAGTAGATGACTTTTGTTGACTGACGGCTTGTGATGCAACAACAGTTTATACTCGTTCGAAAACTCAATGCGCTGCATCTCTCTACATAATATGGCTTCTGTTTGGTTGATTTCATCAACACTTAGCGCGGTTGTATTAGGTTTGACAGGACTACAAACCCGACGAACATATGAACATATTCTTTTAGTTTGAAAATTTTGCGAAGAGATAGTGTAGTGTTTTGTTTTCCCTGCCATGTTCTCCTGTATTTTGCTTACCATGGGTTACTATGTTGCTGGCAACCTTCGATGATTTCTCTTCAATGTGTTGGGATACATCAAGGCTTGCCTGTACCGGCCAATAGTGTTCTGGTTCGGTTAAGAAGCTTGGTCCAGTCCACCATAACGGATGATTCTTTAATTCCTTTAAAGATATACCACGACTCGCGCAATCTGCTGGATTGAATTGCGAAGGAATGTGGCGCCAACAACTTCTTTTGAACAGGCTTGTGATTTTTCCTACTCTATTGGCGACAAACGTGGCCCATCTTCTTGGTTCGCTGGACAGCCAGTCCAACACTATTTTGCAGTCAGTCCAAAGGATGATACGTGATAGTTTCAGCTTGCTTTCGTTGATCACCGACTGTACATGACTAGCAAGTAGTTTCGAACCTTAAAGTTCTAGCCTTGGTAAGCTCACAGGTTTCAGCGGTGCGACCTTTGTTTTGGAACTAATTATGCGACAAGTAACTTGGTTGGTTCGGATGACACGCAGAAAAACCACTGCTGAGTAAGCCGTCTCACTCACATCGCTGAAGCCATGTAGTTCGAGTTTCTCATCTTCGTTAAATGTATACTGCCCAACCATCTGTTCAGCTGAATGGAGTTTGAGTTTTCAATTTCTCCTCGTAATTTGAGCCACTCGTTGAGTATATCTTCTGGTAGATTGTCATCCCAATCTACACTACTGCGCCATAATTTTTGTAGGACGATTTTTGATCTTATTAGCAGCGGAGACAGCCATCCAAACGGGTCGAATACTTGACTCGCTTCAGAGAGGATCGATCGTTTGGTGTGAAGCTTTCTGAATGGAAGGTGTGTCGTGAAGCGAAACTCGTCTTGAATTTGATCCCACTGGATTCCAAGCACCTTGATTGTATCTTTATTCTCATCTAACAATTTTACATTGTTGGTTTGTGACGGATCATGGATTTCTGGATGATTGCTTACAAATTTCCTTAAATGAAATTTACCACTTTGCAAGATAGCACATATGTCCCTTCTCAACGTAATGAGCTCTTCGATTGTATTTGCGCCCTTGAGAACATCATCTACGTAAACATCTTCTTGTATCGCTTTGGCGGCTTTGGATATACTCCCGAAAAATAGGAGGCCAACTCGTTCAACGTGTTTGTAGCGAGAAAGGGAGCTGATGATGTTCCGTAGGTAACGGTCGTGAGTTTATAGGTGCATAAGTTATTCTCATCGTCCCGCCAAAGGATTAACTGGTATGGCTGATCCAACTCGTGTACAGATACCTGCCGGTACATCTTCTCGATGTCTGCGGAGAAGACGTATTTATACAGGCGAAAACGTAGAAGAATGGCCCACAGTGTAGATTGGACGGTTGGGCCAGTCATAAGCATATCGTTGAGCGACGGGTTCTGACCAGTTTTAGATGAGGCGTTGAATACTACCGTTAGCTTGGTGGTAATATTTTGCTGTTTTAAAACTCCATGATGCGGCATAAAGTAAGCATTGGGATCAACGGGACCATCAACCTTTCTCATATGACCTAGATTGCTGTTTTCATCCAGAAACTCATTATAGAGACGATGAAGTTCTGATATAACGGCTATCTGGTAATTGGTTGGAATCTTGGTTATATCAGATTTAAACGGAGAAACGGCTATCTGGTAATTGTTTGGAATCTTGGTTATATCAGATTTAAACGGCAATCGCGTGATGAAGCGTCCATCTTCGGAGCGCGTTGTAGTTTCCATGTAGTGTTTGATACAGGCTTCTTCTTCTGTGGTCAATACCTCTTGCTTGCTGTCCCCTGCATCCTCTATCTCCCAGAATCGCCGCAACGTTCTGTCTACGTCGAAGAGAGTACAGTACGTTTGGATCTCTTGGGCTTTGGTGACTGCACTTCCCCCAATTATCCACCCAAATTTGGTATTTTGCGCGACCAGATTACTATTGGGCGATTTGATCCGACCGTCTTCTAAGATGTCAAAGAATACATCTGCCCCCAGCAATATGTCGAGGCTTCTCATCTGATAGCACCTCGGATCTGCAAGCTGCACGGTAGATAACCACTTCACGTCGTCACGGTTCATCAATTCAGGCAGTTTATCTGCTATTTTCGGAATTACTAGAGCGTTTATGGTCATTTCCTCAGACTTATTTTGTAGTCTGGGTTTTATGTAAATTGTGACGATGCCTCGAGAGGTGCCAGCTGATGTATTTCCAATACCCGCAATATTGATTCGACCGTTGGATCGCTTTAGTCCGAGTTGTTGTGAACATGAGTCTGTTATAAACGACGCTTGTGATCCGGAATCGAGTAATGCTCTGAATTCTCGCTCGATTCCATGATTGTCGACTACCCAAACCATAGCGGTCGGTAGAACTGCCATAACTTTTGAGGCTGTTTGCAGAAATTGTGTACTCGGCTGAGTCAAAGCTGAAGTGACGGTTTCTGGTTTTGAATCACCGGCGGTGTGGTTTTCTTCAATATGTAACGTCTTATGGTGTCTCCGGTGGCAAATAGCACATCTGCTCTTCGAGTTGCAAAACTTAACCCGATGCCCAGGGTTGAGACAGTTGAAGCATCGGTTTTGTGAAATAAGGTGTTCTTGCCGTTCTTTGACTTTTTGTTGAAAATTCAAGTTTTGTAATTAGACTGGATACAATTAAAAATTTATGAAGTAGTTCTTTATTCGCATAATTGTAAAGAAAATTTACTTTCAAAACTTTTAAAATTACATATTTAATTTAAAATGTAGTGTAGTTGATCTTCTTGTTTTAAAAATTGAACTGATAATATAATTGAATAATCTCTATTTAAGACAGTTTAGGAAAAACTTCACGTGATTATGTAGTCGTTTGTAGTTTGTCCTAAATTTGTCCTAAAATATGTTGTTGCTTTTCAATCCTCTGTTTTCATTGTGAATCAATCCTCTGCAGTATGGCCCGACTTCGTGCTTCACAAACACAATAACAAAGAGAGGCAGCACTTCAAATGGAGTTAACAATGAGAAATCGTCGAACTTATCGCACAGATAAACAACGTGATAATCTTCAACGCGCAAAAATAAATGCTTCAAGCGTTTATTTGAATCGAGTAGCGTTTCAATACGATTGCATAATTGACTATACAGCTGAGTTGGCCTAATGGAGGTTGTGAGCAACCATTGCGACGTATTAAAGTTCGCTGGATAAACGCCAACATTTGACGGCGAAGACTATCACTGGTGACGATGGTTATCAACAGACTGTATCGGCGTCGATCACCCGATGATAACGATAGAACTATCACAACGAAAGTGCAAGGAAACGATTTCGTGGTCAACAACACTTGGATTGTTCCTTATTCGCAACTTATAACTTAAAAATCACAAATTAAAATTTTGGGCTGTAAGTTCTTGCTAGATTTATAGTGGTCAATAACTTAATGCTAATTAAGTTTTCGCATTGTCGTTTTCAGGTTAGGTTTGGGCCGTCTAACTTTCCCAACAATTGAGGGGACAATTTAAAAATAAGTTATATCTATAATTTTGGGTTGAACGCTCTAAATGTCATAACATATTATCACGCCACATTTTAGTGTCGCGACAGTGATATTTTTTCCGACTACGATATAAAAGTTTCTCGATAGTTATAGATTAGTATTACTAACGGCTTCGTAGAAATACATAAAAATAATTTTAACATTTCGGGCTGAATTTTATAAATGTCATGACATCGTTTCATGATACTGTTTACTGTCACGATAGTGACATTTTTTTGGGGGTGGGATAGTAAACTCTCGCGATAGTGATATCTTAGTGTTGCCATCGCGTTTTTGAGGTTGAGTATCGGGCTAGCGTGATATACATAAAGATCTGCGCAATGAGCCAAGATGTTTGGGAGGCGCAATGATTCTACTGCCTGGCAATTTCCGTCAAACACTACAAGTCATTCCAAGATCGACCGCTGCCAATGAAATAAACGTTTGCCTCAAATTATCGACGCTGTGGTGCTAAGAATCATCTAAGTTCATCAAAAAAGTGTTTCCGGCATTATTGCTAAGTGGACGAGTAATTCTTGCGGCAAAAAACAAAGATGTGGATAACTTAAACTACACAATTCAAAATCAAATCGTTGGGCCACTGCATTTCTTCAAACCTATCGACTATGTGTAACAAACGAAGACCAAGCAACCAACTATCCAACTGAATTTTTAAACTCATTGGATCTGCCTGGCTTGCCACCGTACAATTTACAACTGAAGGTTGGCTTCGCAGTCATCATCCTTCGAAATCGGGACAAACCAAAACTATGTAACAGAACGCGTTCGGCGGAGAGAAAACTCATGGGGAATGTGATTCACGCGACGATACTCAAAGAAAAATGCAAGAGGAATTTATACTGTTAAAGTTAGCCGAAAGTTCCAGCCAAAAGATGGTAATGTAGATAGCGTATTTGCAACCCTGCCTAAAGATGGCAATGCAGATAGTGTCTTTGCTACCCCAACCGAGGAGATGGTAATGTTGGCAGATGGTAAGAATGTGAACTTTATTATCCAACCGAAAAATGCCGGCAATACAGATTTAAAAGTTAAAAATGAATCATAAATTTTCTAAAAGAAAATGTCAATAACAGACATCTATACGATAGCCATACAACGTAGTCACGTTTAGCTGATGAAAGGTTTGTATATCAAGATTTTGGCAGATGAATGCCGATCTGACTGTACCAATTTGGTGAACCATCAATTGGTTTTATGAGGTTATATTGGTGAAATGTTCCATTTTCCGTTGTTCCGGCGATAAAATTCTCCATCATTCGAGGTTATGCCAGATGGACACCAATCTGACTGCCGATTCGATAGCCTATAGTCATAGGTAGATTTTGATTATCAGTTAGGAGTGGGTTTGTTGAGGTTATAGGGACGAAATACCATATCTGCTTCATATACATGCGAAAGTAGTCGATAAAGAAGATTAAAAATTACCAAGCGTTAAATGGTTTGTAATTGTCGTTACAATTGTTTGCAACTCTAGAATATTTATTCCAGTCAGTCCCCGATTTGACTATGCCCATGACATGACCATAGGTAAATTTTAAATATAGATTTTGTGTGGTTCCGATGAGGTTATGGGGGTGAAATTTTGATTCGCCAATTCTTCTGTCGATAAATAGGGTCAGCATTAGATTTTGATTATACGTTAGGGGTGGGTCTGATGGGGTTAGTGGCGAAATTTTGATTTCTCCATTTTTCGATAAAATCTTTCGTCATTCGTTATTTTGACATATCTGACCAATCTGACTATGCCGATACAATAGCCCATGAACATAGCTAGATTCCGAGTTTAGGTTAGTGGTGAGTCTAAAGAGGTTATAGGAATGAAATTTTTATTTTCCCCTTCTCCTTACGATAAAACCGTCCATCATTTGATATTTTTCCAGATGGAAACCAATCTGACTATGCCATGTGCCGAGTGGGTCTGATGAGGTTATAGGGATCAAATTCCATATCTGCTTCGTACAGCTGAAAGAAGTCGATAAGGAAGATTCAACATTATCAAGCATTAAATAGTTTGTAATTGTCGTTAAAATTGTACGCATATCTAGATTATTCCAGTCAGTCACCGATCTGATTATTTGCCAATTCGATAGCCCATGGCCATAGGTAAATTCTGAGTATAGGTAAGGGTGAGCCTGATGAGGTTATAGGAATTTAATTTTCTAAGTTTCCCCTTCTTCTGACGATAAAATCGTCCATCATTCGAGGACCAACTTTATTAAAGTTAGCCGCAAGTGGAAAGTTCGATAATGCAGATTACGTCTCGACTAATTCAGCTGAAAGTTGCATATTCTTATATTAAATTGAAATATTCCAGCCGGAAGTAACTAACCTACAATATCAGCCAAAATTATGTAAATATTCAGAACAAACAACAAATAAAATTAAAATGCCGACATTAATATATTAGTTTCATGATACTGTTAAAGTTAGTTGATTCGTTCCAGCCGAAAAATGTCGACAATGCAGATTCAGTCGCTTCAACTGAACACATCAGCCTAAACTGTCAATAATGCAGTTTCTATTGTAATAGGTTCTGTTGTAACGGTTTTAATAACTAAAATTTATCAGCCGAAAAAAGTCGATGATGCAGATTAAACAACTTGTATTATTCGCCTGTAAACTCGGTAAGGCAGATTCGCATAAAGAGTCATCCGAAAAATGTCGATAAAGCAGACACCTAGTTTTGGTGTTAAACAGCAATTTATTTTTAAATCAAAACTGTTTATTTCGGATCAATAACGTATATTAGTCAAAATTAAACTGTTTTATTAAATATTGGGTGTATAACTTAGTTTTTTGGATTTTCTAAGAGATGGCGTAACTTTATAGTACTAAAAAAAATTTTCAATGACACCTAAGACGTTTTAAAATTTTGACGTTCCACAATAAAATTTAGTTTGTTTCGTGAAAGCGTAAACAACATATCTTTTAATCCCGTATAAAACATGTCGAATTTCTTACCAACAAAACAGCATTTGCGGGAAGCATTACATTTTTGGTTTAAGCAAAAGAAAAAAGCTGCTTAAAGTTTTTGTTTGCTTCATGAAACTTATGGTGAGCATGCACCAACTCAACAAGCTTGAGAAAACTGGTTTAAACGATTTAAAAGTGGTGATTTTTCCGGGAAAACTCGATTGAATATATCGCACACACAAAATTTGGAGATTTCTAAAAATTCACCGTTTAAAGTGTTTAATTTAATTAAAAGTCGGTATCGGCGGTCTCTCCACAAAAAAATTGACCTTTAAATGATAATTATTAGATGGAACTTTATTTAATATATTCTTTAAACATGTAACTATAGATGCACTTCACGTCTTACCTACCCAAACATCTAACACAGCTCTTGGCGAAGTTAGGTTTGGTTTATTACTTTTAATTGTTTCGAATGAAAATTTCTTATTTTAAATTTTTTAGTTGGTTTTTAGGAACAACAAATTAAAATTTTCTAATATAAATAATTACTTTCTGGCATAAAATTTGTATCTGCATTATCGTCATTTTTCGGCTGGATTCTGCTAACTTTAATAGGGTAGTTTCATGTGCATATGATATATGTATGTAACGTATATGGGAAAATTTTGCAGGTCAAGTTTCATGTTGGGAATTCAGACAATTGTACGTAGCATATTCACGTACCGGCAAACCATCCGCGTTGTTCGTTCTCGCACAACGAAACGAAAAATGTGGTATATCACAAGATGTTTCACTGAAGGGAATCAACCCGAGTGCAACCCATTCAATAGCTTAACAGAAAGTAGAGCAACAATGCTATGCGAATCATTTTGGATCACTTCAAGAAAGCAAATGCCTTGCTGCCACGTAAATTACATTCATTTCGATGTAGCATTTTGATTTTTGTACATAATTCATTTTGGACTTAATTCATTTTGAGTATTCATTTGATCTCAATAAAAAAATGAATTTAACAGCGCATCCCCAATAGAATTCCTTTGACTTCTTCCTTACAGAAAAGTATGAAAAAAAACTTGAGAAATTTTTTTTTTTTTTCTCAACTTTTTTTCATACTTTTCTGTTAGGAAAAAATTAAAGGAATTCTATTCGCGATGCGCTGCGTTTCAGTTAAGAGTTAACGCAACATTTATTGATTCTGAGGCGGTACGAAGTTGGCCTGGTCAGTTTGTTTAATTAATACAGTATAGCGATGTTATATCTTCTAGATGACGTCTTAGAAAAATCGCTATGTGGGATTTATGATATTTGTTGAAATACAAACATGTCGAACGTGCCAAATTAGCTTTGCATGTTTCGAAAAGTTTATTAAAAAAAAGTATAGAGTTTTTTAAACTGCACATACCAATTAATATTGTAACCGATCAAAGAACGCATTACGAATACAAATCTCAAAATAAATTAAACTCTTGAGCTCTCCTCCAGTTTTACATTTGAAATAGAAAAGACCTAAAGAATAGAAGGCGCCAAGTGTAGGCATACTCATGGCAAACAAATAAAATTAAGTAGGCTCAATCCAATTTTTCTTACATCCATTCACAATCAATTTTAACTTATTCGCTTAACATTCGATTTCTCCGAAATCGTTATACTCATGTACCTATAAAAACTAAATTTATTATTAACTCATATCAGTAACGAAAAAACACTCAACCATATGTAATTTTAATCTGAAATAAATGAGTAATAAATAACGACTTAATTCAGTTTTATGTACATATATACGAGAGCGTCTATTTACACTAATTTAGGCATTACCTACACCCATAAAAAGACAAAAGTAAACGGGAAAGATTTTCCTTATAGCAATCTATATACGGATGTACATACATATTTGCTGCTATAGGATGCGTATACTGGCCTATAATTCTATTTTATGGAATTTTCACATGACTAATCACAGTAAATTTGTCTGCTAAATGAATAATTTTACTCCCTAATTTATCTCACATTATCATTTTCATCTGTTCTCTTCATATATACGAGGACGTACGGTAAAACGTGTACATAACAACTAAGTTGATGACTATCATCCATCTCTATACTTACGAAACCAAATTTTCCGGTCTTTTTTTTGCCTCATTTGAGGGAGAAAAAATAAACTTTTCACCTGAAAAATTATTTTCCGTTTAATTCCTTCTTTATTATTTTGCGTAGGCTGTTTACCATGTATAAACGGTGGATCGAATCTTTGTGATTTTGGGTTTGAATAGCTAATTGGGTTTTAATTATGTACGAGGTTTTTCTATTACTGCCTTGATAATTTTCAGGCGGTGGGTTTATTTACCTGTATATATAGTATACGGTCACGATTTTTATTTGTACCGCGGGCTTTTTTCATTGCGTATATACATAACTAAATGTTATCTATGCCTGATTTACATTTGGGGCGCTAAATAAATTCTTAAATTTGAATAATAAAGTTAATGGGTTTGTTATATTCGTGTAACTCTCATCCTTTAAAAAAATATTTTTATCTAAAACCAAAAAAAAAATTGTTTAGTTGAGAGGGTTAAAATAATGCCGTACCTAACACAATTAGATCACTCTTGATTAATTTAGAAAGAGGTTAAGTACAATGTTAAAACAACTTTAAGATAATTTTATTGTTGTCGCGCTCAACTACCTTTAAAATTTTATTTAAATTGAGTCAGGCTTTCGAATTACTTGTATATACAGTAAACCCTTCATAATGTTGTGATTTGAACGAAATTCTCCTTGGTAGTTACCGGTCATGCTTGCTATAGATGCATTGTGTTCTCTTTTGAAGACATGACATTTCGCGGCCACTTTCTATTCATTAGACAAGCCTTCGCTTTATCATATCGAATAAAATTGAAGAGACGGTTTCACAAAGTCCATCAACTCCAAGTAAACGATTTCTCTTGAGTATCTACCCTTCAACATAACATTTATGAATTCCTGGGACAGATAAACATGCGACGTCTAATCAGCACCGTGCTACATCGATGATGTACATCATGATTTCTGGCGTTGAGAACAGCTTTACAAACAGTGATCACAGAATCCGGGTACTAACTGGTTTTTCCAAAACCTGCACCTATATATACATCCATGATCCTGTATGACTCCGCCTTTTTCAAATAAGCACATGAACAGTCTGGCGCCGAGAGGCACCATGCGAATCTGTACGTAAAACAAACTACAAAACTATATCCAATCAACATGATCAAAAGCATAAATTCCTCTTCCTGTACAGAGATTTTAAAAATTATGCGAGATCCTGGTACTTACTGCTACAAATACAGAAAACGGTAAGCGACAATACCAACCTCAACTCAAAGAACAGAAGTTTCTTGCTCATATGACTGATATTGGAAGAACCCGTATAGGCCGACGGAGTTCTCCTATACTTAATCATGAATTTAAAAGCCCAGTAATATGCTATAAATGCTGGAAACCTTGCAAATAACAACCTGTTCATGCTGCTGTATGAGAAATTAGGAAGCTGGCAGGCACCACAGTCCACATTACTTGTAAATATGTTCGGATATGTTCGAGAAAAAGTCAATGGAATATAAGTTGTTACGCCCCTCCAGACGAGCAATTTCTCAATTTTCTAAGTGATTTGGGTTTAAATCCCATCAATGATCATCAGTGCCACAGTAATTTTCAAAAATTCCAGTACGTGCGTTCTACTGAGTAAGATAGCACTCAAACAAGTAGGAAAGGTCAATCTCGTCCGCAGGCTTTTCCAGTTGGATATAGTTCGTCGGTCGTACTCGCGAGGAGCAGTTTTCAAAACACCCACCCCAACTCTCGTTAACCGAGTACCATCGAAAAAATGTACCACCATTCACGATGGAATTAATTTACGTTTTTTATGTAAATTCTTAATTACCAAGCTCCAGGACTGTACTACCTAATATCCATACAAGAGAATGCTCGATTTGTTGGTGGTGTGGAACATTTGTTTATGAGAAAATACATTTCTAAATATTAAGAAAAGAGGTCTATAATGCATTGGTTGGATCTCATGTATGTGAAGCTGGCACGAAAAATCGATAAAACTAATTAATTATTTGTGGAAATCCTGGAGATAACCCCATCGGAAAGTTAAGTTTAAAAGTTGGGTCCATCTATCATTTAAGCCATACCATAAGCTCATCTTAGAATCATGACTATAAGATCCTGGTCTTAAGCAATTTATCCTTATGGTTCGATGTTCTTCATGTTTGATATGAAAAATCGATTAAATTAATTAATTATTTGTGGAAATCCTGGAGATAACCCCATCGGAAAGTTAAGTTTCAAAGTTGGGTCCATCTATCAACTAAGCCATACCATAAGCTCATCTTGGAATCATGACTATAAAATCGTGGTCTTAAGCAATTTGTCCTTATGGGTCGATGTTCGTCATGTTTGATATGAAAAATCGATTAAATTAATTAATTATTTGTGGAATTACTAGAAGCAACCCCATCGGAAAATTTAGTTTAAAAATTAGGTCCATCTAAGCCATACCAAATGCTCAACTTGGAATCATGACTATAAGATCTTCATATTAAGCAATTTGATTTCAACTTGTTAGGTCATCATCAGACTGTATCTATGTATACTAGGGTGGCCCACGTTTATATGGGAAAAAAAAGTGTTGAGATATTTAACGGGACACCCCCTACAAATGTGAGGTTATGCTAAAAATTTAACCAGAAAAAATATTGGGTCGATCGAAGGTCGTTTAGAGGTCGCGACTTGAGCGCGAAGTTCGATAAAAACGGTGTTTTTTTCGATTTTTCACGTTCAAACGAACAGAAAAATTATTTAAAATTTTTTCTCAGACTAAATAAAAATTGCGGTCAATAGAGGAGATAATTACCTTTCCAAAACATCAAAGATGTTGAAAATCGGTTAACAAATAGCGAGATTATTGCCAATTTTCGAAACTATTAAAAACTTAAATAATAAACGATTTTTTTTTAAATCCTGGAAATTATCTTCAAAACTACAAAAAAAATAAATAAATAAATAAAAAGGAGGTATAAAGAATAAACAAAGGAATGTTTTATGATGTCATAAAAAACCGTATGAGTCATGAGAAGTTACCATAGTTGTGATTTATGATGCCATTATCATAAAACCCAACTATGTTAAGTCCTTATGATTCATTTGACTCATTAGTTATTGTATTTAAAATTTAAATCCGCCTACTGCACTAATTATGATCTGATATGGCCAATATATTTCATTGTATCATATACTATATAAACAAAATAAATGCAAATTAATTTCAGTTTAAATCCAAATCTCTCGAGAAAAGGACACATTTGTAGAAATTAAATCTAGTCAATTTAACAGTTTTATTAATATTTTTAAGAAAGTGCTATTACAGTTGATAAAATGACAGCTAATTTACGGTCCACTACAGA
Organism: Nephrotoma flavescens; assembly: GCA_932526605.1. Lineage (NCBI taxonomy): Eukaryota > Metazoa > Arthropoda > Insecta > Diptera > Tipulidae > Nephrotoma > Nephrotoma flavescens. The sequence continues at coordinate 70,489,960 of OW052221.1, forward strand.
AATTTATCTTCTTGGGCATGAGTACTGTCAAATTATTGGTGCTAAGTTACCATCAAAAAAGCAAGTGTTGTGTCTTTTTTTTACAATCACCGTACTGTAAAATTAACTATTCGTGAAAGTGCAGCTCTGACAATCCAGGAAGTGTCTATTTTTTGGGCAAAAGCACGAATTCCAGTGAAAAAGGAACAACATTCTATTGAAAAATTGGAACAAATGCATGATGAGTGGAAAAATCTTCTAAAGAATAAAAATAAACCTTTAAAAGTTTACCGCGAAAGAGAAATTGCCTTTACTAGTAAACTGGATGATATTTTCGATATCGCCCATACTAATGCCTTATCGATGATGACTAGTGAAGACGACAAGCGATTCCTCTTGTCACAGCGTGAGAAAGGGCGCCCGGATATTTGGCTGGAGTCAGGCAATATGAAATCGAAAAAGAAAAGCAGAAATCGGAACGTCTGATGGCCAATAGACCCACAAACATTATTTTCATCATCGGAGAGTGACAGCGAAAGGACATCTGATAACGACATGAGCTTCGAAAATATTGATTTGCCCGTGCTAAGCGTTGAAGGAGCCTCTATAGGAAGGAAATGTTTTATTACTCCTAGAATATTGTCAGCTTTGGATAAGTGGAAGATTACAGATCGTGCAGCAATGCATTTAATCAGTGCCGTTGCCGAAAGTCTTGGACATTCTATTGATGACCTCGTTTTGAGTCGAACAACACTGAAGCGTCTTCGTGAAACAAATAGAGTAGAAATAGCAGAATCAATTAAATCGACTTTCAAGTTTACGACAGGCGTAGTACATTGGGATGGAAAATTGGTGGATCGTTTGCCGGTGATTATTTTCCATATAGATGGAGCACAATTATTGGGCGTTCCCAAAATATCAAGAGCAACTGGTTTGGAAATGGCGGAGGCTGTTTTCCAAAGCTTAATTGATTGGAGAATAGCTGACAATGTCGTGGCGGCTTGCTTCGATACAACATATTCAAATACTGGAAGACTAAATGGAGCAGCTATTATTTTAGAGCAGAAACTGGAACGAAGTTTATTATATCTTCCTTGTCGACATCACATATGTGAAATTACATTACGCGCTGCATTTGAATCGAAAATGGGCAATACATCAGGAGTAAATGTTCCATTATTTATGAGATTCAAGAATGACTGGAATTCCTTGAATAAGAATAATTTTAAAGCAGGCATAGATGATCCCAACGTTCATATACAATTAAATGATGTGAAAGCGGAATTAGCGGGTTTTTGTAACAACGAATTGGCAAAAGAACATGCTCGTGATGACTACAAAGAATTATTGGAAATTACTCTAATTTTTTTGGGCATGATACCAACTGAAAATGTCCATTTCCGCCTGCCGGGGCCTATGCATCATGCTCGCTGGATGTCCAAAGCCATTTATGTATTGAAAGTATTTATCTTTCGGGAGGAATTTAAGTTAACAGCACAAGAACAGAAGAACCTACGGGACATTTGCATTTTTGTCGTAAGATTTTATGTGAAAATTTGGTTCCATTGCACAAAAGCTGCTAAAGCACCACAGCTGGATTTCAACTATTTACGAGATATTTATTTGTACAAAACACATGACGGAAAGTTGGCGATGGCTGTATTGAATAAAATATGTGGCCAATTGTGGTATTTATCCGACGAAAGCATCGCATTCTCTTTTTTCGACGAAAACGTCTCTGGTGCGGAGAAAAGAAGAATGGTGCAACAGTTGGATATGAAGAGTGATGTAGAGGCCGAGTCAATTAAGCGCGTCGAGTTGAAAATTGATGATGTAAAAACATTTATTACGAAACAACTAGCAGATTTTGTTACACCAAACACTGGCGATCTTTTTAAAAGGTTCAATATGTCTACAGATTTCTTGAACAATGATCCGGATATGTGGCCTGTGGAATGAAGATTATCAGTCAAATAAAAGTTGTAAATGATATCGCAGAACGTGGTGTTAAATTAATACAAGATTATAATAAGAAATTGGCCAGAAATGAAGATGACATGCATTATTTACTACAAGTCGTAAAGGACTACACACAGAAGTTTCCAACATACACCAAAACAGCCTTAATGGGTAGAATATCAACTTAGATTGATTATTTTAATACTAAAAATTAATTTATAATATCTTTGTATAGAAGAAACATTATGCAATAATAATAAAAAAAAATATAGTAATAATTTGACTTGTTTTTATATTTTGGAAATTTGGCAATAATCTCGCTATTTGTTAACCGATTTTCGATATCTTTGATGTTTTGGAAAGGTAATTATATATTAACCGCAATTTTTATTTAGTCTGAGATTTTTTTTTAAATAATTTTTCTGTTCGTTTGAAAGTGAAAAATCGAAAAAAATACCGTTTTTATCGAACTTCGCGCTCAAGTCGCGACCTCTAAACGACCTTCGATTGACCCAATATTTTTTCTGTTTAAGTTTTTAGCATAACCCCACATTTCTAGGGAGTGTCCCGTTAGAAATTGGAACTTTCGAAAATTTGGACCACCCTAAATACACATTTTTTTGCTCTATTCCGCCCCATAATCAAAATCGAATTAAATTTATAGTCTAATTACAATGAAATATGTTAACTATATAAAAATAATATTTATTCATGTATCAATTATTAAGAATAATACCTACTAACAATAAATTGCAAACCTACACGGATATTAATTATTATTATTTATTTAATACAAATTCAAAAATATTTCGGGATGAAATTCTCGTTTTTCTTGCATTTTCAATAAATAAATCGGGATAGTATTTAATTTAGCAAAGAAACGCACCGAAATTGAAAAGGTGTTTTTGGACTTGTTTTTCGTGCCAGCTTCACATACATCTGGAAGTCTCGCACATTGCCAACATGGTTTCCTGCATGCATATTTTTTCAGTTCTAACAATAATGTTACGGTCTTGTGGATTCCGACTCATGATGCTATTGAGGGAAATTTTATAACTGGTTCTTTAGCAAAAGTACAGTTTCTCGATTGGAACTGTTTGGGCCCGAACCAGCAGCTACATTGAACTTCATCAATTGGTTTTATTATAATTGGTTTTGCAAAGTTATCATAAAGTTCGTGTCCTGCTTGCCAGACTGTTAAGCACTTTTTGCGTGAACCTAATCTGTTAATCTCAGTACGCGCTATCTCTTAAAAAATATCAGCTTTGTAGTAAAATGCACTTACGATTCCACGTTTGTGCTGCTTTTTGCGTTTGTTTGTATTGACCGGTTTTATGTTTTCTAATATTGCGGTTCGCGTAATGTTGTTACTATGGAATAGGCTGTGATGTGAAGCTTTGCATAATCATGTTAACGATGTTGACGTTAACTATTGAAAATGATATGTGCGGATAAATCAGGGGTGAGAGATTTAAATGTCGATAGTATCGAAGAAAGTGTTGATACAACATTCCACCACAGTTTTTTTATTTTAAAATTTGAAATTTTATCTTCTTAGTAGTTTTTTCTTAAAAACTACCAATAGCCATAGATAATAATAAATAGATCATTCAATGGGAAGATATGTTATGCTCTGTTCAACTTCAAATTCGAGGAAACTTATTGTTAATCGCTCAGAAAACAACCTTGTTAAAGTTAGCCGAAAGTGAAAAAATCGATGATGCAGATAGTGTCTTGGCTACTTCAGCCGAAAGTTAAACAAATTATGTTATATTAACTTGAAGTATCCCAGCCGAAAGTGACTAACCTAAAAAATCAGCCGAAAACATATCAATTGTTCAAATCAATTGTGAAATTTTGTGTTTTCCCTTCTGCTGGCAATAAAATCGTTCGTCATTCAAGATTTTGTCAGATGGACACCAATCTGAGTATGCCGATTCGATAGCCCATGACCATAGATAGATTTTGATTATAGAGGTGGGTCTGATGTGGTTATAGGGGTCAAATTTTAATTTCCCCATTTTCATCGATAAAATCGTTCGTCATTCGTGATTTTGGCATATAGACACTAATCTGACTATGCCGATTCTATAGTCCATGACCATAGATAGATTTTGATTATAGGAAAGGGGTTAGTCTGATGAGAATATAGGGATGAAATGGAATATCTGTTTCATACAGCCGAAAATAGTCGATAAAGAAGATTGAAAATTATGAAGCATCGTGAAGAATCGTTCGTCATTCGAGATTTTGCCATGTAGATACCAATTCAATATTCTTTATTGACTACTTTCGGCTGTATGTAGCACATTAACCAATTCATCTCCATAATCTCATCAGACCTACCCCTTACCTATAATCAAAATCTACCTATGGTTGTGGGCTAAAAAATCGGCATAGTCAGATTGGTGTATATATGCCAAAATCTTGAGTATACTCAGAATTTACCTAAGGTCATGGGTTATCGAATCGGCATAGTCATATTTGTGTCTATGTGTCAAAAACACGAATGACAAACGATTTCATCAAAATTTCACCCTTATAACCTTATCAAACGCACTCCTGATCTATTATCAAAATTTTCCTCTGTTCATGGCGTATCGAATTGGCATAGTCAGATTGGTGTTCATCCGGCAAAATCTCGAATGATGAACAATTTTACCGTCGGAACAACGGAAGATGGAATATTTCACCAATATAACCGAATAAAACCTCTTCAAACACATAATCATATTCTACTTAGGGCCATAGTTCATCCAATTGGTACAGTCAAATTGTTGTTCATCTGTCAAAATCTTGATATAAAAACCATTCATCAGCTAAACGTGACTGCGTGTCATTTGTAACTTTTAAATCTGTATTGCTGGGATTTTTCGGTTTAAATATTGAAGTTAATCTTCTTTATCGATGCAATCTGTAATATCGAAAATTTAAGATATTTTCGCTTGGAGTGCCAAAATTAAAACCTGCATTACCGTCGTTCGGCTGGGTAGCAAAGGCACTATCTGCATTACCATCTTTCGACTGGAAAATTTCGGCTAACTTTAACAGTATCAGAAAGCCATACAAGAAGAAATAAAATTGTTAACGGTTATTGCGATATGACTAAAGTCCATGAAATGGGTTTTCAGTAGAAGTTATAAAAGTTATTACTTTCATTATTTATTTATATTTATATTTAATTTATTATATTTAATTTATACAGCGACACTGTAAAGATCATACAATTTTCTAACAAAATCAGATAAACACGAGAAAATTGTGTTTAATTAACTAAACTTTTTTAGATCTAAAGAAGGCTATTTTAGACCATGTTTCTGCTTTTATATCTCAAATCCTAGAGATGTTCACCGGACTACCTTTGTGAAGATAGCCCAAATTTCATGTATGTGAAGATAGCCCAAATTCCATCCCCGAAAAATGCGATGGCAACACTAATTATTGCTATCATGACATTTTTTTTACTCTCAGCCCAAAAAATCACGACATTTTTACTCTCAGCCCCGAAAATTTACTGTCATGATAGCTAAAACTATCATGACACAAACATTTTTCTGGGCTGAGAGTAAAAATATTGCATTTTGGTGAAGGAGGAATATTTAAAGTAATTCTTGATTTTCGCTGTTAGAATATTTTTTGGATAGTAGAATTTAATTGTTTTTTGTTTTATAATTTTTTATTGTTTTTTTTTAAACTGTTAACATTTTTATTTATTATTTAACTGTTATTCGGAAATATTTATACCCGAATTTAGATTTATTGCTATAATTATTAATTAAATGTCGCAATAGTATACATAAACTATAATAGTATTGCCATAAGCAACTATTTCGATTTTCGGGGATAGAAATTTGGGCTATCTTCACAAAGGTCCAAATTTCTATCCCCGACAACTTAGATAATTGCATAGGGCAATATTATACAACTTTAGATATACTATCAAGAAAACATTTGGTTTAAATTCAAATATTTGAGTACAATTTATTACCAAAAGAAGAAACATAATTAAAATGATTTGTTTAATAAAATCAACAAAATAAACTATTTTAAAATGCGAATTGAATTTATTTTATATCACCGTATATTTTGCTTCCAAACCGATAAAATTATTCTTTTCATTTTTTTGTTTACTCTCAGCCCAAAAAATAGACCCATTTTTACACTCAGCCCCGAAAATACTTGCTATCACGACAGTTCACAAATGCAATGAGAGTCGAAATAAAAGGAGAAAGGAGAATATTTGAATGTTTATTATTATTATTTAATATTAAAGATTTGAAATAATTTTTTCAGAATTTTTGTATGTTTAGTATTCGAGATATTCGAGATCCTGTATCATCCAATGTAACCCGCTAGTCCGGCCACCGAATAGTTTCTGAGTTCAATGGACTATATCTCGAATACTAAGCATACAAAAATTCTGAAAAAATTATTTCAAACACGTTAAATGTTCTTGTATTCACTAGTCCAACCACTAGTTTGATCATGAAATACATAACGCAAAATTTCTTAATAACGCATAATCGGGGATGGGCAAGTAATTAATAAATGTTATTTATTTGTCTTGGCCCCGAAAATTTTTCTATTTTCATATTATCCTGAAAATTCAATATTTTTACTCTTAGTCTGAGACAAAACTATCACGACACATACATTTTTCGGGGCTGAGACTCTCAGCCCCGAAAAATGTATGTGTCGTGATAGTTTTAACTGTCAGGCTAGTAATCTTTTTCGGGGCTGAGAGTAAAAACGTGGCATTTTTCGAGTCTGAGAGTCAAAAATGTCATGATATATGGAGATTTATTGGGCTGAGAGTATAAAATGTCATGATAGCAATAATTGGTGTTACTATCGCATTTTTCGGGGATGGAATTTGGGCTATCTTCACATACATCACTGGACTCGCTCATCTATATGACCGAACAGCTAAATCAACACTTCACGTGAGTGGTGAACAAGATTGAATTATGATGATTTTTAACTAGCCCAGCGTATTTATAAACAATTGTGTTTTTTCATATCGAAGTGAAGTTTATGTCAAAATAACAAAATATACACTGTGATCTTATAAGCACTTAAAATTGAAAAACACTCAAAAATTGAACTTTCATTTAATATTTGAAAGTTTTTAATAAATAAAAACAAATATTATATGTTTACACTATAAGTAGAAAATATTTAATTTTTGTGAATAGTTTTGAGTGAATTTTATAAAATGAAGTGTTTTAAAACAAAACACACTTCGAATCGTGCAGAGGTGTTCGAAGTGGTTCTAAACTAGTATTTGATGTATAAAACAAATTTTATTTATGATTTTTATTATTTTAGAGAGAACATCATTGAGTGTAATACGAAAATTTACACTCAATGATGTCCTCTCTCAAAACATAAAAATCTCAGAGATTTCCGAGCATGTGGATAAACAAGATTTGTTTTTCTGTAGGGGCCGAGTTAAATAATTTCAAATGTTTAAGAATTTTGGTATTACACTATTATTACACTATTGGTATTACACAACAATAAAATTGTTTTTACAATAAATCGGGTTCGTAGCTTATTTGGCAATTTTAACATCGAAGAATGGGGTCGCATTACATAAATAGAAAAATGCAACGAAATTTTGTCCCAAGAATATGCAACGAAATAAAAAAAAAAAATAAAGTGGGATACCATCGTATACCCGAATATTGTTTTACCAAAATTATGTTTTTGACTAGATCAAAAACTTATTAGTAGGCAATTTCTCGAATTTCAAATTGCCAAAAACAAATATCCCGAAAAATATCCCAAATCATGTTTTGTAAATTTTTGATTGTTTGGACGAAAAAATTAATTTAAAAAAATGATTCCAAAATTTGTCGAATCTTCCGAAAATAGAACCAAATGAGTCGGAATCTGCGCGCGCAGAGTTCGACTCATTTGGTTTTATTCTCGGCAAATTTTGAGATTTTTAATGCGATATTTTTATTTTTTTGAGATTTTGTGTTTGAGTAATTTTTTTTTGGTAAATATATTTTTAGTATTATGGGTTTTGAGATTTTTGTTGTTTGGATTATTATTTTCGGGATAGCATTTTGGGATATTTTTTTCGCTAATAAAATTTTCGGCTATTCGATACCAACCCAAATAAAGTAAATACGCGAGAACCAAAACACACTGGTGCGCCGAAAACTAATTTTTGGGCTCAAACATTCCTATTTTTTTATTTTTAGGTCTATATACACTACAGGCCAAAAGTATTTGGACGATGAGTTTTATTTCAATTAACCCATTATTCAAGGTAGAATTCGGCGCTGACCCACCGTCCATGTCAATGTACAGGTTGACATGGAGCTTGCAATGCGCAGATGGTATACTGTAATTGTGTGAGTAAGTGAATAGGTGAATGGGTTAATGATGTGGCGTGAATGCGTGGTATCACAATGGGCCAAAAATGGCCTAAGTGTCAACCACTGAAACCTAAAACCTAACCCATTATTAACACAGTTATGTTTTATCATTTTTTTACTTTTTTTTTTGTTTTATGTTTCATTTCAGTCGAAACATTAATAAAACGAAATAAACAAAGTTTAGGTTGTTGTTGGTTTCAGAGATATTAGGTGGTTCATAAATGCACCACTGGGCATTTAAACATAAATGTATATACATATTTTTTTTATAAATTTATTTATTTAAAAATAACAAAATCTTGTGAAATTCATTTATTAACAAATGAAAAAATAATTGTCATTAACCTAATTGATTCGTAATGTTGGCGTATTTAACTAACACTACATAATGTTTATTATAACTACATTTTTATCATTTTTATAGAAACTCATTCTCTATTTCAATGCTTTGTGAAAAGCCGAGGCAAATTTTGCGTGTAAGGCAACATTACATATTTCACACCTGTAAAAAGTATGTGAATGACACTCTTTACAACGTAGCCGTGATTCCGCTTTTACGGTTTTATGGGCCCCTTTTGTTACTGTTAAAGTGAGCCGAAAGTTTCCAGCCGAAAGATAATGTAGATAGTGTCGCTACTATCCCAGCCAAAACACTAACTAGACAAATGCAATAAGACAAATTCAATAATTGTAGAGGCTAACGGCTTCGACAACTCCCATGGGCACGCGGGACCGGGGGGCTTTAGATTTGAACTTCGGAGATGTAGGAGCCGGGATCAGTAAACATGTCGCACTGTGTGCCGCACGTAGGAGCGGATTATATAGAATCTATAGACCGCTTTATCGAAAAATCATATCGTACATTTTGTTGGATAGCAAAGACACAATCTGCATTATCTTTCGGCTGGAAACTTTCGGCTAACTTTAACAAGATCCCTTTTTGCCAGAAATTCAGGTGCATTGGTAGATTTTCGCTGTACGAGAAGTTTTCCATGTTGAACTAGCAATGCGTTGGGTTGGCTAATTGTCTTCGAAACTCTAGTTGATTCACTTAGTAGCATCCGTAGCTTTTACTTAATCACCACGCATGTTACGGCCAAATCAAACATCCATAACACAACTGGCATATACAATTTTTTACTCCGTATGAGTATACGGTAATTTGAAATGTGTCTATCTAATACGTATGTGAAGTTATCCATAGATTCTATCCCCGAAATTAGAACAAAAATAATCAGGCAACACTAACATAATTATATCCCTCCAACTCTTGTTTGAAGTTAGGCCCGCCCCGTTTTATTTTATATTTCATTCCAAATAGACTTCATATGTGAAGTTATCCCCGAATTTTATTATATGAAAAATAAAAATGTTTATTAAAATTATCTGACAAATTTATAAGCCAATTTAAAAATTATTTTACTTCATTTTATTAAATTATTACATTTATTTTGTGTGTTTTCCGAATTAAAATAATTTTAATAAACATTTTTATTTTTCATATGATAAAACTTTAATTAGTTTTTTTTTTCGGGGATCGAATCCGGGGATAACTTCACATACGTCTATCTAATTAATCAATTCTACCCATGTATTTGTTATATTTGGATATAACCAGAAGCTGATGAATATCTACTTTTTTACGTTCTAAATGTACGTACCTACGAGCAGTTGCTGGTGGAATGGTTTCAAAGACATTTGACAATAGATTCACTACTTTGTTGTCTTTCCAGCGAGTTAAAATTAATCCATTCTGAGTGTCGACGTAGTTCTCGTGGTATCCTCGAGGTTTCTGTTTTAAAAGTTTTTTATCGCTCATTTTAATATTTTTTAGACGGTTCTCCCGCGCATCGAATACCATTGAGCAGCCGCAAAAGATGCGGTCCAGTAAGAAATCTGTTCCATTAATTTTTTCGTAAAGCTAATTACTACGGATTCTCCTAATCATAACACATCATGTCACGTTCCTGATGGCGGCCTTGGTAAATATCGCGCAGGTATCAGTAGCTGGAAGGACTTGCTGCCCCCCCATGCTTTGTAACCGAACCGCACAGGTTTATTACAAAGAAACTGTTTACATGGGTGTCTGCCAAAGTACGGAACCATCGCTTCATCGTTGATTGATGCAAGGACGTATTTTTGCAAACCTATCGTTTGTATTGACGATTTTATCTACATATAAAAATGTATATTACCAAATATTTGCTCGAGCACATTCCGGCGCGTCTATTTTGCCACAATCCCGTTCCAGTATAAACGACTTCGTGGGACCTTATTATATTCGGATAGAATAAACACCCCTACGAATTCGTAAAAGTCATCGGTATCAATTTGTAGTTTTATTGCGTTTTGTTCCTGCATAATTAATTTATCACGGACTCCACAAATGGTATTAGAAAAAACAATTTAAAAATTCTATTGGATTGCTAGTCGCATTAAGGCTTAATGGGTAGTTTTTATTCCCTTCCCAAGGTTTATGTTGAAATAAAAATGACGATACTTGAAGACTATCTCCATCTCCTGGCTGCCACATTTGAGTGATTTGCATTTGTGGTGGTGCTGGCACTTGCTGCTATCCTCATCATGATGATTAACTTGAAGTTCTACTGCTGCCAGTAGCTGATTCTTACTGAGGCAATTGGGATCATTAGCATCCTCATCGCACGAATCTTCATCCGTTTCACTATTATAATCAGGAGGTTTAAAAAATATTTCAAGTGGCACAGGGGTATCATCATCGGAAATATTTTCCAATTCCTCCATAATCTCTGCGAGACTTAATGGTTTATTCCTAAAAAAAATATTATAAAGTGTGCAGTGGTGCATTTTTGCACCTTCGATCAAAACAGGTTCTAAAAATGGTCATCGATGCTTTTATTTTAATTGTTTATTATTACGATATATTTTTTAGAATATTCAACAGTTAAAATAAACACATATTTACAAATAATACAGTAATACTTTTAACGCTATTTGCCGTAGGCACTTGGCGAAACACACTTATACTTAATAAACACATTTTTATTAATCACTTGTTTTTTGTTTCGCAGAATATTTTGAATATTTTCCAAAAAGTTTAAAAAATCACTCGATCGATTTCGACTTGTTAGGTCATCATCAGGAGTATCTACTGATTTGTTTTAGTAAAAATTTTGTTATATAGTAGAAAAAAGCAAAATATAATAAAAGAAGAAGGAGGGAGAAAAATAAGCAATAAAAATTAATCTACGGATCGCGCAGGTATGCGATGAGTCATAGGTTGAGTAACAAAACTCAAGGTATATTATTGCGTACGTGAGAATAGAAAAGGGCGGGGTCTGTAATTGGTAAGAACCGGATTTCTCTCTGTTCGTTAAGGATATTTTTATTAAGAAATATTGATTTTCGAATTTCGTAAGATTCTAAGGTATCTAAACGTCTGCCTTTGGGTTGTATATGTAATATGTCTAAATTGTTCAAGCTAGCTGTATGATTTTCTGAAGTTAAATGGTTATGGAAAGTTGATTGATTGCCAGATAAATGTTTTTTAGCTCTAACTCCAAAATTGCGCCCAGTCTGACCAATATAGGAGAAACTACAATCATTGCAATTAATCCTATAAACGCCAGATTTGGAAAGGCGATCAACTCTAGGTTTATTGTTAAAAATCATTTTCTTTATTGTGTTATTATTATAAAAAGCAAAACTAATATTGGTATAATTGGACACGATGTTGCTAATCCGTTGGCTCGTTTTTCCTATATACTCTAAGCGACGCCAATTTTCCCGCGTTGGACTATCCGGTGGATAAATACCCGTTAGAGTTTTACGCTTTAGCTTTTTATTTAATAACTTTAATATAGTCCTAGTTGCATATCCGTTATTTGTTGCTATTTGAAGAATTATGTTAAGCTCAGTGTTATAATTTGAATTTGACAGAGGGATGTTTATTAGTCTATCTATGAGTGAGTGGAAAGCTGACATTTTAATATTATGGGGATGGTTTGAAGAATTAGGGATAACAGCGTCTGTATACGTGGGTTTCCGATAAATTTTGAAGTCTAAAGTAGAATTAATCCTGGTTATTGTTATATCTAGAAAATTAATACATTTATTTTCTTCTTTTTCTAACGTAAAATCAAT
>OW052221.1:72302608-72642354 GCA_932526605.1 Nephrotoma flavescens
TACATAATTAAAGAAAATTTCGTTGACTAAATTGTTAAAATAAAAACATTTTGACAAAATTCAACACAAACATTTTGACTATAATTTAACAGTTGGTTTGATATTGAAGCTCGTAGAGTGTTTAGCACAGAAGCTGAAAATCAAACTGTCTGTGAAATTAACGTAAAACCCACAACATTCTAGCAACAGCTGTTTCTATGTTAAAGATATAATTATAGGCTGATACTCCAAGTAGAGAGTATCAGCCTATAATTATATCTTTAACATAGAAACAGCTGTTGCTAGAATGTTGTGGGTTTTACGTTAATTTCACAGACAGTTTGATTTTCAGCTTCTGTGCTAAACACTCTACGAGCTTCAATATCAAACCAACTGTTAAATTATAGTCAAAATGTGTTTTTTTAAGCCCGATAGAACTTGAAAATGTAAAAAAAAATAACAGAAATTAAATTGTAATCAAAAATTTGGTTTATTCAAAAGCTCAATACATGGCATTAATATTTGAAAATGATTTCGAGCATATGAGCACCGCGGCTGTTCTTGACGAAACGCATTATGGATGTCCAATTTTGGGTCTCTTTTTCGTGCACTGCTGGCCGTATGTCACGAATAACACGAACAGTGCTGGCCTCCAAGGCGTAAATTGTTGCTGGTTTATCAGCATAAACCAGTAACTTCACGTAGCCCGCATGAAATAATCGAGAGGTGTCAAATCGCACGACCTTGGAGTCCAATTGACAGGTCCATTTCTCGAAATCAACTTATCGCCAAATTTTGATTTTAATAAGTTGATGGTTGCGGTCGCCGTATGGTACGTAGCGCCATCTTGTTAATAATTTCGTAGCGTTGTTCAAGCACGAGTCTATTCAGGATGATTTGCTAGAGTATACTGAGATCTGCCAGAGTATATTTTTCATAAAAATTTAATTTTTTTGTTTTTTTTACAATTTCAAGTTATATTATTTCAAATTATATTAAAAAAACACCCGTTATAAGCTACTTGGGCGAGTCCATAGTTGGAGCCAGCTACGGCTGCACCGACATAAGTCACTAAGGCTAAAACATGTTTAGTTGTTTGTATATGGCATGTATTAATAATCTTCCTAATTACAGAATATTCTTCCAAGATTCAGTTTCATTGAATAATGCGTAACCATTATCAATAGCGAACCACCGTTAACCACTAGTCATAAAATTTAAATTTGTTGAATCATTAGTTCATAGACAAATTTTTTCCAACCAAAACCATGGAAACAATTAAAAAAATATGAACAGTTTAGTTTTACAACGACCATAAAAAGTTTGTGTAACAAGTAACCATGGTCACCAAAAATGTCTCGTGTTATAAAGTTTATAACAGGCTGAAACTCGTTTGAAGAACCAGACTCAAAAATTTTGTGAGAATGAGAACTGACTGTTATAACTGTTACATAAATTTGTAAAGTAATAGTGTTAACTTGATTTCTAGGGATATGTTAAAATATAATTTTCAACGTGTTGTAAAATCAAATTTGTGACGTCATATTTTGTTTGTTTTCATGTTTATGTTGCAATATTATTTTTGGAGAACATGAGAAAAACGTTGTATGAATTCAGATTACTGCAGTAAGTTTCCGAAAAAAACGGAAGTTTTCGAAAAAAACGGAATAGCAGACATGTGCGATGTAATCTGGCTAACTAATCTGTTAATAAAATAATTATTGTTTAATTTAGGTTAGGTGACACATAAAAAGTCATTGTTATGCCTCTATTCCACCAAGAAATATTTACTCTCCGTAAAAACGAAATGAGATAAAAATATACATGTCCTACTTACTAGAATGAAACAAAAAAAATCAGTAAAATTTTACTGACAAAATCGTTTTATATGTAGTGGTGTGTTGCCATAATAAAATGAAAAAATACTAACCAGATTATTTTTTATAGTAGCGTTCTAACACATTTACATAAAAAAAGAATGTATATGACGAGAAATGACGCACCCTAATAATAATAGGTTAAAACAGTACAGCTTGAAGTTATGTGAGTCTGTAAACGAGAAAATATGCGCTACTAAAAAACAGTTTTATGTTCGACAGTTCCGTAGTAATGGCAAAAACGCTCGCAAAAACTGGCAAACTGTAAACGAAATAATAGTTGGCCATGCACAGCATGTTCCAATTACAGAAATTATTGATGAGATGAATAATCCCATTCAAGGGCCAGTTGACATTGCCAATGCATTCAACAATTTTTTTACAACTGTTGGTGGCTCAACGCAGTCTACTTACAAAATGCGCAATTCTGAAAAAAACAGATTAATCACACAACACTATGATATTATGAGTAGTTTCCATTTCTCACCTATTTCATCTGGGGAACTGTATTTAATGGGGGGCGAAGTCCGAGATTCATACCTCCTCGCGGTGCTCTCTGGGTAACGCTAAATGAATCAGGCGGTGTAGTGGAGACGAGCAGCTAAATCCTGTTTATAGTCATGGACACTACATGTCAGGGCGAGCCATTGGCGCCTCAAAACCAATGCCAAACCAGCGTCTGTTTTCCAGGTTAGGAGCGGCTGAAGCGGGCGTCTGTCTTGTATCAAGCGGCTCGCTATATAAATGTGTTCAAGGTAGGACTGGATGCCTCAAGATTCTCACCAGTACGTGACCCACACACGTAACAAGCGGGTTGAGCGGAAGGCCAACAACCTCTCCTCATAAAAACTCACCAAGTTATGAACCCTAAACAAAGGCCTCGGATAACCATATCGGATTCATTACAAACTCGACCTCGGAAATTGTACACGGACAACGCTTTAAAAATGGGAACATGGAACGTGCTTAGCCTCTTAAGACCTGGAGATCTCCAGAACCTATCGAACCAAGCAAAGAGTTACACATTAGACGTACTTGCACTACAAGAGCTTAGATGGTCTGGGAGTGGGATCCATGACACCACCAATGGTTACACTCTTCATTACAGCGGCCATCAGAACGGAGGAGAATTTGGAGTTGGCTTCCTCATCCATCGGCGCGTGAAGCATCATATCATCGATTTCCGCCCTATCAACATGCGGATATGCACGGTCAGACTTCGCACTAGGAAATTTAACATCACGATCGTCAATGTGCATGCACCCACCGAAGATAAATCAGATGACATCAAAGATCTTTTCTTTGTCGAACTGGAGGAAGTCATCAATAACATACCGGACCACGACATTAAAATCATCGTGGGCGACTTTAATGCAAAAATCGGTAGGAGTGCAGAAAATACATCGCACATCGGTCCTAACAGCCTGCACCTAACTAGTAATAACAACGGCCAACGAGTCACCGACCTGGCAATAACGTACAACTTAGTTGTATCAAGTACGTTTTTCCCACATAAGAGAATCCACAAAGTAACGTGGAGATCGAATGATGGGAGAACGGAAAATCAAATCGATCACGTCATGGTGTCTAAGAGGCACTCCACCAGCATATCTGACGTTAGATCTTACAGAGGTGCAGACATGGACAGCGATCATATGCTTGTCATATTTAAATATAAGTGCAAACTGTCATCTACGTTTAACAGACAAGCACAAAAGACCGTTCGATGGAATATCAATGCTCTAAAAGACCAAGCGTCATTGCAGAGTTACCAATCAGCTGTCACTAACTATTTAGAGCGGCCCAGCAACAACGAAGAAGCTCCCTCTAACATCGAGGAGCAGTGGCACGCTATACAGTCAGCCATAACCACCGCGGCGCAAAATACCATCGGAAGAAGACCTCCGAGAGCCAGCAATGATTGGTTCGATGACCAATGCCGTAGGGTCGTCGAAAATAAACGAACGCTTCGTGGAAAATGGTTGGCTTGCAACACTAGAAGCACTCTAGCAGAATATCTCCGCGCTAGGAAAGCCACGACTAAATACCTTCGACAAAAAAAACGCGAACATATGAGACTATGCATCGAAAACATCAGCTTCCAAGCGGAACTAGGAAACTCAAGGGACTGTTTTGCCAACGCCAGGAATCTCACTAAAGACTTCCACCCAAGAAGTACAGCCATCAAAGACGGGAATGGAGAGTTGAGAACAAACGTGGCTGATGTTCTCTCAGTATGGCAAACCTACTTTCAAAATCTGCTAAATCGGAATGACGACGTGACCCCCATTAGAGCAATAGCTCCTCCAGGTGACGAGGTCTTTGTCGAATATCCCACAGTGGAGGAAGTAGACGCAGCTATTAGTCGATTGAAAAACGGAAAGGCACCCGGTCTCGATGGAATCCCCGCAGAATTGATTAAACTCGGAGGCGCTACTCTTGCAACAAGTCTATACGACCTCGTCGTCTGTATTTGGGACCAAGAAGAGCTGCCTGAGAATTGGAAGACCGCGCTCATATGTCCGCTGCATAAAAAAGGCGACCGTCTCAAATGTGAAAACTATCGTGGCATAGCTTTATTGAACGCTGCTTACAAAGTGTTGGCTAATGTTGTACTTGCCAGACTCATCCCTTTCGCCGAAAACATCATTGGCGACTATCAATGTTTTACCATGAGGATGATCTTGGAAAAATGTTGGGAGTACAACATAACCATACATCAACTATATATAGACTTCCGGCAGGCATATGACAGTATAAACCGCGACAACCTATGGGCCGCGCTCATATGCCTAGGAATCCCAGAGAAACTCGTTTCGCTGTGTAAATTAACAACGTCTGGGTCTGTATGTAGAATCGTAATTGAAGGAACTGTGTCAGACTCCTTTGAAATAACATCTGGCGTTCGACAAGGTGATGCACTCGCGCCTTTGCTGTTCAATTTGGCGCTTGAGTACGTAGTGAGAAAAAGCAACATCGAAACTTCGCGCTGTATATTTAATAAATCCGGCCAAATTCTTGGATATGCAGATGATATCGTGCTTCTTGGCCGAAGACCAAGCGATATCAAAGACAGTTTCATACCGCTCGATCGCTGCGCAAGAAGACTTGGTTTGGAGGTGAACAGCAGTAAAACCAAATATCTAACAACACCCAGGAACATCTCTAGTGCAAATCTCGGAATTGGCGACCACAATTTTGATGGTGTCGAAAACTTTAAATACCTCGGGTCAGTTATAACATCACTGAATGAAATCCAGGCAGAAATAAAAGCCCGAATCGCTGCCGGACAACGAGTTTTCTACGCCCAATCAAGATTATTGCGTTCGAAACATCTATCGCAGTCGTGCAAGCTCGCACTTTATAAAGCACTAATAAGACCTGTGCTGACTTTCGGAAGCGAGAGCTGGACCATGACCTCTAACGATTGTAGATTGTTATCTACATTCGAAAGGAAGGTCATCCGTTCAATTTTTGGTAAAATTAAAGTTGCGAACAACGAATATCGGATTCGTATGAATCACGAAATAAAGCAACTCCTCGGAGGCAGCGATATCATCGGATTCATTAAATCCAATCGAGTGAGATGGCTCGGCCACGTTACAAGGTCCCAACAACAACGGATGATATATAAAGTGTTTCACCAACAACCAGCCGGAGTACGTCGTAGAGGAAGACCCCGACTACGCTGGCGTGACGACATTGAACAAGATCTGCAAGCATTAGGATGTCGAAACTGGAGGACGAGAGCAATGGATCGGGATGGATGGAGGGCCATTGTGCAGGCGGCGAAATCCCTTCATGGGATGTGAAAGCCAGAGAGAGAGAGAGAAATATGTTGCATGTTCAGGACCAAGTTCACGATACTTTTGAAGGGGCTGGACCCCGGGGTCTAGGGTCTGTGGTACAAATGTTTTCTTAAATTTCAATTTTTTTAAGATTTGTTGACGGGAATGACTTTAAGAAAGGGGTTAAATGGAATTAGTGACATGCTCCAATCCGAAAGTCTGCCCTGGATCAAGAATTCATTTTTATATGTATAGATACAATTATTCAAATGTTCCGAAATAGCGCCTTCGCCGCAAATTTAGACACCAAAAAGGATATCTAGCGTGCGATTGTTATACACAAATCATACCTCTACTATAATTGATTTAATTATTCAAATTAATTTTATTAATTTAAATTTAAGACAATCTTTCATCACTTTAACTGAAGACAAATCCTATTTATCATATCCTGTTTTGAAATGTACCATAGTCAGCGAGTTCTAGTTTCCACATAACTTCAGAAATAATTAACATTCTATTTTAATCCACTATTGCAACCGGCGGCTTTTAATGATAGTTTCATACTAAACGCCAATAGTCTATTACTTTATTTAGTTTATTAATTAAATAATCAATGATTGTTTCATAAAATCAATTCTAGGAAAGGTACTAAAAAATATTGTACGTATAAACTGATTTATTTTGAAGAGTACTAGCGTTTTATATTTGAAAATAGCATCTTCTACAAGAAACATCTTAGTTTGAAAAAACTTCATTTGTGTTTCGAAATGTCATTTTCAACCACAGTTCGCGGTAAAACGTATCGAAGTGGACGTAGTTTTAATCGTTTTGAATAAATTAATATTAGTTTGTGTTTCGGATGGCGTTGTTCTCGATTAGTTAGCTATATGAATACAGCTACTTATAATTTTCTTTTCATATGTGATTGCAACTATAGCGATATAAAGAGAGAATTCTTGCATAACAATCAAGGTATTTGAATTACTACCGGGTAACTCAGCTAGTACTTGAATAAAATAAATGTAGTGTAATGATTACTAGTATTAACTGAATTAATTTGTTTTTCTTAAAACAAATAAAATAAATCGGATTCAAATATTGTAGAATCAAAGCAGGAAGGAAACCCACAACCTTTCTATCTTCAACGGATAGAATCTTTGTGAATCTGTTAATTCGGTTAATAGACTTATTTATAAAAAATTAAATAATTAAAAAAACTATATAATGTAAAAGTCACTTGCGTCCTTGCCATCCCCAATCTAATTCAAATATTATGTTTATTTATAAAAATAAAAAATGGCCAAACAACATCTTGTTTCAATAAAAGATAATCTGGAATCTGCAAGGTAATTTATCAATAATGAATGTGTGATAGTTATTCTCAATCAGAATTAAATAAAACTTATAAGCTAATCAGGAATCTGTAAGGTGACAGAGTTAATAATAGTAGGTGCTAGTACAACTGTAGAATCCTTTAAAACCAAATAACCCAATCGATTGTTGGACACCCCAGTTATAAAATAAATGATTAATGAAATATTAGAACAAGAGATTCAAAGTTAATCTAGCATTAAATAAATTATTATATTATTATTATTATTATATTATTAACAGCAAT
Source organism: Nephrotoma flavescens (assembly GCA_932526605.1). NCBI lineage: Eukaryota > Metazoa > Arthropoda > Insecta > Diptera > Tipulidae > Nephrotoma > Nephrotoma flavescens. Next base: position 72,309,874 of record OW052221.1, read on the forward strand.
TAAATAAATAATAAATCATATAATTGGTAAGCGAGAATTATTTATCCAACCTAGAACAAGCTAACCAAGACCTTTACCAGTTTTCAGTCTCCCAAAATAACCTAGAAAAATAATTTATTTAAAGAAATGCACCCCTAAAAAATAAAAACTATCTAAGTACAGCCATATTTGTCTGCATTTAAATTTTATTCTGCTATGTCTGTAATTTTAAAAATTCAATATTAAATTTATTAGCAAACCCGATAGGCATTACGACTCCTTGTCTGCTTCCATGAAAGTCATAAAAATTTGCAAGCTTCTTAAGAAAAATATTAATTAGAATTAAAATTTAATTTAAACAAGAAACTGGTAACACTGTAATTTTATAAAATTTCCCTTCACCAGCACTTCAATGTTCCATATAACTATAGTTTTTTTTTATCTAATAATATTGATCTAATAATAATTGATTTAATAATATTAATATATTATTAAGAATTTAATTGAAATTAGAATTCGATTTGTAATAAGTAGTATTTTTATGTTGCAAAATTTAAAAATATCAATTTTTGAATCCCATGTATTTTCAATGGCAAGTTTCTGAAACTATGATCCCCCACAGCTCAGCGCAGGATGAATCTATCGGTGTAATTCTAACGGCTATGCACTTTTCTCACCGAACCCTAAAAGCATGCCAAGCTACGGACATTTGTGCATTATAAATAAAATGTTTTACTGTCTTTTAAAATTTCGTTGACTAAATTGTTAAAATAAACACATTTTGACAAAATTCAACACAAACATTTTGACTATAATTTAACAGTTGATTTGATATTGAAGCTCGTAGAGTGTTTAGCACAGAAGCTGAAAATCAAACTGTCTGTGAAATTAACGTAAAACCCACAACGTTCTAGCAACAGCTGTTTCTATGTTAAAGATATAATTATAGGCTGATACTCTCTACTTGTGAGGGGTGTTTTTTTAAGCCCGATAGAACTTGAAAATGTAAAAAAAATAACAGAAATTAAATTGTAATCAAAAATTTGGTTTATTCAAAAGCTCAATACATGGCATTAATATTTGAAAATGATTTCGAGCATATGGGCACCGCGGCTGTTCTTGACGAAACGCATTATGGATGTCCAATTTTGGGTCTCTTTTTCGTGCACTGCTGGCCGTATGTCACGAATAACACGAACAGTGCTGGCCTCCAAGGCGTAAATTGTTGCTGGTTTATCAGCATAAACCAGTAACTTCACGTAGTCCGCATGAAATAATCGAGAGGTATCAAATCGCACGACCTTGGAGTCCAATTGACAGGTCCATTTCTCGAAATCAACTTATCGCCAAATTTTGATTTTAATAAGTCGATGGTTGCGGTTGCCGTATGGTACGTAGCGCCATCTTGTTAATAATTTCGTAGCGTTTTTCAAGCACGAGTCTATTCAGGATGATTTGCCAGAGTATACTGAGATCTGCCAGAGTATATTTTTCATAAAAATTTAATTTTTTGTTTTATTTTTTACAATTTCAAGTTATATTAGGCTTAAAAAACACCCTTTATAAGCTACTTGGGCGAGTCCATAGTTGGAGCCAGCTACGGCTGCACCGACATAAGTCACTAAGGCTAAAACATGTTTAGTTGTTTGTATATTGTATGTATTAATAATCTTTCTAATTACAGAATATTCTTCCAAGATTCAGTTTCATTGAATAATGCGTAACCATTATCAGTAGCGAACCACCGTTAACCACTAGTCATAAAATTTAAATTTGTTGGATCATTAGTTCATAGACAAATTTTATCCAACCAAAACCCTGGAAACGATTAAAAAATATGAACAGTTTAATTTTTCAACGACAATGGAAAGTTTCTTTAACAAGTAACCACGGGCACCAAAAATGTCTCGTGTTATAAAGTTTATAACAGGTTGAAACTCGTTTGAAGAACCAGGGCTGGGATGTTGTAACATCACCATTTTTCGATATTTTATCGAAGTCTACGTCTCTTTCAGCTAGAATTAATTCGACTTCTGTTTCGTTTATCAATTATTTCTTGTCTATTGCTATCACAACCTACTAAAATATATTTGAACAATATCTATTTCACTTATTTTCTTTCTAGAATCGAAAATAAATTATTTGGTGATAGAAATGCAGTAGAAACATCACAATATTGCAATCTAGCAGGCTGGTAAATGATATAAAAAATGAAACAGAGACAAATTTTATTCTACAGAAACGAGAAATAAACTTCGATAAATTATCGATACATGGTGATGTTAGAACATCCCAGCCCAGACTCAAAAATTTTGTGAGAATGAGAACTGACTGTTATAACTGTTATATAAATTTATAAAGTAATAGTGTTTCCTTGGTTTCTATAGGGATATGTTAAAAAAAATATAATTTTCAACGTTGTTGCAAAATCAAATTTGTGACGTCATATTTTATTTGTTTCCATGTTTATGTGGTCATATTATTTTTTAAGAACATGAGGAAAACGTTGTATGAATTCAGATTACTGTAGTAATCTCTATCATTTCAGGATTTTTAGCGGAAGTTTTCGAAAAAAACGAAATAGCAGACTTGTGCGGTACCACATAAAAAGTCATTGTTATGCCTCTTCCACCAAGAAATATTTACTATCCTTAAAAACGAAACGAAATAAAAATATGCATGTCTTACTTACTAAAATGAAACAAAAAAAAATCAGTAAAATTTTACTGACAAGATCGTTTTATATGTAGTGGTGTGTTGCCATAATAAAATGGAAAAATGCTAACCAGATTATTTTTTATAGCAGCATTCTAACACATTTACATAAAAAAAAAGTATAATATGACGAGAAATATTTCTCGCACACTAAGATCATTTTATGGTTGGAAAAATATTATGATGATCGGCATTTTTAGTATTTTTTAATAAAAATATTTTTTATTTAATATTGATGAATTGTAATACCAATCAAATTTAAATTTCTATAAAGAAAATGAAATTGCCGAAGTAAATTTGTTTTGTGAAGCGTTTGCTGTGTTTCATGACGCTTGATCTGATCCAGTTCAGTTCATTTTTCATGAAACAACATAAAGGCGCTTGCTAGATTCGAAATCAAAATTTGTGATCTAAAACAAAATTTGGATCATGTTTTCCATATAAAATTTGAACTAATCCGGATCCATGTGCACCAAGAAACACGGCAATTGGCCACGTTATCTTTAAGATGTGAAAATTCAACTATAAAATGTTCCCATAGTTTTTGCTTTTCTTTCTGTTACTCTAATGCCATTTTATATAATTTTGAAAATTGGAATACTTGAAATACGTGCCAAAAAAAATCTTACATGTTTAGTGCATGCAACAAATGTTGCACGTGTGAAATATGTCCCAAAAAAAATCCCAAATTTGCTGCACAGAAATTTCAAAAAATATAAGGATTGATTTGAAATAAAAACAAATTTCAACAGATTTTCAGCACGTTATTTCCAAAGATTTTTTTGCAAAGCATTTCTTAAGAAATTTTAAATTCGTCTGTATTAATTACTTTAAAGATTTTCGGCTTTTTTATAGACAAATATTATTTTCTATGACATTCACATTGTTTGAGACCTTTCGGGCCACCAAAAAATGAGGTCATTTACTTACAATACTCTACTAAAAAGAAGTAGAAAATTCACTCAACCCCCCATTAACCCCAAAGGTATTTGTGTGTACAGAGCCACACAACCCTTTACAAAAATGAGAATTTCCTCAAGTTTCCTCTTGGCAGTTTGGTTTCGTACCGATAAAAGTTGGGTTGCAACCTGATGAGTAGACCAACTTTTATCGGTACGAAACCAAACTTCCAAGAGGAAACTTGAGGAAGTTCTCATTTTTGTAAAGGGTTGTGTGGCTCTGTACACACAAATACCCTTGGGGTTAATGGGGGGTTGAGTAATTTTCTACTTCTTTTTAGTAGAGTATTGTAAGTAAATGACCTCATTTTTTGGTGGCCCGAAAGGTCTCAAACAATGTGAATGTCATAGAAAATAATATTTGTCTATAAAAAAGCCGAAAATCTTTAAAGCAAAGAATTTCTTTATTATTGTTGGTGTTTCTATGTTGAAAACTTAAATAACGGATCAAATCACAAAACTTATTTATTAGAATATAAAATAAAAATCACACCACTAAGCTATAATAAGGCGCCAGTGTATAAACAAGTAAGTTTTGTAAATGTTAATAACAAAAGCCATCTAATACACAGGGTTTATTCTCACAAGATTAAAATTAAAAATCGGTTCAACAAATTTCAAAAGATTTGCATGTGGGTAGGCTTTCTAGAACGCTCGTGATACGTTCTCTTCAGAGAACGATTCCTGGGGTCTGTGATATATATAACGGGTCTTTTACAAAGCGGTTGTTGCAACAAATTTCAATCTCAATCTTTTGAAATTTGTTGAACAAATTTGTTAATTGAAACTTGTTGCAAAAACCTATTGATTTTAAATCGTGTATTGCATGCAATAAATTTGAAATTTTTTCTTTGGGACATATATCACTTGGGTGATTTTTCAGTATTTTTTACTAACAGTAAGTTTTTCTTTGTGGAATAAAGGCTTTACTCGTATAAAATTGTTTATCATTTTTTGACAGTCTTGATTTTTGATTTTAAATGTTCTCAGTCATCAAGCAGTATTCGCGATTGCTGAGTTTTTATACCAATACAATTTTTTAAACTAATAAAACCCATATGAATAATTTATCAGCTAACCGGAATTTAGCTGCTGGTTATTTTCCAAATTTTTATTTTCACAGCTCAAATGACTTTGATGAATCGATTTCGGTGCCTCAACCATGTTCTTCCACGCCACTTTACCTGGAAAATTTATTTATAAATTTTAAAATATCCGTTAGGATATTTTTTTAAGTAACGGAGTTTTTTAATAAAATAATTCGCTAGAGTAAAATGTTTTTTACCTATAGAGAAATGCAGAACGTACACTCTTTTTTTTGTAGTTCTGTCACTGCAGCTTGATGCGATTTCTTATTAGTGCGAAGTCAATCTAGCTGCCAACTTTTTAAATCAAAAACAACTTCACAAATTAACCGAAAACATATATTAAAATTCTGCTTTAGATTTAGTTTTTTTTTATCATACTTGTGTCCACAGTTCGAGATTTTTGTCTTTAAGTTGTGACGACTTTTGTCGGAAAAAAGTAAATTATCTTCGAAATAAAACAAATTAATAAAACAAAATTTAATCCGATCGGCGGTCTATTATTTGACACCGAAGCTGTTTCAGGAAAAAAGGGACACGCGAGACACGATACCAAGAGATTGATGACCCTGTGCAAGATCATTTTTCAATTAAATAGGGGGTCTACCGCTAGTTTATCTAAGCTTTGATTAACTATTTATTCCGATTGTAGCAATGTTGTCGCGACCTTGCCGGACTCCTGATGCTCTTTCCATCGATTATCACCTTAAAAGCAAGGACCCATTCATTAATACTTTGCGCATGTTTATCAGTTTATCAAGACACACCATAACGTTTTCCCTGGATGCTACCATACGCCTTTTGAAAATCTATGAATAGAAAGTATATACGGATGTTTGTCTCCTTCTCTTAGCACTTTTCTAACAAAGCCTGCATGAAAACAGTACTGGGTTTCACCCAAACTTGAAGCCAAGGCTAAGCAAAATTACTCCGCCATACAGTTTTTACAATTCAACTGGTTTTTCTTTTTTGAGTAGCCTAGGATTTTTTCTGCGAACCAAATTGGAAAACCAGCTTAAACATGCGAAAGAAGAGGTATTCTCTTCCGTTTTTCAGCATTTCGTTGCAGATGCCATCCTCACCAAGGTGCTTTCCAATTTTTCAGATTTGATATGTCGTCGCACTTCATCGTAAGGTGGAGCGGATGGTTGTGTCAGTATTCATAACATCTGTCTATTTAAGAATGATGAGAAATAATTTCCTAGATTGTTTCAACTTTGTTTTTGTTCATTTGTGCTTGTTTGTGACTGTAGATTCGTTGCAAATAATGTTTTTTCGTGAATGGAAGTCGGTAGCCATTTCTTATTTTAAACGGTATCTACCTCTTAAACTGGCAGTTGAGATTTTAAGCACTTGTCGTGTTGTGCCATTAACGTTTTTTCCACATACACAGTCGATGGAGTGGTTTTCGCAATCACATGATCGTTGTGTGACCGCCTTGTTAGTTGAGAGAAATTTCGTTTCCTTTCGCGATCCTTTTTTTGAATTAAAGCAAGACATTCCTCATCCAAGTATGTATTTTTTCTAGGCTTGCTTTTGTTGGTTGACTATAGCGATCCCAGCCGGCTAGGGTTTTCGATATGCTCGCATTGCAGTTGCTCCGGTTCACTTGATTGTTTAAGGCTTCTTTCATTAACACGTGATATTCGTTAGAATCGGTTATTATGCCTGTGGCCCTATTCTGGTTTTCCCCGGGAATAGGGGATTTCGAATTAGTGACGTTTTTCTAGCAGTTGGGAATTTTTTATTCCCCAAAGTGTATTCTGGCGGTTGGGAATTTTTTTTATTGGGAAAAAATAATTCCATTTTATAGCAGTTTTGACGTTAATTTCTCCACATTATTTTTTTAGGGAATTGTAATTCGTACCTTTTTTCAATTTTCAATCAATATTTTTGCTAATAAATATGTATTTAAAAATAAATTAAACTTGTAATAAGGTCGCAATACGTGTTTTAGTTTATAAATATTTACATAAAAAAAAATCCCAAAAAAATTATTCCCTGTCTGCCAGAATACACATTTGGGAACGGGAAATATATATTTGGGAATTAGTGCAATTTGTAATTACAGCAAAATATTTTCCCAATTCCCAATTCCCCGGGAAAACCAGAATAGGGCCACTGGTGGATATTCAAACTGCATATTTCGCAACTACCAAAAAGTGGTCAGAATCGAAGTTCGCGCCGCGTTGTGGATGTGGTCGATTTTAGAACAACCACAGCTGTTACATTCTTATTACGGGGTAGTAAACCGTAGACGTCGCGAAGATCGGTATTAGCACTTGCTGAAGTCACTTACAGAGACGGCTTAGAAGATGAGTCATGCGGTAATCCCTATCTGCACTCAAAGCAATTCTGAAAGGTTGTTTAAGGGGTCCTATGGTGGGGCTGGGGTCTCGGTTTTGATGAAAACTCGTGAGGAGATTTTCGACTGCTAGTAATCAATTGTGGTGAGTCCATTTTTGCGAAAAATCGTTTGCCCGGTCAAGGTTCGTCTTTTGATTTTTTTTCGGCTCGCAATATTTTGAAAAAAGTTGATGATGGAGTGGGAGTCCTGGTACTGTATGGGGCCATTATGTTGCGTGTTGTTAAAACATGTTGTGTGACGTTTCACTATGTTGCGTCTTGTTGCACTATGGGGCATGTTGTTGCGCTATGTAGCATGATCTTGTAGCCTAAGGCGTGATGTTGCACCATTTTTCATGTTGTTAGACGAGTGTGTTGCGTCATGTTGCATGTTCTTCTGCCAAATTTCATCAATTTGTGTCGTGTTGCGTCGTGTTTTTAAGTTTGATGATTGAATCGCTTTGATTGATCTTGTTAACAGTAGTCGTTCTAAAAGCGACCCTAGCTAGGGCTGGCTTTGAAAATTCGGTGAAATCCGAAAAATTGGTCGTTTTTCAAACTCAAATTCTTTGTTTAATATCCTCTCAAAACGGCCAAAATGTTGCATTTAACGTTCGCTAGTTGTCGTTAGCCAAAATACTGATTCTGGATTTCTAGGCATAGGTCTTATCTTTAGTTAGTAAGCTGACGGTAAGTTGACGGATAGAGATATGTTCGATCAACTGTTGGATTCATTGCAAATGATGTAAAACTCGAGTAGACTCATCTAACTTCAGTAAACTGACAGTAAAAGTTAACGAATTAGATACAATTCGATAAGTTTTAGTACACACAATATAATTATGATAGGGACAGTTTCACCCAATATTTTTAGAATTTTGTTTTTAAACGGACTGTAAATTTATATTTTAACTATCCATCCTACAATCAACGTGCTGATGAAATAATTAAAATTTTATAAAATATACCAAATACAATTTAATCAGAATTTCTAAATTGCAATTCCACAAAAAAAAATAGCAACAATTTTCCAGTTTATTCACAAACCAATTATTTCAGAGAATTTGATTGATTATATGGATCAAAGATTATACAAAAAAATTTAATTAAAATGTCGCTCAACAATGAATACCTTTCACAATTGAAAATTTGTAACAAACTATTGAAGCAATCCCTTTGCACCAGTTTATAGGCACAGTGGTGATAATATGTGATTTAATAAATTGATCTATTCAAAAAATGATTTATGTCCCACACGTCGTCTATAAACAAACCATTTTTATATATTTTGTTGGCCACGATTGATAACAGTGTTTGGTAGTGGAATCGGTCCATATATGTTATAATACAAAGCATGAACGAAAAAATTTGCAAATCCCAGTCGAATAAATTGTTTGTGCTTCTTTTATTAATTACGAAAAGCTTATCTGACGCATACCGCAAAGTTAAAAAAAACGCCACCCAAAATAACTGTTACGTTTTATTATATCGCTTTTTTGTATGTTAAGCCCCGGCGAAATAAAATTGGCACCTTTTTAAAAAAAATTTCAAAAGATAATTTAAATCGGCTATTTATATTCCACCTTTATATATTCGTATACGAAACTCTCTCACATACTCAACAACATTTAACCTTACCAACTTATGGTGGAGGTGGAATGAGACAATATTGAGGTAAGTCAATCGTGAAATTTACGTACAAAAATTCGAAAATTGATTTTTACCTACATAGATGTGTGCGTGTAAGGAACATAAACAAATCCCGAAAGTTACTTCATATTTATAATATAATTCGTGTGGCGTATTCGAACGAGAATATATTTCCGCAAAAAAAGTCGAGCGGTGAAAAATTCTTTTCACGGTTTTTAACATTTTTTGTATTTTCTTCTGTTTTGCTTTATTTATATATATACAGGTATGTTCATTTCGTATACCTCAAACCGAATTCGGTTATGCGTGAATTTTTATTTGGCGTCTATAAACATTTTCATTTTATTTTCACAAGCTCAATTTTATAACACAATTACAGCGGTTTAATACCGACAGAATTATTATCAATTTGTTTGGTTGCGTGCTTTCCTTGTTTAAGCGGGAAAATGCGAGGCGCATCTCCATCACACGTCATCTGTACTCAATTCACCGTGAATCTGTTATTTTAATTTTTCTTGTCGTCACAACCTAATTGGCTTCTAACATCACTGATTTGTTAAATTTGTGTGTAAGACAAGCAGAAACATAAAATTAAATTACGACAGGCGACACAGAATCTGTACACGTTCATAAAAAGTGTAAGTAAAAAATTAAAGCTGAAAGAGCACGCACAACGACAAACGGCTGATGTTCCAATTTCTCTTGTATATATATATATAGGATATAAAGTTGTGTACAGAATTCGTGATAACAGAATGGGATGATGGTGTAATGTCAACCGATGACATAAAATCGATACACCAGTATTTTAAGGGTACGACGCTTTTTATTTTGAGTATACCGGTAGGAATTTAACTTTTGTGCGCTACACATCAAGCAAGTCTAATTAAAAATTTATTCGACTTCTTACAACAAAATTAACTATATATATTACTGTTAGGGTAAATTAGATTTTATTACGTAACTTGTACCGCTGCCAGATGTATATTTCGAAGTCACAATAAATTACAATACATAATTGTGGAAAATGTAATTTCGATTGGGAATTCAAACGTTAAAGCTGTTTTGGTTTATAAAATTTCCCTGTAAACCGTGATTCCGTCCTTATATCAGTTTTATATTATATGTAGTTCCTAAATTACTAGTAATGGTCAAATATTGGAATATAATCACGGACGTTGCATTCTCCGCTACCCCGGATTTTAACCTTTCAGCCTGGTCTCCAAGGCATATGTTACCAACGTGGGAGTTTGGTCATTAGACCTGGTCCGCAAGACGTACGAATAAAACTGAAATAATATAGGCCACTCGGCCCAGCCTTCAAGGCGTTCCGAAAAACGAGACACAAGCACGAATAAGGCTGGCCCCTCGAATGCAATCTCTAGGGGCATGAACACAATCATGGTTGGTTCGTGTTAAAAAACCAGACGAAAGACCCAAAAGCTCTAGCAAAGTTGAACAAAATTCCGTTAGCGGAGAGAACGGACAGGAATATGGAAACGCACTCATGGGCTCTAAAGATTATATTAAAGTGAAACAGAAGGGTTTGTCCGAAAGCTCTCAATGAATTACAGAAGAATGCAAAGAGGACAAGAATGCACCTAGGCCTTTCAATGAGGTGTTAAAAGAGCAGTTAGTAGTGGTTGTCGTTGGCAGAGCCCACGAAGGCGGATACATATCATCCAGCAATTGAACGAAGATGGACAAGGCCGTAGCGGCCACTTTCCTAAAAGTTATGAACGAAAACCTTCCACCCGCTTCTGCTTGCCGGGACAGAGAGTGGCACTTGAATCGTGTCATGTTCACATTTTGTGCTGATCAACGGTCATTGATCCTATATAAGAAGCCAGTAGAGAGCCTAGGTCAAGTCTGGCTGGTGCTACCCTAGAAGTAGTTCCTATAGATAATATTCTCTGTATAAGAAATTTTATAAAAATGCTATAAATTAGCAATGTTACCCGGTTACCGACTGGAGTAATTATGCGCAGTTACAGTCAAGATTTATTAGAAAGATGAGAATGGCACCTTGATGACACCGATACAGAAGCCGCGTCTGACAACCTGTACATCAAGGATATGGGTGATGAGGTAGAAACATTCTATATACAGACACGGACATGTCCTCTTCGATGGGATTACTTTGTTAATCGCTGGAGGAATCACAATCACAGAAGGACTCTGATGCAATTGTGACGGAGGGGGGTACCTTGACTTTTGACTCCTAAATATAAAATGCAAGTATTGTTCATGCATTTGGCTTAAAATAATCTTAATATCTTTCTGTTACCAAATTTCAGTAATATAGATGTGGTTCTTCACTACTGGTATCGGTTTCAAATACCTCTAATTCAACACGAGAAGGAGACACTTTAGAAGACCCAATGAAACTAAAACTGGTAAGGACTAGGACAGCTACAAAAAAGTCTTCATAACACACGAATACGAATTAAAAAATGCTAAATTAAATTCCTGGAGGCTACACTGTATTATAAGACAGTAGTCCTTTGAGACACCTAGGCTGCGTAAAGTCTTAGTCCCACCACTTCGAGGTTTCTCCAATTGCTGGATGGTTCTTGACCCGTAAATAGTGCAGAATTCTTGGAGCTACTACTGGAAACTTTTCAGGTAGCCCCGCAAAATCTGATTTTGGCCACAAGGGCCTAAGGAAAACAGAGTTATAGGCATTGTAAACCTATAACCTGGCTGGAGTGAAGGAGAATAATCCTATGAGATATAAATAGTTTTAAGCCTTGTAAATCGATTCGAACCGATGACATTATACAGGCGGATGTCCAACAAACGACTGACTTAGACTTACCATGGCTGAATGTAATTTTCAAGAGTAGCCTAGAACTCTGTTACATTCTATGTAAATGGACTGGATAAAATGTAATATGTATACCTAAGGCGGGAAATACCCTTCATTGTAGTCTCAATGACGTTACGCCTGTAAGATTATAGCGTCTTCCTTTCTAAATTTTTTAGAAAGCCAGTAGTAGTTCGATTCGTGGATATTGCTCTCCACTCCCTTATTGATCGTATCGAGAAATCCATTCAACATAAGGAATACATACATGCTAACTTTTCTGGAAGCCTTTAACAACGTCAGACCAGAGGCAATTCCGCAGGCACTCTTCTCTCTGTGCGTGGACGAGCCACTCAGGGGGTGTGTAGATAAAATGCTTAAAAGCAGAGTCTTGTCGGCCAGCCAATAGCAGATTTGTGAGTAGAACCACACCGCTAGGTGGGGTGTTATCTTAAAGGTATGGTAAAACTTCATTGGAACTCAGTCATAAATGAACTGTTAGTAAATCTGGAAGGGTGTTATGCTTAACCGTAGTCGCTTATGTGGCTGATGTTGTGATTGGTGTCTTCGGTAAATATCCTTGAACTACAAGAGAACGCATGTAAAGTGTACTCGTGGCATTCTCTTCAATTGGGAAACTCTCCAATTGGCAAACAGTTCTGGTTTAAATGTGAATCCACACAAAACTCAGTTGGTCCTATTCTCCTGGAAATATAAACTTCCTCAGATCGATCCCCCAGCATAAATGATACTGGTTTGACCTTCACTGAAAAAACGTAGTGTCTGGTTCTCATTTTGGAGAGCATACTAAGCTGAAAACCTATCATATTAGAAAGAGTAAAGAAAGCTTCAATAGCGAATTACTCCTGTAAAAATGCCAGTTGAAAAATGTGGGGTTTGGAGCCACACATTGTATGGCTCTACAATTCTACTATTGCGCATATTTTATTAAATGGGTTCAAATATTATAACTTAAAATTCTTGGCGAAAGTACAGCAAACAGCTTCCTTGTATATTAGTTTAGCTCTTAGGAACACATGCATTCAAGCACTGGAGATTCTTTTTATATCACACCACACCTCTAGATATCATAAGTAAACAAATAACAGCGAGTTTAGCTATAATGCTCCATAACAATACAGGAAACTCATTTATTCTAAGAAAAAAGAACATCCCAAATACTACCGACTATACCAACCCGTCATCATCTTTTGATCAAAGGTTTAGAACTGACATTCCCACCAGAGAGGACTGGTTAAGAGAAGCAATGTGTGAAGAACTGCTGATCTTTTATTCAAGTTATTTTCCTATGTTGTTTGTTATCCTATGAACTTGATCTATTGTGGAATGTCTTATCTTGGAATTCATATTGTTGTATAGGGATGAGTTGTTCACTTTCAATTAGCGGTTTCATTCGATTTAATAGTAGTCTTTTAAATAGTTTTGACATAATATAGGTAATAGTGACCAGTATCACTATGTGAGACATTATTTCGTTGGGTGCTTAGCCGGAAATTTCCATTCTTTTGGTATATATATTTGATTCTGAAGGTGGATTGGTGTCATCAATTTTTTAATGCCGAATTTTGAAAGCTTTTTAAGTACTTTTCCTGTTATCAGGTCAAACCCTGACGCTTTTCAAGAAAAGGATTAATTTGTTTTTATTTTAACCACTTCTGCAAGTGAGGTTAGGGCATTTTTTTGATCTTCAGTTTCTTTTATTTCTTGTATTTGTTCGTTCTCCTCTATCTCGTTAGGCTGAAATATACCTTTTGAACCAGGTCAGCTTAACTACCGTTAAAGCCAACCCAGTTTCACAGATTTGCCACTATCTGTTCAGTACTCCACGCGGCATTGATTCCCGCAGCTCAGTTTTGTAGGGGGATCGGTGTGGGTTAGGGGTACCGCAGATTGTGGCCTAGATTACCGCATTAAATAAAGATAACAAAAATGAGACTGGGGAAGGTAGAAATTGGGGTATCGGACCCCGAAGTACTAGGTTAGCTTATCAGCCCATCGCTTGGGCAAAACTGACCGCGGTTGTATTTCGTGAAATGTTTATCTAAACATTTTACCCTACTCTACCTAACCTAATTAAAACTATTTGGCCTATAGGCCCTAATTGAGAAAAATAATGTTAGTAAGAGGGGTTAATAGTGGTATGCTATCTAGGTTGGTAAGAGAAAAGAACCGCTTGGCGTCAACAATTTTTTATTACTTTCTGTCGGTGGCAACCTCACTATTATTATTTAGTTATTAGTAAACGCATTCCCCTCTGTTTAACTTACCAGTACCGAACCAGAAAAAAAAAATCTGCACGCAAAAAAAAAAACAATCACCGAACACCCAAAACAACAAAAAAAACGGTCGCGGTTCATCTAAACAGACAGGCACTCTTTTATTAACAGCAAAACAACACAAAATAAATGAAAACACTTAGGAACTATTTAAAAACCTAAAACTTTAACCCTCAAAAAAAAACTTATCAAATATCTAAAAAAACTATTTCCAATACCAAATCACCAAAAAATCTTAAAAAAAATGATCACACGTTGGTCTAACTAAAAACTGACTGTCCTTCGTCACAAAAATTTATAAAGAAAAATTGTAAATAAACTGACATCAATTTTGTTAAATCAATGCACGCGAAAATGAAAATTTTGACATAAGCAAAAAAAATTTGAATTAACCGACAATTGCAGTTTTTAATTATTTTCCATAGCCGAGTTCATTAGCCACGCCATTTGCCTTAAAAACGTTTATCGATTCAAACATAGAGATCGTGTTACATTTATTTAAGGTCTACGTTCATCCAACCACAGTGTGAACATATACCGTAATTGGAGTAACGTACGCCCAAAAGCGATGTGAAATATCGGCATGGTACTTAATCATGTGTTATGACATAATTTGACGTGTTACCTCGAAGGGTATGCCGGTAGAGAATTTTAGATTATGTAGGGTTTGATAATGGAATTAACTAGAATTCCGCTACACTTTTGATGCTTCTGATTTTTATTCATTGCTTCTTGCCTAACTTGTCGAAAACATGTCGAAAATCAATATGTCATCACTATAATCTCAACAGACCATGGCCATGGGTCATTGCATTGTCATAGTCAGATTGGTGCCTACCTCGCTACATTCAAGAACGAACGATTGTGTCAACCAAGAACGATAGGGAAAATCAAAATTTCTCAGTGAGATTGGTGTTGTCTGATAAATCCTCGAATGACGAAAGATTGTTTCCACAAAACACGGTGAAATCAAAATGTTTCCCCTATTATACCCACCCCAAACTTAGAATTAAAATCTGTCGAGGGTAATTTAGTATGAAACTGGCATATTCAGCAAATACCGGTCATCTGGCAAAATTTCGAATGGTGGACAAGTTTGCCGACGAAGTAACGGCACAAGGTACATTTCATCCTATACCCATATTAACCCCACTTTAAAAAACATAAAATCAAATTCTACTAAAGATTATGGGCCATCTGCGCATATTAACGTTGATCTTCTTAGTCGATACAATTAGCATCATCGACATTTTTGATCACTTAACCTACGATATCGACATTTAATGTTCGTAAACAAAAATGCATTATCGACATACTTTCGGCTTTAGTAGTAAGTTGTGCTACATTCTCGAATCACGAACGATTTTTTCGACAAAACATGGGGAAAATTAAATTGTTGACCCTATTAACCCTCAATTGACCGCACAGTCCCCCGGGTGGTTTTTCAACACTAAAACTCAAAATGTTAATAGAATACGTAGTGCTAGAAGCTTGAAGCTCCCTGACATCTCTAAAAATTCTTTTTAGATGATTTTACGATATATTTGAATTTTGTAAGATTTACCTGTAAAACTGCAAACTTGATTTTTCGCAACTACCTCCATATAGACGGCAGAGTCCCCGGGGTGCTAGTATATATATTCCCATTCAAATTTTATTCAAATGTAGAATTCAGTGAATAAAAGTGTTTTATTTTTTAATTTTTTGTATTTATTTTTAATTACAATGATTTTGTTAGCTCATTGGCAAGATAAACATTTCACTATGCGTTGGGTGTGCTCATCGCACACTGGTTTGTTGCATACCATGCATCGCTTTCGTGTATTGTGCTGGCGTGTTCAAATATGGCATTTTCCTTGCGTTTTTATACGGCCAGAAGAATCCCTTTCAGCTACCACTGGATCGAACCTAGGCAAAGAATCAGTTAATTTGCAATCTAACATATCCTCAATGGCAGAACAAACGCCAGGGATGCGTGTAACCATCGGATTTACCGCGCGACGCGAGATGTGTGGTTGCGCCAATTCAGAAGCTAATTTGGTCATAAATACTCGGCGCGTAGTGCGAGATGTCGTGTCACGATGGGTTTCAATAAAAATGAGATAGGCTGCCAAAGTCATTATATCAACTATGTTGAAGAACATAGCCAGCGGCCATCGACTGGTCTTTCTCTTGCAGGAATATGCTGTTACCTGACAAATGAAACAAAATAGATAGATGGATACCCTTGAAACGTGTGATAATGCTCACCATCTGATCCATGGTGTCCACACCGCCTTTCGTCTTGTTATAACCCAATATTATCTGCGGCTTGCCGCTTCGTCGATCTCGGAATCAAAGTGCATCGAAGATAAAAGTATCACATTTTTTTGTGCTTTGCTGTATATGCGACCATTGTACAATTCTCGCGGTACGCGAAGACAGATGTACCTACATTATCCCCTTTCTTCCACATTAGTTCCTTGGCGATATAGCGTTTGTCCTTGCGCAATGTTCCAATGAGGGTCAATTTACGAGTTGCAAGCATTTCAGCCAGGGGCAATGTAGTGAAAAAGTTATCAGTGGTGATGTTTCGGCCACTGTTTTCATATGGTTTCACTAACTGAAGAACAACATCCTCACCTATATTACGTGCCCTATCGGCTCCGGGTTGCCGTCCCAGATAGATGATGCCGCCTAACGGATAATGTGTTTTCGCGTCTGCGGCCCAAAAAACCTTCAAACCAAATTTAGCCGGTTTTGATGGTATGTACTGCTTGAACGATACACGGCCACGAAACGGAAACAGTTGTTCATCGATTGTAATCCAGGCATGTGGCTTATAATTTTTTTTGAGATTGTCGTTCATCATCAACCACAATTCTGATATACGTGCCGCCTTATCAGTCGCCTTTCTCGCTTCTCGTGTGTTTGCATCATCGAATCGAATTGTTGTCAATATGGTTTTGAAACGCTCTGAGCTCATTGAAGCACGATAAATGCAGTTCGCCTGGCGCGTCCACAGCTCACTTAGAAGTTCACAATTTGATTTGTGTACACCCATGACCAGCAATATTGCCAAGAATGCGTCGAATTCGATCTCATCAATATTTTGCCATTGACGTTCATCGCGATGTGAATTTTTTTTAATCCATAAGGCAGCAAGTGCCTGTCCTTTGCGATTAGTATGACGAATGATTACGGTCTTCATTGGCTGTGTGAAAATGGAATTGAATGTATTGACACGAGTGTTCAATTGTTTGATTGTTTGATTCTAGGGCCACCTGCGTAAAGACAAGAAAATCAATCTCTTCATAAAAAGAAATGAAGAATAATGTTGAGATGAATAATATGTACATACCTAATTCACGAAGAACATTGCGAGAACTGGTTTGATAGGTTAAAAATGGTTCTTTCGCCCATTCTGTGCCATTCTCTCTCTCTCTCTCTCTCTCTGGCATTATATCCCATCAAGGGATTTGGCCGCCTCAAATGAGGTTTCATAATCATATTTTCATTTCGGATAATGAGTGATTAATTCATTGATCCTAAACCAGCCGTGAAATTTTTTCCTTGTCACCACCGGGAATCGAACCCGGGACCTCCGGTCGCTGGAGCAAGCATGCTAACCACTTTGCCACCGGGGCGGCATTCTGTGCCATTCTGTGCCATTGCGTGCTATTAATTTTTGCGACAATGGTAATTCGTTCAAGCGTGGGACCATATAATTTGCTGTCAGTGATACATCATCAGGAGCATCAGAATCCACATCTGCATCCTCTTCAATATTCGCGTCGTTCACAACAGTGGCATTGTATTCTACAGCATAATCGTCCAATTCTTCATCGAATGCATGACCATTCGGCACCCAATCATCATCGTCGGTATCACTTTCAATGGTACCACCATCATCATCAACGTACAACATTTCCAAATCGTCATCAGTCAATCTAGTAATCAACAAAAGTATATTGCAAAAACATTCTAAATAAAACCAAATATAGTGTACACAAACCTTGTCAAATCCAATAATCCTTGCCTGTTGAAAGGCAAATCCTGACCAGATATTGTTTCACTAATACTTACAACATTAGTACCGGATGGATGATTCACATTACTTGCTTCCATCGCCGAATGACTTCTATTGTACATTTTTTTAATAAAACAACCACTATTTGTTCGATAAAATTTATATGCAAAAGTCGTCCTCACTGTGCATCTCTCACGACCAAATTGAATAATGTTATGTGTCGCAACGAAAGAAAACAAAACACAATCTATCATAAAAATACACACAAACATGTTTGGCAACACAATTTGCCGTTATAATACTTTTTTGTTTATAATTTTCTCCCACTATCTTTACGGAGATACACATCACCCGGGGACTCTGCCGTCCGTAATGTTTTTTTATTTTGCCGTTTAGTAAGGGTTAATCTCATCCCAACCTTAGAACTAAAATCTGGGGGTAATAGTAAGTGGACAATCGACGAAATAACGACATCAGAACATTTCATCATATTACCTCTTTAAACATAAAATCAAATTCTACTAAAGTTCATACAGTGAGATCAGTGTTCATCAGTTACGTGACTATTGCCTGGCATTGTCATTTTTCGACTGGAAAGTTTATGTTTTCATTTGTTACATTTACATCTGATTACCGACGTTTTTCGGTTGCATATTAAAGTTGATCTGTGCCGATATATTGATCACATGTTTCGTTTTGAGTCTTTTCAGCAACAGTTTTTCAAATATTTTTGATATGATTGGAAGTAGTGATATCGGCCTATATGATTTTTTATCGTTTCCTGGTTTGCCTGGTTTAGGAATCATTATTACTTCGGCCACCTTCCATTGTCGTGGAACATATTTCAATCTGAAAGCTGCATTAATTATTTGATTTAATTTACGCAAACCTTTCTCGGGAATGGCTTTCACAATTTGCCCAGTTATTAAATCATAACCTGGAGCTTTTCTAATACTTAAGTTACTATTGATTTCAGTTTTAAGCTCCAATAAAGTCACATGCCTTATGTCAAGATCATCTGCTTTGTTTACGACTGTTGTATTTTCATTTGCTGTTTGCCTCGGCAACGGTTGAAAAGTCTCTTCTAAATAAGCAGCAAATATAGAGACTTTCTGTTTGTCACTTTTAGCCCATGAACCGTCATCGCATTTGATAGGCGGCACATGCATTTTGGATCTTTTTAGTCCCTTCGTTGCTTTCCAAAGCGAGTAATCGTCATCCTTTAATTCAGAAAGACCTCGTAGTCGCTTAGTTATGCTTTCGTTCTTTATTTCTTTTATTAGTTGTTTTAATTTGTTGCACAAAATTTAGAATAGTTTTGTGTTGCGGTGCACGAGAGTGCTGCCAGATTTTGCGAGCTTTCCGTTTCTCCCTAAGTAGCTCTCTGACTTCAAGAGGATAGTTATGTTTCATTATAGCGTTGGTATGAGAAATCGGTGAACTTTCCCAAGCCGCTTGTTGGATGTTGTTATTAAATATTTCTAGTTCATCTTCCAACTGCACCTTCGTTCTAATTGGTTCGCCGAGATTTGTTCGATCTTCTACTAATTTCTTGAATAGATCCCAATTGGTTTTATTGTTTGTTAACTTAGGTGAATTATCCTTTTTTATTATCATTGTACTCAGTGTCATGATCACAGGTGAGTGGTCAGATGATAGTCCTTCACTATTTTCAATGCATGTGTAGTCCTCTAAAACTCCTTTTGTTACAAAGAAGTCAAGAAGATCTGGAATTTTATGTATGTCAGCAGGCCAATATGTTGGTTTATCGCCAGAGAGGAATTCACAGTTGTTCTCGCGAGCTGCATTAAATAACTCTTTCCCTTTAGAGGTTGTAAGTCTAGATCCCCAATAGGTGTTCTTTGCATTAAAATCACCGCCTATGATAAAATTTGATCCTAGTGATTTAAAAAGTCGACTGTAGTCTTCTTATTTTAATTGATGGCGTGGGGAACAGTAAATAGAGGAGATACTGAGTTCCCTATTATTTATTGATTCAACTATTATGGTTTTAACCTGCATAATTTCTTCCTCAATGCCGGGCACTTCATAATGTTTAATATTATTTTTAACAATTACGGTAGACCCGCCTCAAACCTATAATAGAAGAAAAGACTCAAACCTATAATAGAAGAGAGATGCCTAATTCCACCACACCAATTTGGGTTTAGAGAAAATCACTCTACAGTTGAACAAGTTCACAGAATAACGGATGTCATTGAGGATGCAATCGAGAATAAGAAAATATGCTCCAGTATTTTCTTAGATGTAGCTCAAGCTTTCGACAAAGTTTGGCACCAAGGGCTTGAATTTAAACTGCATCGAGACCTGCCTCAGCAATTTTATCAAATTCTTAAATCGTACATAGCTGATCGACACTTTAGAGTCAAATTTGAAAATGAGTACTCTGAAATAAAAAGAATATCAGCAGGTATACCACAAGGTAGCGTACTTGGACCTATTCTGTTTATTCTTTATACGAGAGACTTACCGAATATTGAAGGTACCACAGTAGCAACATTTGCAGACGATACAGCTATTCTAGCAGTTGGAAAAGATATTTCGGAAGCAACAAGAAACTTCAAAGTGCAGTTAACACGGTGAGCAACTGGACTAAAAATGCGCATCTCATTAAATGAAGCCAAATCAGTACACGTCAACTTTACAAATCAAAATGTAAACTGTATTCCCGTGGTTCTCAACTCAAACCAAATTCCATATGCAAATACAGCTAAATACCTTGGCATGACCCTCGATGCTAAGCTAAGATGGAAAGAACACATCAAGAAGAAAAAAGAAGAGTTAAACATCAAATATAGAAAAATGTATTGGCTCATGGGTAGAAACTCTGAGCTCTCAATACACAACAAATTGCTTCTATACAGGCAAATGCTAAAACCAGTATGGACCTATGGTATCCAGCTTTGGGGTTGTGCCAAGAAAACCAATGTACAAATGATACAATGCTTCCAAAATAAAGTGCTACGAGGGATTGTGAACGCCCCATGGTACATTAGGAATGACAACATCCATAGAGACTTGAAGATGGAATACGTCACCGATGAAATAAAGAATCATGCAAGGAAACACGTACAGCGCTTATCTCTACACGAAAATGCAGATATCCGTCGTATGTTGGACACCACTAACGGCGTGAGGAGACTCCAAAGGCAGAAACCTCTGGAGCTGGGCAGTTTGTTTTAGAAGAAAGTATTATAAAATGAGTAACCAATAGGTTACTCATCTTAACCCGAGAACTTAATTTAGGAAAGATAAATTACTAGATGATCTCTGAATCAGTTGTAATATTGTATAAATAAATAAATTTATTAAATAAAAAAAAAAAAAAAAAAAAAATGTTTCGTTTTGATAAAATAACGGTATTTTAGAAGTAAACATACTTTTTTGTAAAAATGCTCCTAAAATACCGTTATTTTATCGAACACGTATCGAAACGAAAATGTGATAGTTACAACTAGTAGTGCCGACACTGATTTATCGATACAATTAGCATTATCGACATTTTTGATCATTTTAACGTGCAGCATTGACATTTAATGTTGGTAAATGAATCTGCATTTTTCGGCTGTAGTAGTAAGTAGTGCCAAATTCTCGAAACGCGAAATTTTTTTTCGACAAAACGTCCGGGCAACTAAATTTCTCACCCCAACCTTAGAACTAAAATATGCCTAGGGTAATTTACTATAGAATTGGCATAGCCAGACAGACATCGGTCATCTGGCAAAATCTCGAATGGTAGACAATTTTATAGGCGAAACAACGACACAAGGACGTTTCATTATATAACCTCATGAAACCCACTTTAAAAATAACATCAAATTTTACTAAGGATCAAAGTCCATCGAATTGGTACAGTCAGATTGGTATATGTCTGTTATTTACATTTTTCGACTGGCAAATTTATGTTTTCTTTTATTACATTTACATCTGTATTACCGTCATTTATCTCGGGTGCATATTAAATTTGAGCTTCTTTATCGAAACAATATCGAAAATTTTCGGCTGATGTGTTAATTTTGATCCGTTGAACCTGCATTGCCGACATTTTTTGGCAATTGGCTCTGCATTACCGACATTTTCGACTGAAGACTGTCGGCTAACTTTAACAGTATGTTGTAAGTAGTATTTATAATCAACAAAATGTACAACTATTTGTCACACAAACTGTGTTAAATTATACTTACA
This sequence comes from Nephrotoma flavescens, assembly GCA_932526605.1. NCBI lineage: Eukaryota > Metazoa > Arthropoda > Insecta > Diptera > Tipulidae > Nephrotoma > Nephrotoma flavescens. The sequence continues at coordinate 72,331,926 of OW052221.1, forward strand.
GTTGTGGTTAAAAATTATGTTTTATGTGAGTTGTGTGTGTGTGTAATATCCACTCAATTTTTTTATATGAAAGAATATTTTATGGCATTAAGTATGGAATATAACGTCAATCAAATGTCCACCGTGGCTTTCGTTGGTGGCACGTATTCAAGAGGTCCAATTGTTAATGACTTTATCAGTTAAATCTGGCTGAATTTGCTGGATAGCGTTCGTTATTTTTTAAAAATAACAAGTAGTTGTTTATCTTCTGTCTGTAGCGCTCGCCATATACGGTTATTGCAATATACTGTTAAAGTTAGCCGAAAGTTTCCAGTCGAAAGATAATGCAGATAGTGTCTTGAATACAGCAAAAATCAGTCATGAACTCGAATTTAGGAGAATTTAGGGTCGGATTACATCATTCGGGTGAAGGAGAAATTACTTCAGTTTATTCCTTTTTATAGGAATTTAAAAATCTATAGGAGCGAGAGCATAAAGAGAGTTTAAAAATAGTCAAGACACTATCTGCATTTTCTTTCGGCTGGAAACTATCGGCTAACTTTAACAAGGTTATGGCAATGCCAGTTTGGTTTTGGAAGAAGTACGGACCATTGACTCCACCAGACCAAAATCCGCACCAAACATTGACTTCCTCGAGATGCTTTTGATGCTGGTGTACTCGTGTGGATTAGTATCGCCCAAGTTCGACACTTTGACTTGTTCACATATCCATTCATCCGAAAATAGGCCTCGTCACTAAAGATGATTTTTTGGTGCAATCTGGATGAACTTCCCAACTGCTTCTAAGCCCAATCAACGAGCAGAAGGCGTTGTCTATGGTCGTTTAGCTTCCGACGCAAAATTCGCCAAGTTGAAGTCTCAGAAAGGCCAAGTTCATGAGACCTCGCGTTTTGGTGACGTACTAGTGTTGGTTGATTATTCATTAAACTGGTTGGCTCGAACTTGGTCACCAAACGTCGAGTAGTCGAGTCAGCAGGACGATTGTGGTGTGAATAAAAATCACGAAATGCGCGGAACATTTTTTGTATGGAGCACTGATTTTGAAATTAAAATTCTATGATTTGCGCACTTTGCTCAACCGTTATAACCTTCCATTGTGATTTGCATACACTACTGAAAAATTCACAATACATTTGACAGATGTTACCTTAACAACACGGCTGCTAAAACATAAGAAATTTCGAGCGTACCAGAAAAAAATTGACTTATCGTATTATTGGAAAATGATACAGCATCCACAGAAGCACCCATTTAACAAAATTACAATTGCACGTTGTGTTTTGTTAAATTGACATTGAGTGGCAGCTAAAACAGGTATATAAGTAGTTTTCGATGGAAATGAACCTGGTTGGTGGTTTTGAAATAAAACACAATTTTATAAAATTTAAGGTTAAACTTCTGATATAAGTTGTAATAAGTTCATTGACTAGAGAATATATTTTACACCTTTAGAAGTCAATAAATTGTTATCTAATAATATTAAGACAAGGTAATACCTTTTATTAATAATAAATTAAGACAAACGAAAATTTAAATTAGACAAAATAATTGAGTACGCTGAATATAAATATATATAGTTTGCTAAATATTTTCGAATAACATAATAATTTATATTTCCTAAATTAAAATACAGACCATGACTTGGCAGATACATTTGTGTACAAACATCCATTAATTTTCCCAAAATCAGTTTGTCACAAATCATTTTATATATCGTTAACATCACACCCAAAATCTCCCACACACATCTCTGAACATACGGCATTAACCACAAACTTAATTATTAAATTTTTAGCTATAATTAATTATGTCTAAATTATATAAACAAAGTTCTAAAATAATTTTAGAAGGTATAATCTACCCTTGTTACAAAGAAAATAATACTTAGTATTGGTAGTAATAATAATAATAACGGAAAATTGTAGTATATTTTTAAGGAAAAACTTCAGATCTAATTCGAAATAATTATTTTGATTATTTTATGTGTATTTTGGCTTTTCCACAAAAAAAATTTTATGTTGTTCTACAAACCGAAAACTCCCTCCTTGCCTACTCTAAAAAAAGGTAAAGGGAATTTTATATTTTTCGTAAATAATTGAGGGTGATTCAAAGTATATAAAGGAATTAAAATATACAGAGACCGACATTTTTCCCACGAATACGTTTTATACGTTATATTGTTGTTATCAGTCTCATCCTGCTTCGCATAATTTCTCACTAAAGCAGCTCATATCTAATTTTCAGATAATTTTGTATTTTCTTATCAAATCTCTCACAACACACATAGCTTTTTTTTGTATAAGTTACTTATAAGTTACAAACGAGAAAAATGTTTACAAAATAATCATCGACGAAGAAGAAGAAGAAGAGTAAATTGTACGCTGGCGAAATTTGATTTGACTTTGGTGCCGTATACGAATCACGCAATCCAACAAAAATATACCAAGCCGATTTTTTGTGGTTGTGTTTAATCCTACACGATATTATATAAACCAAAATACTAAGAAGGTTCACATTAAGATTTGCAAATTTAAATTATCGAAATGTATATGTCCTCTTTACACAAGTATCTTAGGGCCTTGTATATAAGCTACTCTTAAATAAATGTAATCTATTTCGGGAATTTGCAAACTAAATTTCGAAACCGCATACAAAAAAGTTACCTGGATTTATGGTTAAAAGGCAAACCAACGAATGCCAACAAAATATATCAACTATATGCTTAGTTGATAATTCTATTCAGGTAAATCACGTTTCTGAATTTTGGCAGACACAAGCAGGCACAAGCAAATCAAATTTAATATTTTAGATCACTGAGCGCTATTTGTAGTAGAAGAAGCATAAAATTATGTTTTTGATTATCCCGATAATATTTTTTATATGAAAGGTTCATAAGCATAAGGAAACACAGATTTATTACTTGCTCATGGTATAGCTGGTGAAAAATGTGTATAGATTATGAAACTGATTTTCGTAAATGATATAAACTTTAAACGGTATTGCTATCATTAAATTCGGAGTTCTTATCGCTATAATTTTTCGTTGATGTTGACAAATGCCTAATTTCTTCATGATTGCGAAATACATGTCAAAAATAATACCAAAAATTTACACTGTTAAATTTAAAAAAAAATCCAATTGGATTTGTCTTGTGGTGAAGTTAAAACATTTTTAGATAATCTTTAACATTTATATCAGATAAGTCAGTGAGTCCGTAATAGTGTCGTTGTAAAGATCAAACAATTTGTGATACAACTTACTAAAGTCTTTTTAATTCTAAAGAAGGTTATTATAGACCATGTTTCTACTTTTATGTTTGCCATCCTAGAGATGATCACGGGGTCTCACCTTAATGGCCGTATAGCTAAATCAAAACCCCACGTTCTTGTTGAACGGGATTTACTAATGATAATTTTTAACTTGTCCAGCTTATTTTAAAAAATTCTTGTTTTTCATTTTAATCTATTTTCAATTGGAAGTTTTGGTATTTTCACCAATTAAAATATTCCCCAATTGGCATTCTCAAATATACTTCGAATCTGATTTATTAAAAACCAATCAAATACCATAAATCCTACTAATGTTCACACGGTCATGTTTATACTTTAGGATAGTTCAAAGCTTTGACTTTTTTCAGTTCCGAGCAGGGTTCGATTATGATGATATTTACTGTGCCATACACAACTTAGAAGTTTCATGAATTTGAATAAGTTTTTATTCCACCGATCCTAGAGATGTTCACGGGGTCCACCATCAAACAGTTGTCATTCCCAAATAAGCTACGAACCCGATTTACTGTAAAAAGAATCGAAAACTGATATCCTCGAGTTGTTCACAGGTTTACGTTTATACTTTTGGAAAGTTCAGAGCGGCTCCCTGAATTAAAAAAGGCTGAAATTAAAAAGGATGGCTTAAAAATGGTGTTTTTATATGAAAAAATGGGACCTTTTTTAAGTCATATTTTTAACAAATTTTCTGACTTAACAAAGGTGTTTTACAAAAACAAATTTAATTTCAAAATGACACAAGAAAGGCATATTTTATGTCATTTTACAAATATATTTTTTAATTCATTTTCAAAATGACTTAAAAAAGGCATATTTTATTTCACATTATAAACATAAAAATTACATTTGTTTTTAATACCCATAGAAAAACATGCGTAATTTCATGTTTTTAAGAAAATATTTTCTTGTTTTTCTTAAAATTTTTATTGTTGTATTGTACAGAAATATAAAAAACATGCATTTTATAAATTTCATTTGTGAATTATTATTTGTGTATTAATTATGAATGCGTTTTTTATTTCATTTTCAAATTTACAATTGTTTTTTGCACATTTTCATTAATTAAATAAAGCACAGTTAAAAATTTTGAATGGCTTTAATTTTCATATTAATATAAAAGCCCGATTATCCGGCATCCAATTAACCGGAAAAGTCAGTTATCCGGAATTTTAATTTTTAGAATTTGTTTTTGCTTTTTTATCTTTCATTTCTCTTTCATATGCATTGTTTAACTCATTATGAAATTTCAAATTATTTTTTGCACATTTTCATAAATGAAAGCACAGTTGAAAATTTTGAATGACTTTAGTGTTCTTATTACAGTAAAACCCCGATTTTCCGGCATCCAATTAACCAGAACAGTCAGTTAACCGGAATTTTAATTTTTAGGATTTTTTTTTGCTTCTTTCTCTTTCTTTTTTCGTTCATATGCATTTTTTTCATTCATTTTGAAATTTGCAAATGTTTTTTGCGCATTTTCAATAATGAAAGCATTAGTTGAAAATTTTGAATGGCTTTAATTTACATATTAAAGTAAAAGACCAAATATCCGGCATCCAATTAACCGGAAGACTCAGTTAACCGGAATTTTAATTTTTAAGAATTTTTTTTTCTTTTTTCTCTTTATTTTCTCTTTCATATGCATTTTTAATTCATTTTGAAATTTTTAATTGTTTTTTACACATTTTCATTAAGGAAAGCCTTAGTTGAAAATTTTGAATGTCTTTAATTTTGATATTACAGTAAAAGCCCGATTATCCGGCATCCAATTAACCAGAACACTCAGTTCTTAGAATTTCTTTTTTTTGCTTTTTTCTGTTTACTTTCTCTTTCATATGCTCATATGCATTTTTTAATTCTTTTTGAAATTTACAATTTTTTTTGTACATTTTAGCTCGATTATCCGGTATCCAATTAACCGGAAAACTCAGTTAACCGGAAATTTAATTTTTAGGATTTGTTTTTGCTTTTTTATCTGCCTTTTCTCTTTCATATGCATTGTTTAATTCATTATGAAACTTCAAATTATGTTTTGCACATTTTCATAAATGAAAGCATCAGTTGAAAATTTTGAATGACTTTAGATTTCATACTACAGCAAAAACCCGATTATCCGGCATCCAATTAACCAGAACAGTCAGTTAATCGAAATTTCAATTTTTAGAATTTTTGTTTTGCATTTTTCTCTTTCTTTTTTCGTTCATATGCATTTTTTAATTCATTTTGAAATTTGCAATTGTTTCTTGCACATTTTCAATAATGAAAGCATTAGTTGAAAATTTTGAATGGCTTTAATTTTCATATTAAAGTAAAAGCCCGATTATCCGGCATCCAATTAACCGGAAGACTCAGTTAACCGGAATTTTAATTTTAAGAATTTTTTTTTTGTTGCTTTTTTCTCTTTATTTTCTCTTTCATATGCATTTTTTAATTCATTTTGAAATTTGCAATTGTTTTTTGAATATTTTCATTAATGAAAGCCTAAGTTGAAAATTTTGAATGTCTTCAATTTTGATATTACAGTAAAAGCCCGATTATCCGGCATCCAATTGACTGGAACACTCAGTTCTTAGAATTTTTTTAGGATTTTTTTTGCTTTTTTCCCTTTACTTCCTCTTTCATGTGCATTTTTTAATTCATTTTGAAATTAACATTTTTTTTGTACATTTTAGCCCGTTACCCGGTATCCAATTAACCGGAAAACTCAGTTAACCGGAATTTTAATTTTTAGAATTTGTTTTTGCTTTTTTATCTTTCGTTTCTCTTTCATATGCATTGTTTATCTCATTATGAAGTTTGAAATTATTTTTTGCACATTTACATAAATGAAAATTTTGAATGACTTTAGTGTTCATATTACAGTAAAAACCCTATTATCCGGCATCCAATTAACCAGAACAGTCAGTGAACCGGAATTTTAATTTAAAGGATTTTATTTGTTGCTTCTTTCTCTTTTATCGTTCATATGCATTTTTTGATTCATTTTGAAATTTGCAATTGTTTTTTGCACATTTTCAATAATGAAAGCATCAGTTCAAAATTTGAAATGGCTTTAATTTTCTTATTACAGTAAAAGCCCGATTATCCGGCATCCAATTAACCGAAAGACTCAATTATTCGGAATTTTAATTTTTAGAATATGTTTTACTTTTTTCTCTTTATTTTCTCTTTCATATGCATTTTTTAATTCATTTTGAAATTTGCAATTGTTTTTTACACATTTTCATTAATATAAGCATTAATTGAAAATTTGAAATGGCTTTAATTTTCATATTACAGTAAAAGCGGAATTAGAGTAACCGGAATACAAAAAATTTTTTGTTTTGCTTTTTCTCTTTCTTTTATCGTTCATATGCATTTTTTAATTCATTTTGAAATTTGAAATTGTTTTTTGCACATTAATAAATGAAAGCCTTAGTTGAAAATTTTAAAAGACTTTAATTTTCATATTATAGTAAAAATCCGATTATCCGGCAACCAAATAACCAGAACAGTCAGTTAACCGTAATATGAATTTTTAGGATTTTTTTTTGCTTTTTTCTCTTTCTTTTCTCTTTCATATGCATTTTTTAATTCATTTTGAAATTTGCAATTGTTTTTTGGATATTTCCAATGCTGTCAGTGCTGTCAATTTCAGAAATCTAGCGGGCCGTCTTGGATTATAGTTGGCTTACTTCAAGCGCCTTCTTACTGATTCATTGACTAACAGCTTTATCTCGAACTTGTCTTAGCTCCTGCTGCACATCGACGCTGAATTAAACTGGTAGAGATTTTTTCAGGTCAACGTCTGATAGGTGACTGATGCCAAATATCGGTGAAAGTGGTATTATCAGAAAATTGCAGCACGCCCATTATTTTCTTTGAAACATTTTGCATTTTACTACAATTGCTTTAGTTTGAAAAGTACTGTTGATTTTAATGATAAAGGTGTTCTTGGAAAGATAAAATACTAGAGAGTCGATCTAGTTGCTCGTGAGTGTAGAATTGTAGAAAATTGTTTGTTCTTTACAACGACACTGTTAGGGCCTCACGGACTTCTCTGATATAAATGATAAAGTTTCTCTAAAAATGTTTCAATTTCACTACAAGACAAATCCAATTGGATTTTTGGACTCAACATTGTAAATTTTTGGTTTTCATATTACAATTTCTTTCCACTTTATAAGAATTCGTTAAAAAATTGGCGGAAACCATAATTTTAATAAATAAATAACAGGATAAGTTTTGTAATATTTTTTGATTAATTTTACTTATTCATATGAAATGTTAACAATCTTTTTTATATTGCCTAACAACGTTTCGTTTCTGACTTAATTTGCTATTTTATCACATGTTTTTAGGATGTCCCCATTGGTTTTTCCTAAATTGAATCTTCTGTTGGTTGTGCCTTTAGCTTATATTATATATATTTAATATCTGCTTATATAGTATCAGTTTATTAAGAGTTGAAAATTGGGAGGTGCTTTCAAAATGCCAGTACATTTTGCTATGTTTTTCACATTTCTTCTGATATGGTCCTTTCAACGCAGTTTAGTATCTAAATGTTTATGGAACCCGATATTTCTGTCAATCGAACTTTGGATTTTATTAGGAGCTTTCTCTGTGGTGCTACTTACTGATATGATAGCGTATTCAGCAAATGAAACCCATTGTTGTATTATCGATCAGTGTAATATCGCTTGAGGTAAAACGGTCCTAAGTTTGAGCAACAAACTGTCGTGCAAAACTGTGACGAGAGGCTGAGGCACGTCAACAAAAATAAATGAATATATCCTATTTTTTTCTATGAATTTGTTCTATGTGGAATGTCTATCTCGAAATCCATATTGGTGTATAGGAATGAGTTCTTTTCTTTCAATTAGCGATTTAATTCGTTTTAATAGGATTTTTTCAAATAATTTTAACTTAATAGATAGTATTGATTTTGGCCTGTGATGTGAGACGTTTCGTAATTTCCTGGCTTTGGTATTATAGTCACAATATTTCTTGTATTTATTTCTTTTATTTCCTTAATCATTCACTCTAAGATGATTTGTTGATCTTCAGTTTCTATTTGCGGAGAGTTTGTGCTAATTTGTCCTAAAGCCAAATTTTGAAAGAAAATATGGGGAGCACTGGGTGTGTATTCAAAAATTGCATTCCTCAAAATCGCATTAAAAGTGCAGTTGTAAGAGGCTTCAATGGCTTGAATAGATGTTTTTACTTTGAACTAGACCCAATTCAATTAAAAATATGTATTTTTGCAAAATCAAGGGGAACACTGGGTAGGACAAAAATTGTAAACCAAAAAATCGCATTAAAAGTGCTTGTCCGAAGATATTTTTAAGAGGTTACTACAGCTAAAATAAATGTTTGCACTTTGTGCTAGATTAATTTAAAAAATGAATTTTCCGGAAAATCTAAGGCAAACTGGTTATATTGAAAAGTTGAATATCTCAAAATCGTATTGAAAGTGTTTTGTCCTAAGATATTTATAAGAGATTAAATGGCTGTTTTTATTTTGAACTAGGCCCTGCTCTATAAAAAAACATGATTTTTCCGGAAAATCTAGGGCAATACTGGGCGTAATGCTCAAAAGTTGAATACCTCAAAATCGTGTAAGTGCTTTGTCCGATATTTCTAAGCGGATGCCACAGCTGGAATTGGTGTTTTCACTTTGATCTAGCCGAAATTCAATTAAAATTGTGATTTTTCGGAAAAATCAAGGGACTGGATGTAATATTCAAAGTTATACCTCAAAATCAAATTGAACGTGTTTTGTCTCCTGACATTTCTAAGAGATTACTACAGCTAAAATGGCAGTTATCACTTTGTGCAAGACCCAGTAAAAAACTTGAATTTTCCGGAAAATCTAAGGCTAAATTATTGAAAAGTTGAATACCTCATAAGCGCAATAAAAGTGCTTTGTCCAAAAATATTCCTAAGAGAATTTTTTCGTAAAATCTAGGGGAGCACTGGTTGTATGTGTAATAATCAAAAGTTGTGTAGCTCAAAATCGTATTAAAAGTGCTATGTCCGAAGATATTTTTGAGAGATTACGACGGCTAGAATGGACGTTTTCACTTTGCACTAGACCCAATCTAATTAAAAAACTTAACTTTTTAGGAAAATGAAGTGGAACACTGGGAATAATATTCAAATTTGTATACCTCAAGAACACATTGAAAGTGCTTTGTCGTAAGATATTTAAAAGATCATCACAGCTGGAATAGCTGTTTTCATTTTGAACTAAACCCTGTTAAAAACAAAAATAATTTCAGGATAATCAAATACATACAAACCTCTTTTATCCGGAAATCTATTATCCGGAATAACGTCTAATATCCGGAAAACATTTTTTTCGTGTTCTTTCATTTTCTCTTTTATTTACCTTATTTCCCAAAAATGAAATGATTTTTTTACTGTGAAATTAACTAAAATAAATTTAAAATCTGAATAAATGACACTGAATTTTAAAAAATAATAAAATATGCTGTTTTACTATGAAATTATTAAAAAAAATCTTTATCCGGCAAAATCTTTTATCCGGAATTGTTTGCCCAGTTGTTCCGGATTAAAGAGCTTGCACTGATAATACGGGGTGTAATATTTAAATCTGTAAACTTCAAAAGTGCATTGAAAATTCTTTGCCATAAAACGTAAAATCTAGAGGAACACTGGGTGTAATATTCAAAAGTTTTATATCTCACACTCGTATTAAAAGCGCTATGTCCGAAGATATTTCAAATAGGTTATTACGGCTGGAACGAATTTTTCACTTTGAACTAGATCCAATCCAATTAAAAAACATGAATTTTAAAAATCTAGGGAAACTTTGGGTGTAATATGTAAAAAATTGTATACCACAAAACCGCAATGAGAGAGTGCTTTGTCATATGGCTGGAATTAATGTTGTTACTTTGTAGAGGGTGGCGCAAATGACCATTCTAGTTTGAATGTTTAAAAACATTAATTATTAATTTTTTTTTTTTGTGAAATTGAGTTGAACATTTTTTTTACTGAACCGTAGAAAATGTTTCACATGCACACAATTTTTATAATATTTCTCAAAATTTAAGGTTATGGCTAGAATTTCATTTCAAATTTTGTTTTTTAATTCTGATATGGTCGCTGGTTTTTTGACGTACACATTTAATTCCAAATAAGCCCAAGAGAAATAGTCGGGATTAGTTACATCTTGTGGACGCGTCGGCCAATTGAAATGGCTTCTTTTCAAAATTATTTGCTCGCTGAAGATGTCTCGTAACAGTGCCGTGGTGTCCCTTGCTTTATGGATGAAGCTTCATCTTGTTTAAACTACAGGACGATTTTGCACAGTAGTGGCCCTATTCTGCCTTTTCCGGGGAATTGAGAATTGCGAAAATATTTTGCTGTAATTACAAATTGCATTAATTCCCAAATATATATTTCCCGTTTCCAAATGTGTATTCTGGCAGACAGAGAATAATTTTTTGAAGAACATATTTTTGTGTAGATATTTATGAACTAAAACACGTATTGCGACCTTAAACTTGTAATTTTAATTTATTTTTAAATATATATTTTTTAGCAAAAATAATGTTTAAAAATTCAAAAATGAATGGGGAATCACAATTCCCAAACAAAAATAATGGAGAAAAATTAACGTCAAACCTGCTATAAAATGAAATTATGTTTTCCCAATAAAAAAAATTCCCAAACGTCAGAATACACTTTAGGGAATAAAAAATTCCCAACTGCTAGAAAAACGTCACTAATTCCCAATTCCCTATTCTCGGGAAAACCAGAATAGCGCCACTGGCCTTGAAAAAGTTTTCAACGTTGATCGATATTGAACACCATTGTCGGTAACTGCCGACCTCATTTTTCATTTCTTATATTATGGGCCAAAGATAGTGCCTCCGCACTAAATTTATGTGGGTGTAATTGTCACTGAAGGATTGATTGATCTTGGATGTTGTGTTGTTCAAATGGGCGAAATGACAAAAATAAGCCGTTCCAGACAGTCTATCAGTCTTAAATCTTAATTCTTGCATAAGCTAAATTTTATATGGAAACATTCTTAATGTGGCTAAAAATCTCGGACTGTCGCGATAGTCCCATCGGTGGTTTGACTTTGTACTCTAGGCCCAATCCAATTAAAACCGCGAATTTTTCGGAAAATCTAGCGGAACACTAGATGTAATATTTAAAAGTTCTCAAAATTGCATTGTAACTGCTATAAGATATTTCTAAAAGGAAACTACGATTAAAATTGGTGTTTTGTCTTTGTAGTACTAGACTTAATCCAATAAAAAAATGTAATTTTTCTAGAAAATCTAAGGGAAGACTGGGTGCCATATTCAAATTTGTATACCCCAAAATTGCATTGAAAGTGAGACCCCGCACTTCTAGTGTAGTTAGTATTTTCACGAATATGTATCTGAATTTTTTAAGAATTTGATGAGTCAAAACCTGTGTGGAGACACTTTAAAAATTTTATTTTAATGTGGTTAACTGTAAAATGCTGAATTCGTCCACTATTAAGCGTTATACTTATGACCACTCGTTGGTAACATGTTATCTTTGAGATTCCTGCAATCGGCCATTAGCAAGTATTTTGGCAAATATTTGAATTTTTTTAAAATGTTGTGCATTATAACTTGTTTGAAGCCACCCAAAATCTTTTTATTTTAATGTGGTTAACTGTTTCAACATTTAAATTCGCTCGCTATTAGCGATATACGACGGGACTAACAAAAGTTCGCTTAGTTGACCAGAAAAAAAAACATTTTTTTTTTCGTATTTATTCTTAATCTTAGTCTTTTTTATCTTCTCTACATAATCTCCGCATAATTTATCTCTGCGTTACGTTAAAGACCTTCCCCCTCAATTTTTTTTTTATGTTTCAAAATAACAAGAAATAAAAACGCTAGATCCGGCGAATATGGTGCTGGTCGTATTTCTTTGATGCTAGAGATTGTAATAAAGTTACTCGTTATTTTAGCAGTGTGAGCTTGCGCGTTGTCATGATGTAAAAACTAGCGCCGCAGATCCCCTTTCCTCCGGTTTTCCAACAAATTTTTGGTAAGCAGTCTTCCATATACCATTTTGCAGTTACCGACCCTTTTCCAGGAGAAAACAGCTAAAATTTTTGATCGGGTGAAGTAAGCTGACATCACTAATTTTGTTGCTGATTTTTGTTGCTTAGCTTTTACGGGTGGGTTGGCTCCTGTTGGGCTCCATACCATGGACCGTTGTTTGGTTTCCGGATCGTACTTATAGAACCAAAATTCGTCACCAGTAACGACTTTACTAAAGATGCTAGACTACACATTTTCGAATTTATTTAGGAAAAATTTAGCAAAATGCACTCGAGCCTCTTTTTGAGCCTTATTTAAAATTCGTGGAACCCATCGAGAAGATTTCTTCGTGTATCCCAGATGATTACTTAATATTCGCAATACAGCCAATGGCATTCAAGGCCTTTTCATCAGCAATAATTTCTTGTCTCAATCGTGGATCTTCGTCAACTTTGGTCTTCACCAGAGCCACAGTGGCATCATCAGTGGAAGATTTTGGTCGACCTTCTCGGGGCTCCCGTCCCGAGATCCGGAAATAGTCTGTAGAGGCGGTGCAATCGTTCCATATGCAATTTGGCATGCATTGAATATTTGTAGTGGCTTTAGTTTTCGCCGAAAACCGAAGAGAATCACATAGCGAATTTTTGTTTTCATTGGTGGTGGATCGTTAACCGATTGTTATGAAATTTTGAAAAAAGCCTCATAAAACAATTGCAAAGGATTTTGTATCTTTGTTTTTTTTAAATTTGAGAGCCACAAACTAAGCGAACTATTGTTAGTCCACTCGTATTTCCACACTTTATAGCATTTCTGGGATTCCTTGAATTGTCGATAGCGTAGCAAATATTTTAACGAATATCATGGCTTGACAATGTGCCTAGTTAAAACTTTTTGTCCAATTGTCGGCTGTAATATTTTGCGGGGACCTTCTAACCATTTTCAAGGGGTTCGTAATAAAGCAGAAATTTACCAGAGATACAGGAGAACCTAGTTTAAGTGGATGTTCTGTTTCGGCGTCGATGTACTGCCGGTTGCCCGAGATCTATCGAAGATTTTATACGTTTGGCATTCTCGTAAAAAGTACACTTTTCATCATCTGTCACAATTTTCCACAAAAAGTCCTTTTTTGTTACCGGGTGACCAGTGAAAGGCACGTGTTCATTCGTTGACTTAGGTTGTGTTCAGTCAACACAAAGGCCCCACCTTCCAAGTTTTTGAATTTTTCCCATTTGGTGCAAACGCTTGGAAATAGCTGTTTGGGTGACTCCTGTTTGGGTGAGCTGCAGGTTCTCGTTGCGTTTGTGTTGAGTCTTCATCCATTATAGCTTGCACGGCATACTTGCCAAACTTTCGAGACTGTCCAGGGCGCGGCTGATCAACAATCATCCCTTTAAAACGTTTGTACCAATAAATATACGTTTCATTAGATAACAACGTCGACACCAAGAAAATTGATTCCCGCGCTTTAGGAGCATTTTTTCCTTTGTTAGAATTCGTATATGTATAATGCGGTACCGAATGTGCTGTTTATCAATTGCCATTGATCCTGTAAAACCACAGAATACCGTAAATATAATTTTAAGCTCGAAGAAACAATCTGTAAAAATTTAGTCATGAACCTAATATTTTACCAAAATTTGGAACTTTAAAGATTTTCGGCTTTTTTATAGACAAATATTATTTTCTATGACATTCACATTGTTTGAGACCATTCGGGCCACCAAAAAATGAGGTCATTTACTTACAATACTCTACTAAAAATAAGTAGAAAATTCACTCAACCCCCCATTAACCCCAAGGGTATTTGTGTGTACAGAGCCACACAACCCTTTACAAAAATGAGAATTTCCTCAAGTTTCCTCTTGGCAGTTTGGTTTCGTACCGATAAAAGTTGGTCTACTCATCAGGTTGCAACGACCAAACTGCAAAAATTTACCTCTTGCTTCACACCTATAGTATGAAACAAGAACATTTCGATTTAGCGAATTATATCACCAAATCAGAAAACTCTTGGAATTTCTCATTTTATATGTGTGTATTAAGCCCACACTAAATAAATTAAGAAATTTTAAATTTGTCTGTATTAAATACTTTAAAGATTTTCGGCTTTTTTATAGACAAATATTATTTTCTATGACATTCACATTGCAACCTGATGAGTAGACCAACTTTTATCGGTACGAAACCAAACTGCCAAGAGGAAACTTGAGGAAATTCTCATTTTTGTAAAGGGTTGTGTGGCTCTTTACACACAAATATCCTTGGGGTTAAAGGGGGGTTGAGTGAATTTTCTACATCTTTTTAGTAGAGTATTGTAAGTAAATGACCTCATTTTTTGGTGGCCCGAAAGGTCTCAAACAATGTGAATGTCATAGAAAATAATATTTGTCTATAAAAAAGCCGAAAATCTTTAAAGTAATTAATACAGACAAATTTAAAATTTCTTAATCAAAATTTGGAAATTTACATGTCCGACACAAAAGAGGTTAATGAAGGATAAATAAAAGTTTCAGGCGTTTATCTGAACGCTAAAGTTGATTTTAAGTAAACTAAAAACGTAAATAGTACTAACGTAAAAGGTACCTTGCCATGCACATACAGGTTCAAGAAATTCTGTACAATCATCTCACCGAATAAGATTCTAGTATATTTTTTTTTAGTTTATGTCACTGTAGCCAGCTTATATCCCAGGCAACACATGAACCGTCCCAACAGAACTAATCCAATAATTCATGAGGCATACAAATGCCTACTTGATAAAATTGTATATCTAAAAAAACTTGCTGATGTTATTTTTATTTCAGCAGATTAAAACGAAATTTATAAATTATATAACAAAACGAAACGGTAAAATAAAAATTCTCAAGGTCATAACATTATCTTCACATATATGTAACGTAACAGGTAATATATGTTATATATATGTTTGATTCCCCTATAAAAACCAATTCAACCGATTGCTTGTACACAGCTGAGTAAAATAATTCAATTCCCCACCTTTTTAAATTCCCCAGATAACGATAAAATTTATCTTAACAATATTCCCCATCGTTTCATACAAAATTCTTTGCAAGATACATATATAACGACAACACTTCCCCTATTCAGCCCAAAATACGCAACTCAATATTATAACACACACACACACACACAGCTTTAATAATATTTCGACGTGTATAGCGCGCGCTTTATCAAAAACACATCCTAACGAAAAACGCTTTATAACATCACACAGCAAAAATTGAAAAGCTCTCTAGTTTGTTTTTTTATTTTTTTGCAACAGAAACGGTAAAACAGACAGAAATCTTTCTGCTATCGTTTAGTTTAGTTTTCAGTTATCAAATGTAAATCATACCGAAAAGTTTAAAAAAAAATAATTTATCTCTCGAGCTAACAAATGCGATTCGGTTGTCATCTGAATAGCGTGCGATTAAATCTACTGTTATTTCTGTTAATTTTCTAAAATCATTTTTTTTTTATTTGTTGCTTGTTTCGTGCTCTATAAGTTTAGTGTGGTGTTTATCTTAATTACATATTATTAAGTGTTTGTGATCTAAATTAATTATGAAATATTAGTGTTTTTATTGGTGTATGTTCAATTTGGAATACAACAACTATTCGTCTTCTCTAATATTTCGTGTTCGTGAGTGTTGTGTGTAGTTTTATATGGATGTGATATTTGGTGGTGCAGCAAAACAACAGCAAAAAGGCAAAATAATTAGCGTGATTCAGTGAATTTGTGTACGTCTTTGGCAAAATAAATATTGGATTTGTATATATGCCATAAATAAGAAACACAATATATAATATTGTATACAACAGACGAAACCAGATCTTAAACTTTGCAGTGCCATAAATCATGATAACAGTTCAGTAAATTCTGTGATAATAATGTAATGTAATCTTTTATTTTCTATTTTATGTGTGTGTGTGTATGTATTGTAGTCTTATATATTTTTAGAAATAAATTGTAAAATTCTATTGTTGAACTATAGGTCAGTACAAAGCAAGGAAAGCGCAACAAAAGATTCAATTCCAATTTGTTGTATTTTTTGTAACATCCATAAATTATGAAGAAAAGGATAAAACTCACTATCGTGTACTAAAACCATTACATATAAATCTGTGTTGCTTAACCTTCCTGTCGGCTTTTCAAGTATACGATTTAATATAAAACTATACGAGAGCTTTCTTTGCAAGATTCTTTAAATTTTACTCCATTTTCTAAAAGCTTAAACAAATTAAGACAAATAGGAAGTTTTTTAATACTTAAACCAATGTTTTTTCTTCCATAAAGTTATAATTCAAATAGTAGTTTATGTCAGATTATTTTAATATATGGATATGGTTTCAAATAATTCCTTTTAAAATAACTAAAAAAGTTTTGAATTTTGTAAATAATTTTTAAGCCACTTGTTATTTACCAAATTTGAAAGTTTTCCAGAATAATGTTCTTTATGTCTAATTATTTTAACACTTTGTTAGTAGCTCTAACTTTTATGTAGTGCTTTCGAGTGTTCTTTTTATATTGAAAGCTTCTATTAATGTAATTCCTATTCTGTACAAATTATTTAAAAGGCCAGTATTGTAAAAATAATCTTTTAATCTCTAGTTATTTTACATCACAAAAATTAAATTATCTCTAGATTTTAGTACTTTTCCATTTATTACAATTAAAATAAATGTATCATTTATGGGAAATTTACTCATACGTATGCATTCTAGTATGGAAAGTTTATGTTGGATTATTTGATACTTATATTGTAGAAAATAATTCCTTTAAATAAAGTACATATATTCGTACAGAAGTTTTGGTCCTCAACGATACTAGTTGGTTTGTAGGTTGCAAAGATAAATTCTAATATAAACAAAATTTTATAAAAAAATTAATTAAATGCTGTGTGTTAAGCTTTGCTAAAGCTTATAGAAATCTTGTAATCAAATCCCAGTACATCAGTGTATTTACGGACCGCGCTGAAAAGTTTCGGTTTAGGTGTTCGGATGTAACCCGTGATGTGTGAATTGCCAGCTGCTCTTGTTGATACAATCACCACAAGTGCTTTATTTTTCACAACGGCTATCTTTCGTTGCCCGTATTTCAATTGAAATCTGGTGAATATTGAAAGTTGATGATTTGCGTACTCGTTGAATTTCCTAGATGCCAATGGTGAAAATTGGTGTTGTTGTTCTTGTTCGTTGTTTAACGTGGATTTATTTTCGAGAAAGAGTCGATTCATAACATCGTAATCGTTAATATTTTCACGAATTTTCAATAAATTCCCTTACACGGCCATCTCAGCTTCTTTGTTGTTGTTGTGTAGTTTTCGTCATTTAATTTTACTTGGTTTAGACGTATCATCATCCGCGTCATCTTTAATCATATAGAAAATAATATTGCCACACCATCGGCCATCATTGAATAGTCAATTGTTTTGTACTCGTTTCCACTGCCGCAAACTTAAAAAAATAGTTTCACCATTCTGTGTCACAATCGAATATCTTCCATGGTCCTTTGAATAATTTTTTTGAACAAAGAAGTTGATATATATAGCGCATACGTATCATATCTAACATGATATCGTTAAATTTTGTACCATCCCACTGTAAATGTTGCCGTAAGGCTTCACGTAATTCATGCTTTTTTCACAAAATAAATATTCCAACGTCTCAAAAGTATTTTTATTAAATTTTCATAAACATTTTCGAATTCTCGTGTATGCATGCATCCAACTATTATTATGAAAAAGTGTTGCATATTTATTTGCTTCGGCTACGAATAAATGATATTTATTTGATTTATCGTATATAAACGCAATCCATATTTATATTTCGAATATCTCGATATTCATTATCCGTATTTTGCTTCAAAAAATGAAAATAATAGTCGAGCAATTTTATCGACGTCGTAAAAGCAGCGGCATTGTCAACATCATCATTTTGCCATTTTTTTGTACAGCGAATAGTCAATATATCGAGATGTTTCCACAAACATGGATGATATTTTTTCAACATCTTGTTAAATTTTTTTAAACACTTGTGAATGCAAACACTTTGATTTTAAACCACATTTTACATTAACATATTTTTTATTAATTATTAATTCTTTATTTTCATTATTGTCACTGTAGTATAATTTACGTTAGGCCATAATGTCGTCTAGCCCGTGAAAAAAATCAACACTGACTGGCGTTATACTTTTTATGTAAAAACAAAATTTATCAATGCTAAGGCAAAAAGATTTTTTTGTGTGATTTTATAAAATTTTGTTCAAAATTTCATCGCTAGCTGTGATATTTTTGAAACAAAAATTTGTTACAGTGAAAATTTTTGATTTAGCGACGCAGATTGATCGTTTACTTTAACCTAATAAAATGTCTGGTGGCGTTTTATACTTTTTTAAATAAGTTTCCAAAAAATCATGTACAAATACGTTTGTGTTAGTAACTGGTGAAAGGGTTATAGAAATGATGCATTTTTTAGAGGTCTGAGAACAGGTAGTAGTAGTAGTTAAGAGCCCGGCCTGAAGAATACGATAGAAAAGGAAACAATTCGAACTTTAATTTATGCAATTTGGTCATCGAAGCCGTAACGGTGCATTGATTAGGTGAAAGATAATTTTGCTCGTTAGCATTTGGTGCCGTTTCTTAGCCATATAGTAATGCCATGTAGTATTAATTGTTATTGGTCTTTTTTTCTCAAGATAATCGACGAATAAAATACTTTAAATTTGCGTTTTTCGTCGCTTCGGACAGCTTTCATCGGCTACCCTCCATGCAGCTGACAAATGTTTTGATTCCGGAGTGCAGTTTAATATTTATAGTTAATCAGCTCTAAACAACATTCTGAATCATCGATGTGTTGATGTTTTTGATCCAATGTGAACAAGTGCAGTACCACCCACTTTGAATGCAGCTTTCTCATGAATGAATATTCATACAAACTCTGTGGTCATAAATCATAGTTGGTTAAATGCAAAAGAGCAAGTTCTCAGATGTTGACTTCAAAATAAGAAAATTGATAATTACATTGAATTTGTTTTTAATTGTAAAATTTGCATAATAGTAATATAGATAAATTGGAACAATTTTCCGCGTAAAAAGTGTTCATTCTTTGAACTTTATGTTTAATAAATTTAACCTGATTTAAATAAACTTGACAAATCACAAATGAAATTTATATGTTGGTTAAGACAAAAACATATTATTAATGAAATACAAAATAAATCGTATATAAAATTCGGCTAGGATGACCAATTTAATATAAAAAGAAATTGTGTGAGTAACTCAGCAGGGTAATTATCGAATTTCAAAATGAAACTTTGCATAGCAATTAAACCCATTTGTGGTAATTAGTGCTCATGGGAAAAAATTAGTGCTAATCCAGAAGCCGCAAAAACGGGGAAAGAAAATTTCAAATTTCGTTTGAAAGACGAAACATATAAAACCCAATTTCTAGAAAAAAACCAGAAATATTTTAAGCCAAATTTTAAAACTTTCCAAAGGCGGCTACACTGACGAAATTTGTGGTTATCAGAGAAATATGATTTTCATAAATTTTCATTTATAAAATGAGGAAAAACCAACTAGCCCCTAAAAGATACTACTAAACAAACAAAATACAGAGGTATACCATTCAAAAATATTTTTGTTGACCAACAAATTAAAAAATAGAAATGAAATATTATAAAATCCAGGAATAAGCATTGCAGAGAGCATATTCCTGTCTTGCATGTTCATTGCCATCCGAAATATATAGTGGCTGAATTTTTGCTAATCCATGAATTGATCCAATTACATTGAACAACAAATACCGTTGAATGAACGATTTTCTGACAAAAATTTTTCTAGACACCAATGAAGTTGGCACTTCTGATTGCAAATTTCTGTAAATAATGATCATTGCCATCCGAAAAAATAGTAGCTAAACTTTTGCTAATACAGAACTAGTCCAATTCCATTGAAAAACAACGACCGTTGTATGAACAATTTTCTAACAAAAAGTGTTCTAGGAACCAATGAATTTGGCACTTTTGACCTCATATTCCGTTCATTCAACGGTTTTTATTATTCAACGGAATTGGAATTCTCGATTAGAACAAATTCAGCCAATACGTTTTTCGGAGGGCATTCAACATACCTGATAGGAATCTGTAATCAGAAGTGTCAACTTCATTGGTTTCTAGAACTTTTTTGTCAGAAAATTGTTCATCCAACGGTCGTTATTGTTCAATTCAATTCTAGATTAGCACAAATTCAGCCACTATATATTTCGGATGGTAATGAACATGCTTCTATTTTTTAATTGGTTGTTCAACAAAATTATTTTGAACGATATCCCTCTGTGTTTGATATATAGAATCTTTTAGGGGATAGAAAGTTTTTCCTCAATTTATGAAAATCATATTCTTTCAGGCGAAATTTGAAATTTTCTTTCCCCGTTTTTTCGGACCCAAGACTAGCACTAGGTTTTTCCTGTGAGCACTAATTAGCACAAATTGGGCTTAATCGGTATGCAAAGTTTCATTTTGAAATTCGAAAGTCTCCCTGGTGCAGTTATCTACACATGGAAATGCTACATATATCTTTGAAAAATTATTCAATTAAAATATAACTATCTGTCAAAATTATAAAAGTAAGTACATAATTCTTACAGTGTATATATCTTAGACCCTTCATTGTCATCTTCTGTTCAATCAGAATGGACGTCAGGCATGGTTTCATCACATATAGTTCCATATAAAAAGCATGGACATTTTTATCAATCAAATTGATTGCATTGATTGCCTTCGTACAGGCAGTGGGGCACATCTGTATATGTTAGCTGGTTAAAATCTCTTATGCGAATATTAATAACTTTAAATGGTTCGTCGACTTTATGAGAATTTTTGTAATAAATTTTGTCAAGCATTTTCGTATAACGCAACCATTTAATATCGTGCCACATTACCCGTTCGTTACCTTCGTTAATTTTACAAAAAGAGCATTCTTTTTTAACTTACATTTGTAGTTGCCTTAATTAAGTAAGGCAACTACAACTAGCACGATATAAAAATATAACGATAGTAAGAAAAACTATTATGAAAAATAATATATATAGCTATATATAGCTAATCACTATATGGCAAAATAAAAATGATATAATTTATTTATAATCGCGTGGGTTTATTGATATAGTAAGAAATAATTAAATTTGTAAACAACAACAATGTCACAAAAATTTGGTTTTTTCTAAAAATTGTCAATATTCCAGTTTAATTAATATTTGACCCTTTCCGGGCCGCAATGCGAACTAAACATTTTTGGGTTGTTTTTTATTTTTTCCATTCTAATAAATATAATGAACAAAGCAAATTTCAAAAACCATATTTCTTGTTGAGAAGGGAGTGAGGAGAAAAGGGTGATAGCAGTACTACATTTAAAACTTGATATAGCTGAGTATACCATAAGGCAGTTAAGCATTCATTTTTAAATTTTTGGTAGTTACAAACCTGTTACCACAAGGCCACAAAGGGTTAATAGATACACTTATGAATATAAATTACTGTGTACTTCAGGGATTGGCCTGTTTATACAACAAGTAGCAAAACAATTCTATGATTTAGACCTTCGCTACAGTCATCTGAATTCGTAGAAGATGTCTTACCAGAAACTGGACTCTATATTTTTTGAAGTTCAGGGATTGACCCATTTATACAGCAAGTGGAAAAATATAGCGAAATTCTAAATTATATAGAGTTGTTTTGCCTCTTATTATTTAAACAGGCCATTGCAATCCCTGAACTACAAAACCTATATAGTCCAATTTCTGGTAATGGACATCTACTACGAATTCAGTCGACTGTAGCGGGACTCTAAATCAAAGAACTTTTTTGTCTCTTGTTATTTAAATTTAAACGACTAGCTGCTCTAAAGCCTTGCTACTCTAAGCCTACGGTTTAAATCCTCGCTACTATAAATCGTAGAATTTTTTAGCCTTTTATTATTTAAACAGGCCAATCCCTGAGCTACAAAACCTATATAGTCCGATTTCTGGTAATGGACGTCTACTACGAATTCAGGTGACTACAGCGAAGCTCTAAATCATAACACTTTTTGCTACTTTTGTGTTTTCCTACTCGTATACTTACTTTTCCTATATTAATTACTTTATATATCATTACATGTTTTTCTTGACTTCTTACACGTTTTCTTGCTTTCAAAAATTATTTGTTTTCTTGTTAGGAAATTTATTGTGACATAACCTTTTTCGGGTTGGCATCACTTTTCAATACAAATTGTTATAAATTTTTATGAATTGTTATAGTAAAAAAACTGTCATGACATATTTTTTCCGGGATGACATTCGTGATGTCGATCGTGATATTTGTATTTTAGTATTGTCATCGCATTTTTGCGGCATCGTTTACGGGCTAACTTGACAGACATACAGCATACTGATTACCACAGAAAAGGTGTAGGTAATATTAAAGCAATATCATTTTTTTGCTGTCATATGCTCGTTGTGCCATTTCATGGCGATGGTTCTGCTCTCTTAGTATAGTATCTGCAGCTCTGTACCTTCGGTTGCTTTAATTTTTATATAAAGTACATCGCATTTTGTGCTAGTGTCAATCTGTGGCTTTTTAAGGCTCGAAACACTCAGAGAAAAAACGAAATTTAAAATTAAATATAAAATTTTTAATTCAAAAACACTGCTTCATCAGTAAGAACGGGCAAAACATTTTATAACTAAAACCACCTCTATTTAAATTGAAACGAAGCCTTTTAAATATGAATCTATTATATCAAAAAAATAAATGTATTAGAAACGTTTTAGTTTCAAATTATATCGCATTCAAACAAAAGCTTAGAATTTTTAAATTATATACAATTCGTTTTGGTGGTACATTTTTTTCAAAATATCTGTCAACATTGATAGTAACAGCTGTTTCCTCAAAAATGTGCAAAACAACATTACACAAATTTCTAACTTCTTAAGCCGGTGATATAATTCGCTAAATCGATATGTTCTTGTGTTATACTTTAGGTATAAACAAGATGTGAGTTTTTACAGTTTGGTCGTTGCAATTCAACCTAATGAGTAGAGTGGAGACCAACTTTTTATCAGTACGAAACCAAACTGCCAAGAAAGAACTTGTGGAGGTTCTCATTTTGTAAGGGTTGTGTACATTTTACATAATGACCTTGGGGTTCAACATGACAAAGAAATGTAAAATTAGCGTCACATGCTGATGTGGTGAATGCCACCAACAACACTCAAAACAATATTGAGGATTTCATTCGACATCAGCCAGCAATTCGAGAAGATCTGATGCTTCTGCCTATAGACATTTCATAAAACAACCATCTTCGCGCATACTTCATGCGGTTCAAGGAATCAAGCAAATACTATAGTCTTCAATCTACTACATGCAGGCACTGGGAGAGCGATGGAACGGCTACAGGGCATATCGAAAAGACATCGAAGCATCATCAAGAAATCAACAAAAGTGGCGGAAAGCCAAGAAGCGCACAAACCAAAGTGTAGGCTCTTTTGTTGACTGCAGAAAGTTCAAACCAAACCTTAACTGTAACTAAGAATCATTACATAATGTTCTCCATCTCAACGAATTCATACTTTCGAAGAACCATATCTTATTATCCAAGGAGTTTTAACACAAATCTACATGCAAACTGTTCTACAAAATGAGTTCCTGAACTCCGATAAACAGAGCGACTCTTAAGTAAGTACAATAAATCCGGAAGGTGATGGAAGACACTAACCTGAACAACTAATAACCTGAACACTAACTAAAATAAACGTTTTGTTCGCAAATTAATTAGTTTATCAAACAAAGGGCCAATAATAAGGTAAATTGCCAATAATCTCATTAGATTGATGCACAATTTGCAAAATATTTACACTCTGAGAAAAAACGAAATTTAAAATTAAATATAAAATTTTTAATTCAAAAACACTGCTTCATCAGTAAGAACGGGCAAAACATTTTATAACTAAAACCACCTCTATTTAAATTGAAACGAAGCCTTTTAAATATGAATCGATTATATCAAAAAAATAAATGTATTAGAAACGTTTTAGTTTCAAATTATATCGCATTCAAACAAAACCTTAGAATTTTTAAATTATTTACAATTCCTTTTGGTGGTAAATTTTTTTCAAAATATCTGTCAACATTGATAGTAACAGCTGTTTCCTCAAAAATGTGCAAAACTACATTACACAAATTTCAAACTTCTTAAGCCGGTGATATAATTCGCTAAATCGATATGTTCTTGTGTTATACTTTAGGTATAAACAAGATGTGAGTTTTTACAGTTTGGTCGTTGCAATTCAACCTAATGAGTAGAGTGGAGACCAACTTTTTATCAGTACGAAACCAAACTGCCAAGAAAGAACTTGTGGAGGTTCTCATTTTGTAAGGGTTGTGTACATTTTACATAATGACTTTGGGGTTCAAAATGGAGGGGGGAGTTCATTTTCTACTTTTTGTGGTAGATATTTATTATAACATGACTACTTTGGTTTTTGATGACTTTAATAGGAGCGGAAATACATAATTTTCTACTTCTTTCAAACCGCATGTGAAAACGTGGTTTATTGTATTGAACATATTTGAATTGAAATTTTCTCCATTTAGATTCATATGCGATCAACGTATTCATATCATTAATTTGCATTTTAAATTTAAAAGAAAAGAAAACACTATTAAAATTAAATTTTTAAATTAAAAACCTCAGCAATACATTTCTATATGTTAACTGATTTAAAATAAAAAATAATATCTCTAATTTAAAGTTGATTTGTTTTCAAATCTATATTTCAATTTTAAAAAAACAAATACGATTTTAAAATGATCATTTTCAAATCAAAATATTTCGTTGTTGCTTGGAAAACGTAAATGAAATTTTTTAAAACGAAATGATTTTTTTTATTTTTAAGTTGTTTTTTCTCTGAGTGAGGCGCTTAATGTGGCCCACCACTTCTCCAAATTTCTCTATGGGGATTTTCTTTTTAGAGAGCCTCTTTCTAGTAACAAACCTGTGAACGTAACCCATTAGTGTTAAAGAAATAACAGTATGAGAATTGTCGGTTACATGGCGCAGTTGAATTTTAGATATTAGATGTTGTTTTTTTTGAACATTTATTAAGTCTGCAATAAAAACCATTCGAAGGTTAAAATTGTCCAGACCCCAATATTGGGTAAAAATCACCTCTTGTATTTCAGGAGATATTTTATTAGTGCAATTTCTTACACATGAATGGAGCAGCTGAACTTTGTAACGTAACGCAAGTTTGGTTAACAGAATTATCACACCAGCGGTTTCTGGGCGGTGTTATTAACCGATAACAGCTCAAGGTAAAGATCGTGGGGTTTACAGAAACTTACGTGATCTTGCATACACCGCATTGGGAGGGAAATACTGGTACGAATCATTATCAGAGGTCTTCGGCAATTACCTGAGTTTCATAACCCCTCAGCCATAATGAAACTTAATCCATTTTGGTGGAGTTAGGAGGTTTAACTTTAAATGGGCCAATCGAATGCTTTATCAGTGGAATTATTTACTTGCGGGAGTAGCGTTTTGTAGTTGTGGATTATGGATTTTAATAAAACGTTTAAATTTATTTTTAGGTAATTTTTTATTTAATGTGTTCACTTTCAAGTCTACTAATAATCTGCCGTTACAATTTTGGTTTTGGTCTTAATTTTAAAATTATACAGAGCAAATATAACAAAGAATACGAAGACGATAAACAAAGTGTTTATCGTGGGAAATGATTTGATTGAAAATTTTGTTACGGAAAACAAAATAAGAGATTGGAAAAATGCAGAGGTCTAATATTTCTTTATTGCGACTTTATTATTCTGCATTTTGTTATATACTCTAAATATTATTTGAATTGAAAAAGTATAATATAAATATATTTGTCATTATTATGTTGTTGTTGTGGTTGGTGAAGTCATCGGACGTAACTTGCGCGGCTCAAAAACAAAATCAAACTAAAAAAAATACAAACAAATGACCTTGATTATATTTTTATTTCAATTTTGTTTGTGTTGGTGTGCTGAAATTTTTGAATCTACAAAAATTTTAGTTTAAAAAAGAATCCGCGACAAAGCCGGTTTTGTAGGTAAAGGGGGAAAAAACGAAGAAGTTACCGGATTCAAGCTACTCTAGTATGGATATGCACACTGGGATTCTTACTTTTTCTAAACTACAGTGAGTCACAGCCAAAATGATGCAAGCAATTTTTATTGATTTTAAAGTAAATATCCAAAAAACAACTATCTATATAATAAATATCTATTTCGAATTTACATTTATTATAAGCTTTAGTATTAATTGTTAATAAAAATAAAAAAATAAAAACAAATAAAAAAATTCAATTTATAACAAAGTAGTATCAAAAAACAAAACTCTGCGTAAAGTTACGTAAAGTAAAATAGTTTTGAGTATCAGTTTCAACATCCTTCTGTAACTGAATCAAATAGAAAAAATAAGTGAAATTTTGTATTAATTGAGAAAAGGGGTCGCCACACAAGTGCCCACCCGCACAAGAAACACATGAATTTGTTATTAAACTCTTTAAAGATGACAAAAGTCTAAGAAAAATTGCAGAAATGGTGAAAACAAGTTCTTCTACTGTTCAGCATATTATTAAATGCTTCATTTATCAATACTGTATTGAAAATAAGCCTAGAAAAGCGCACAATAAAATATTTTCCGAAAAAGATTGTGGATGGATAGTCCGAAAAATAAAAGAAAGCCCCAAATTAAGTGCTCCGAAGTGGGCCGAGGAAACTGAAAAATATTTTCATAAAAAATCTCATCCAGGAGCAATTCGCAGAATATTATTGTAGGAGAACCAAATTTTCACGGTAGAGCAATAATGAAAAAGCCATATATCGGTAAAGTTAATTGTAAGGCTAGAATTAAATTTGCCCAAGACCATAAAAACAAAGATGAAACATTCTGGAACACGGTTCTATTTGCTGATGAAAGCAAACTTAACTTTTTTGGATAAGGCGGAAGAAACTAAGTATGGAGAAAGACTAATACGAAGCTAGCACATAAAAATTTACGAAGCACTGTTAAACACGGTGGAGGTCATGTTATGATACGGGCTTGTATGGCACCTTTCGGAGTTGAAAATTTAGAGTTTACCGAAGGCAATTTAAACAAAAAATGTATTTTTAGACATACTAACAACAAATTTGAAAAAAACTAGTGGAAACTTAAATATTAAGGATCATTTTTGGTTCTACCAGGACAATAATCCGATTCGATTTTTTTCAAAGTTGGCTCATTTAGAACACTTCTCATATCATGAAAACACCTGCCCAATCATCGGACATTAAAGTTATTGAAAAAACTCAAAGATTCGATGTCACAAAGACTCAAAGCGGTTCTAAAACAAAATGGATATCCTACCAAATATTAATAAATTAATTATTTATACAAAGATGACACAAGAAATATCACTTTTTCTGATTATTTCGTTTCCGAAGCACCGCATAAACATTTAGTTTCAATCTCTTCAAATGTGTGTCAATAGGCAGTATGAAGTTTCTCACAAATTGACAAACAACCTTATAACAGTCAAAAAGTGTAAAACAAAGTATTACACTTTTAAAGAAAGGATGGTACACTTTTTAAACACAATTTATATTTTTACTTTGTTATTTCATCGTTTTCCATCTATGAGTCAAAAATTTAAAAAAATCATAATTTTTAATTAAGAACAGCAAGATAATTAAAGAAAATATAGGAAAATTTATTTATTTAAATTTAGTTTACGTCAAATCAAAAATAAAAAAATATTTAATTATGTTTTGAGATGTCTAAATAAATCGAAGTATACTATCGTGTAGTACTGACCCTACTTGCATCTTTTGTAGAAGACAACATCGAAATAAAATAAATATAAATTTTCTATCTTGAAATCATAAAAAATTGAAAATTCAACCAATCGAAGGCCATTGTATAGAGATGTCTAAGTAAACATCTCAAATGCTGACGAAATTACGCCCGCATATTCGGTTTCTATAAAAAATGCAGTAGGGTCAGTACTACACAATAGCATGCTTTGATGCCTTGTAAATGCCTTCGATTGGTTGAGTTTTTGATTTTTTATGATCCCAACATAGAAAATGTATGCTTTGATGGCGCGCATAATTATGTAGGCTTCTACAAAAGGTATAGTAGGGTCTGTACTACACGGTAGCATACTTCGATTTACTTAAACATCTCTACGATGCCTTCTCAATGGCCTTCGATTGGTTGAGTTTTCGATTTTTTATGATTCTAAATTTCCAACATAGAAAATGTATATGCTTCGGCGCAACCCATAATTATGTTAGGTTCTACAAAAATGCATATGAAAAATTGCATATCAATTGTCAGAAACTTCACTATAGTGTGTTAATAATGAAGCTCTTCAACTTGATATTGTTTTATTTAACAAATAAATCCCGAACGTTTTGCTGATTGCTATCTGAAATAATAATTTTCAACATGGTCGACATATTTGTCTACATTATTTACATCGCCGATGCAATTTTTTTTTATCTAACAACGTACATGTTGTACGCGTACACGTGTAAATATTCAATAACTACGCGGTGTAGGCAATACGGCCCAACTCTGATACCCTGTTTTAATAATGAGTGTATCATCTTTACGATCTCTGCGGCCATCTTTACGATGACAGTTTGAAATAATCTTAAAATATTAAACGTTCGATAACAAAAGACAAACCATTTCACTGCACAAGTATGTAACTTGCTAATTTTTAGTGATTCCTATCAAGCATCCTAAAGAAGGTCACTTGTTCAATTTCACGATTTTATCGATTCGAAATCTTTTTCCGTAGTATTTCAAAAACAATTATATATGAAAATGGTCAAAGTACCTGAATTAAATTACATTATACAATCATAAGAATAATGAGAGCGGTACTTAAGTAACGGTGAATTTGTGTACCTTTGTCCATCTTACTGGCAAAATGAATATTTTCCTTTGTCTTTCAATTTGGCATTTTAAGTTACGGAAAATGCTTTTTTTTAAATGTCATTTATATTAACTTCCTACTCACGTTGCATTTACTCGTAAAAGGTACCTGGTACATTGTTTTTACATTTCCGATCTACCTAAATTACAATAATTTGACATTTTAATCGTTTTATGTATATACATACCAATCATCAACATGTTTAGATATGTTCAATGCGAGATTATGTTTTGTGCGCAACACATGTTGTTGTAATGTGAAAACATATTTAACGGAATTTATGTACAGTGTTTTTGATATCCCATTTAATCGCATTAATCTTGATTATTTCATGTTAACTGCCCCAACGTCTATAGTGTTGTATATATGCCCAAATAAACACTCACTCATATAAATAATACGATACATAGGAACGTTTTTGCCGACTCAATAAACAGCAGGTGTCAAGCGATTATATGTATTTTCATATTTTCGCATCTAATCTCCCGTTCTTCTACGTAAACACCGACGTCTTTAGTCTTTAAGTCCCTCTCATATTAGATTTTTTTTTTGTATATCATAACACAGTTATACCAACATGTAGGAGGTGTGTAACGGAACGACGGATAAAAACTTCATATTTTCATTTAGACACACGAAATCAGAAAATTGTTTTAGAGGAAAATATGTATACCAACATTTTTTTTTTTGCTTGGATAAGAATACCTTATACGAAATTGATAAATAGGCAAAAATATATAAAAATTAAACACAAAAAGGTAACTAAAACTGTGTTTTCAACATATCCTGTGTTCTAAATACCTACACACATACTAAATCGGTGTCACCCACACATTATTATAATACAATTAAATATACTGAAGTATATTAATAAATTATATTTCCCTAACAGTTTGTGTAAAATAAAACCCTTGTACGTGGCATATGGAAAGGACATGATTTAAGTAAGAAGTTCCAACCATATTTTTCTCGTGTAAGGTCGTCGCATATCGAATAACAAAAAGCGTCTTTCTTCAAAATGCTGATGTACGCATGTAAATATCCTTGATTGGAAAATAAAATTTATGATTTTTTGTAACACTTCAGTGGGGTGTTCCGTTACACATAAATAACAAATTTACAGAACCGAAAATATTTTGGGTATAGGATTTAAATTATGCGGGGTAGCCCAATTTCCGAATGTCTGTAGTTTAGAAATACTTTTATGTGTCTTCTAATAAATAATAACCTCTATAATTGTGTATAAATAAATATAGCACTTGAAAATGAAAATTCCTTTAACAATGCTTTTTAATTTGTTTCATGGGACTTTATAATTTGATCTTTATTTATTTGGTTGTTTTACCTCGATATTGTTACGATCTCACCTATTGGTTTGATGGGCCAACAACCCAGCGCAGGCTAGGTAAATTATTCAAAGAAAATTACTCAGCAAATTAATAACATTTTTTTGTGAGATCGGTGACATCTAGATTTAAATAGTAGAATCTGAGATAGTAACAGTTTCGTAGTATTGCAAAATTTGGTAGTAGTGCCTACAGCGAGAATATGACTTCTGTTAAAATCCAGGCGAATCGAGAATGTTCGCTCGTTATATAAATACACGTCAGGCATTCAGGGGCATTCATTAAATAATTTTAATGATGATAATATTTCCGAGTGTCGTAAACATTTGAAAATGGCTTGAGAGCCGAAATATTATGTTAATCTAAAAATAAAAATAATTTAACTAAATTAATAAAGAGTTTTTAAAAATGTTGGAAAAGTGCAGGGGTGGAATCATGAACGCCGGACGGAAAATTTAAACGGTAGTGAAATTTTATATGGAAAACAGCAATAATTGTACCGGTTTTGTTCCATTGTTTCGCAAAAAAAACACAAATAGCAAGCCAGAAAAAAAATAATTCATTCGTCAGCTTTATAGCAATCGAACGAATTTGTAAGGTTTTTTTGAAACAACAGAATAAAACCGGTAGAATTATTACTGCTTTCCATATAAAATTTCTCTACCGTCTAAAATTTCCGTGCGGCGTTCATGATTCCGCCCCAGATTATCCTTAATTAAATAAATTCAGGGGATACGGTACGTGCAAATTTAAAAACGAAAGTGAAGAGTGCGAGCAAATTTTAGTGGTGTTTTAAGTGAAACAAAATTGTGTCATTTATTATAAATTGTAGAAAGTGAATTAATAATTAATAATAGTGAAAATTATTTTTTGTGGTGTTTTTAATTGTTAGGGTAAATATTTGGAAAATAATTATTTTCAGTATTTTCACGAATATTCCGCCAGCGGTGTAAATTACGGTTGTAAACCTGCAAATTCTATAACGTTAATCCGGTGATACGAATCGGATTTGACACGCCAAATTCGTAACAATTGGTTACTGTATTGGAACCGTAACGGTTACGGAATTTAAATTCTAATTAAATCAACGTAATATACCGACGAGTTCTTGCAAAAATGAAATAATATTGTGACTACGTGAGCCTAACGAGAAGGCGTATGTGAAGTTATCCTAAAATTCTATCCCAGAAAATAAAATTTTTTAATCAGGCAACACTAACATATCAATAACCAACTTGCTCTTGTATGTAAAATTATCCCAGCCCAGAGTTTTTATCAATTTTAATGAAAAATCGAAAAATTATCATCTTTTTTATTCTCGATTTGTTTTTCATATAATAAAAAAAATTAAAATCTAACATATAAAAAAACTGTAAAATTTTGTGTTGCATAAAGTAATAGAAAATTACAGGCAATGTAAGAAAAAAAATGTTCCGTGGCAAGTTGCTGGGGATTTCATTGATTATTAAATAATATTTCGTCCCGCTCAAAAAATTTAAAATATATTAAAAATGTCTCGGATCAGTGCTACATGATTTTGAAATGCATACACTAGTAGCTAAATTTAAGCTAAATTAGAAAAAAAATCGTTCCGTGCCAAGTTCCACTTTCGAGAACTTCGAGGCTGTGAATTTCATTTTTAGTTTTAATAATTTTAAATTTAATTTTGGCGAAATAATTTTAAATTTATCGAGCGAGACGAAAAATTATATAAAAATCAATGAAATTCCCCGTCTAGAGTTCATTTTCGGGAACTTGCCACGGAACGATTTTTTTCTAATTTAGCTTAAATTTAGCTAATAGTGCATACGTTTCAAAATCATATAGCCCTGATCTGAGATTTATTGCCACGGAACAAATTTTTTCTTACATTGCCTGTAATTTTCCATTACATTATACAACTCAAAATTTTACAGTTTTTTTATTATATGAAAAACAAATAAAATTTAATAAAACTGATAATTTTTCGTTTTTTCATTAAAATTGATAAAAATACTGGGCTGAGGTAATGTCACACAAGAGGAAATTGGTATTTGATATGTTGGTGTTGCC
This sequence comes from Nephrotoma flavescens, assembly GCA_932526605.1. Classification (NCBI taxonomy): domain Eukaryota; kingdom Metazoa; phylum Arthropoda; class Insecta; order Diptera; family Tipulidae; genus Nephrotoma; species Nephrotoma flavescens. The sequence goes on from OW052221.1 coordinate 72,364,668, forward strand.
TGATTAATTTTTTTTTTAATAGAATTCTGGGATATATTCACATACTTAAGGAGAAGCAAGGATTAGACCAGCATAATTATGAATTTAAGAAGTAATAGAGGAAAACTAGATGATAAACGTAAGACGGATGGATACTTCTCAATAAGGCGCAGTTATTATCTGTTAAAACTGAAAAATTTGAACAAATGGATCAAAAATATTATCAACAAAGCACAGAGGTGTATCAAACAATAAAATATTTGACGCGACAAATGAAACAAGAAATTAATGAAGTTATAATACACAAAGAAAGATTCAAGAAGAAAATAAACGAAAAGTTTCTACAGAGGTACGCGTCGAAGTGGAGAAAATACTAAACGAAATTACAATTTACAATTTTATTTATTTATTTATTTATTTTTATACAATTTACAATTTTGCAAAACCGCACACCCCATTTTGAGCATCAAAGCTAATTCATAACGAGGATGCAGTTCATAGTTTTCTCCAAAAGTTTTATGTGCAATTTACAAGGTCAATTATAAAATGGATGTAACTCATAGCCCCATTCACTATCATCTTCAAAAGTTTGCAGTTGCGCTGAACTGCACCAGAAAGATGCACAATCGACATGCATTTAGCATTTTACATGCATTTTATATATCGAATTTTTGCGAATAGATAGTTTTCAAGTATACAGAGATTTTCGTGTAGTGTGTTTAAGGAAGCTGCTTCAAGATATATCCTACAATTCACACTGGTTGGGGTACTTCAACGTTCTACTGGAAGGCACTGCTTCACTCTAGCAACAAAAACACAATTTCCGATTTTCGGAATGATTTTGGATACAGCTGCTTCAAGGCCTGACAAACAAATTATTTGTTTTCTTTCATTTTCATCCATTTTCCATTATTGAAATAAAAACATTAAAAAATATAGAATGAGGAAAAACAAACTCCCAACAGGTGCAGTCGAATGTTAAGGATAATGAACAGAAGTTGCAGTTTCAGATCCAAAATATGAATGAACAATTGCATTTAGACTTTTAAAATTCCAATTTGAAACGGCTACCAACAGAATTGCATGGGATAAAATGAGTCACGAGGCAGAATTAATGGTAGTTCTTAAAAAAGGAGCAGCCGAAATATTGCAAACAATTTCCAAAAATTAACGCAACAGTTTGAGTGAGATAAACTAGCGCATTCAGCTTACTAAAACATGTTCGTAGATTATATGGCGAGAGCCAAAATAGTACCTTTCATTGGCGGCATTCGTGATCCACTTTGGCTGAAACGAAACGAGCAATTTGTGCTTTAATTAATGAGACTGCACAAACTAATATCAAGCCATCACTAAAGTACGGCGGTTTGAAATAAACACCGAGAATAACATCGAGAAGGTAACACCCAGGTTCCGTGACAGTAGGAATACTTGATGGACATCTGACAAGATGGAAAACCGACAAAAGCGGGGTAGTTCATGCAATACATTGGAAATTAAATGAAGTCAAAATTTTGACAAAGGCCCCCAGAACTTATTGACCATAACCTGTATTCCCATTTCCAGCTAGATATTTATGGGAAAAGTTGTGTGACTACTTTAGAGACAGAGAAGCAACACTCATCAGTGGAAACACACAGCCAAACAACGAGTTGAAAATACAAAAAGGCGATAGTGCATTCCTAGATAAGAAAGTAATGAAAATAAGTATTCAGGAAACTAGTTTTCAATTCAAAGTATCGGTTGTCCATATTGACGATAACGTCATTCTAGGTATGGACTTTATGAGAACGAATGGGCTCGTGTTTAATGTTGGGCGAGGAATTCTGAGCTAAGGTAGTGTCGAGATGCAACTTCAACTCAGTGGTTCAAATGTAAGAACGAGCAGGCGAGTAATAATTGGCCACCGAGAAAAGCTGTCACTAAATAGAGAAACAATTATTTGAGGAAGATTGAAGGGAGGTTCTGGACTACCGTAGTCATACGTTGTAAAAGCTAATGAACCGGAACAAGGAATTAGAGAAGAACTGATCGGAAAGGCCATAGTAATTTCAAATAACGACAATAGAGTGTCAATAAGAGGTCTAAATCTCTCGAATAAGTCAAAAACAATCAAGAAAAAGCCAATCATTGGAAAATGTAAATTGGTGAATACCATGGTGAAACACGAGCTGAAAATCCGGTGAGAAAAGTCAACACAGCAAAACAAAACGAAATAATAGGACAAGTTAATCAAAAACGGACAGAAGATCTCACTAAGGAGAACCATACAAACCTGTTTTTGTAGTACACTAGACAATAAAGAAAGGACTACTATAGTAAAACAAAGGTTTGATAATGGAAGAACAAAAACATGGTTCGCCAAGTACCTAGAACATTCCCTTAGGCAAAACAAGAAGAAGTGGATCGAATGATTAAGGAAATGCGAGTGGGAGGAGTTATCGTGTCATCGATTATTTCGTGGAACTGACGAAAAAAGATAGCTATCTATTACCACGAATCAATGACACATTATCGGGTGCTAGAATGTTGTCCACCCCAGAAACGCCACAACGTGTTATCTATATCGAGGAGGTTGCAGTGTGTTTGGATTTCTTTGGTTTCGTCATCACTTCCACTAAAGAATTCCATTTACCCAAATTTTGTGTTTTAGGCAACCAGTTTGCTGCTATTTTATTGAGCTAAATTTTCACTTAAATTTAAACGTATCTTAAGGTTCTCCGTATTCTATAAATTTGTAATTTTTCGTTCATGCTTATTGTTTGTGTAAGGTAATTTCTTTTCTATTTCTACTTTAATTTGGAACTTGGTACTTATTTCCGCTAACTACATTTCCACATGAAAAAATCTCCCTCTTGAAATTTTAAATAAATATCTGGTTTGTCGCTTTTTAGATTAACTACCGAACACGATCGATTTTTTAACTCTTAAGATGGATTTATTTGTGATTGATTGATTACATGAGTACGTAACACTGTAGAAAGAGCAACACGTACAGTGTATTGGAAATTTTTAGTAGAGTAATAAGTAGGGTCAGTTTGGAAGACCTTGAAATCCTAAATATATTTTGTGTCTCAAGTGGCTTAAATTTTAGATGAAAGAATATTTAAAATATTCGATTATATTTGTAGGACGAAAATGAAATAAGCGCTTCACAACAGAAATCAATACTCGATCAATACTTAAATCTGATTAAAGTGTAATACATAATTAAGCGAAAAAATCACGCTTCACTCCCCCTACACCCTATATTAAAATTTGCTATTGATTTAGTTTAATAATTTTATTTTTACACAAAACCAATATTTGCCTAACTATTTATTTACAAATTTATTTCCATTATATATAAAGCATATTATCAACCACATATAATAGGACTATGGAGTATATTTACTGTTTGGTTATGTTTCGAGTGGTTATGACATGGCGCCACAAATAAGCATCGAAATATAAATATGATTGATAGAAAAAGTTTATTTATTTTAGTTTGTGGTCAACATCGCATGAATTAACATAAACGATTTTGAAAGGTTGGCGATGAATTTGCATTAAATATAATTTTGGCATTAACGCGAAAAACATTAACCTTGGTTCTTTGGTTATATAGGTATCTGCGTCTGTTTGAATCTTAATAATTAATTTTAAAGTTTTTAAACTCTCAAAATTTAAAAAATATTCTAGCAACAAACTTATTTTACAAAAATCGGGTTTCGAAGTTGGTTGGCTCATGATGGACCTACTGGTTATAAAACTCAATTCAGCACCTGATTTTTGCTATTGGAATGGACCTACTTAAACTATCCTAATTAAATATGAATTGAATATGAATTGAATATGAATTGAATATGAATTGAATATGAATTGAATATGTATTGAGTATGAATTGAATGTGAATTGAATATGAATTGAATACGAATTGAATATGAATTGAATGTGAATTGAATATGAATTGAATATGAATTGAATACGAATTGAATATGAATTGAATATGAATTGAATATGAATTGAATAAGAATTGAATATGAATTGAATATTAATTGAATATGAATTGAATGTGAATTGAATATGAATTGAATATGAATTGAATATGAATTGAATATGAATTGAATATGAATTGAATATGAATGGAAATTGAATTGAATATGAATTGAATATGAATTGAATAAGAATTGAATATGAATTGAATATGAATTGAATATGAATTGAATACGAATTGAATATGAATTGAATATGAATTGAATATGAATTGAATATGAATGGAATATGAATGGAATATGAATTGAAAAATCAAAACATTGGATGGAATATTGTAACCGCTACGATGCAACATTTTTTGTTGCCTTTGTGCCTGTGTCTTCTTCGATTTCCTTTTTCCTAAATCTTCTATATTAGAGTGGGAAGTTTAGAGCTCAAAATTACCGTTATGGTGCTAGTCCCTGATATTTTGAAGAATACCACAAATTTCTGTGAAGCTTTTTAATAATAAAAACTACCACATTGGCGCTCGAGGAAAATACACTTCAAATCAAATTTTCAGATTATCGCTTCAATTCAGATTAGTTCAAGCAACAATTTTGAAATTGGAACCGTTTCAGCGTCAGTGGCTAATTTATCATCTAGTACAGAATATAATATGTGTTATATCTGTGTATCGCAAAATAAATTATATTTCCTTCATCCATGAATAGACTAATTTCAAAATTTATTCCCTGTCTAAGAGCCAAGTTGCAGCCTAAAAACATCTGGTTACAAAACTGGTTTCATTTTGATTTTAGCTGTCTGATTTTCCTAAATTTTGTTTATGTAAAAGAATAAAAATGTTCGCATCAAAATTATTTCCCTTTTTACACTCACACTGAAAATCGTTGTGTGGATTCACAGAATCGCAAATAAAAAAATTCAAATTTATGCGTAATCTAATGTAGGTCAAACTGAAATTATGATTACCTCCTAAGGTAGCAGCCCTGGTACATTACACTGTGCTTGAATCGAAAACTTCTTTTTTGTGACAAGCTGGGTATCCAGGAGGTAAACCTAATTCGAGTATGCTGAATTCAATGGCGCTAGTCCCATTTCAAAGTTAGTCCCCATTTTTGAGATATCGCTTTCGACATGTTTCGGCACACCAAGAATTTGTCAAAATATACACTCATTTTCACGTTGATAGCTCTTGAACCTTTAAGATTTTCGTTTTGCTTTCTTCAGCAAAGTTGTTGCAAGCCAAGACACTCAACTTTACCGAACGTATCAAGACCGAAAAACCACATCTACATTATAATTTTTGTGTTATTTTTTTAAGCATTTTTGTAAAAAAAATGCTATATGGTTTCGGTTTGCCGTCTGTCCGTCTGTCCGTCTGCGTGCACGATAACTTGAGAACGGATAGAGATATCAACTTAATTTCTTCACTAAAATTTTAAGCAATTCATGAGAATGATCCCTATTGATTTGGACATTTTTGTGTTTAGGGTATTCGGAGATATGTAGGGTTTTGTTAACCAAAAAAATCTATCAATTTTGAGGAGGGGCTCAAAATTGATAGATTTTTTTTTATTTTCTATTCTACTTTGATTTCATCGAGCATGTGAATGTGGAATAAAAATATAACTCGTCTGGATGTAGGTTTGTGTGGGTGATGTGGTTATGGGGGTGGTAGGAGTGGTGTTATGGGAGGTGGAGGGGGTGGGATGAGGCGTTTTGGGTTTGGTGTGAGAATTTGGGATTTGGTGGATGAGAGTTTGTGTGGGTGGTGTGTGTGTGCGTGGAAGTGAGTAAGGAGGTAAGGCGGTATAGGGTGGTGCGAGTGAGATAGATTTTGGGGTTTTAATTGGATAGTGGGTGGGGGATGGTAATAATGTTTAGATGTGGTGGTATGTGGTTGATTGGGGTCAGTTGAGATATGGTGGATTGGGATCGGTTGGGATGGGTGTAGATGGGGTTAGGTGGGTGTGGGAGTGGGTGCTCTTAATATTTAAAATACGCAAATCACACGGCATATAAGTTCTTTATAGGCTACAAAAATGCTTAGAGAGTTCGGCTCCGAACCTTTCCCGTCTTTTTTTTCTTTTCATTTCGACGAGAAACACTTTTTTTATTATTTTTGTCCATTATATTTAAATTTAAATCGATTGAAATTGATCAAATAAACATCGCATCGACAAATATAGGTACAATAGAAACTATTTAAAAGAAAATTAAATCGATTCAGTTCATTTTTTGGTGATTTTTCTTAATTTTTTCCTAAAAAGTTAGCATTTTTCTTAACTTTTTTAATTTTAATTTTCTGATTTGTTCGTGTCGTCTTCGGGATCTTCTTCCTCTTGCAAATTCCAACAAATGTCACACAAGAGTGCATTTTGTTTTTGCCGCTGTACCTATGTTCGAGTCTTGCCATCACTTGGTCAAAACGCTCGCCGTGCTCATTTGATTCGGCTGATGATTGTTCAGCGAATTTTTCCACATGGCAATGCAAAAAATGTATTTTCAATGACATTCGATCGTTTATATTAGGAAAAGCGGTTAGCATATTTGGGCGTGTACGGTATGGCTAGCCTTTCAGATCTCGCGGGCTGTGGAGTGCGAGATATTTTGCGCTATGTACGTAGCTCCGAATGGTTTTGAACAGGGGTAAAGGGGGAATATGATCCTGTGGTATTACAACGGGCCACCACTGATCGAAGTTTGTGGAAGCAGCTACTCCAACCTAACCTAACCTAACCTTGGCCTAAGTAAAACATACATTATATGATGGATGTGATTTTTCGGTCTTGATAGGTTCGGCAAAGTTGTTTCTCTTGACTTGTGCATCAACTTTGCTGAAGAAAGCATAATGAAAATCTTAATGGTTCAAATACTATTTGTGAACAACGAAAAAAATGCCTGTTTTTTACGAAATTTTGTACAAAAAAAACCCACTGGGTGCAATTATTTGGCCGGAATAATAGTAACACCTTCGCTGAAAAAATCTAAACGAAAATCTTAATGGTTCAAGAGCTATCAACGTGAAAATGAGTGTATATTTTGACAAATTTTTGACTCAGAGCCAAAACATGTCGAAAGCGATATCTCAAAAATGGGGACTAACTTTGAAATGGGACAACACCATTGAATTCAGAATGAATGCCAAGAAAAATGTCGCAGTTAAATAAATTTAATTTTAAAAATCGATAAATAAAGCTTAATATTATACTATGAACTTGCATTTTGGAAAATATAGTAACGTAGTACACTCAACTACAGTGAAAAATGTCCACTTCACTACTCAAAAAACCACAAAACTTGGCTATTTAAAGAAATAAGCAAAATAATTTAGGTAGACAACACGATAACATTGATTTGTTTGCAAAACCAATCCATCATGATGCCAATCTTCGCTTGTCATACCAAAAAATCAAAACATTTGCCTTTTAACAACAATAAACCAAATCTTTATTACATGACATCAACCAATTTTACAATGTGAATAATGTACGTACACGCTATATCATCCCGAATTTTATATTGTAATACGAGTAAGTATTTGTGTTGAGATGTAATATAGAGCGGGCAGATGTGGAAAACAATTTTATTTTTATTATTTTTTTTTTAAATAAAATTGCCACAAGTCGAGCATAAATATTTGATGACCAGACAAAAAAAGTTGTAAAAGCTTTCATTTATCTACTGTTTTTGTGTGCTTTTGTAACTTATATCGTTCACGCGACGTAAATCCTAAATAATTTGGATGTGAAACGATGAAAATTGTATAACTTCATCCAAATAATTTAAAATTTTCCATTTTCATTATTTTATAATGGATTCAATTACCTTCCTAGAAACAAAAGGGCCACCATTGAATTTATTTCAACAACTAATACTTTAAAATGAAATAATGACTTAAATACCAGCCCAGATCCTAGTAAATTAATTAAAACGCATCGAATGATTTCCAATACTCATAACGATCATCCTAGAAACCATCAAATAGCCAACACCTTGACTATCGTCGAATCTGAACAGCCAATTTCCTCAAGAACAGTTTACAATGTTCGGAATTGTCTCCTTCAATATACATGTAGTGACTTCAGGAAACAACTTTCTTCCTGTATACGTAAAGACCATCACCAGTTAATTCGGCGGTCAACAGCATGCAAATCGGGTATGATACATACTTTGAATTATCTTCGATATTAAGTTACGAGCCATCGAAATGCTTCAAAAATCTATTAAAAATTACTTTACTTTACATTTAGTGACCACTTTCAAATGTATTATAATATTATAATCGAATTATTTACCTACACACGTAACGACCACCCTCGAATTTTTGTAAAGCAGCCCACACTTTCGTAAATCCCAAAGTATTGCCTCAAGCTCGTAAGAACCACCATCGATTTCATTATAATAGCAAACACAGTAACAAATTGATTATAGTGCATCGAATTCCACGCCTTACACGGAATGATTATCTTAAAAAAATTTGCAACAGTCGACACCTTTCAAAATCAATTGTATTGCATTGATTTGCCTTTTTGTTTATGCAATGACCATCCTCAATTTTATTACAAGATCCACACCTTTAAAAATTGATCACAATATTCATCGAAATTTAATTCACGTACCTGTTATGCTAATGATCAGCCAAAAGCTTAGAAATCAATTGAATGCATTCAAATTTTTCTGAGAGTGTGAGCTGTAATAAAATTTGAACTGGTTGTCCTATATGTCTACCTAGATTTCCATTGTGTGATACTTGTTTAAATAATGATATTTGCCCATCCTGAGAGTACAAAAGAAAATCGCCAAAGAACAAATAGGTTCTTTCAACGTAAATTTATTAAAAAATGTCTTACTTTATAAGAAATACAAAAGTTTTAAAATATTTTACTTCTCGAGGAGTCTTCTTCAAATTTCGATAAATATTTAAATTTTTGCTCACTTCCGTAAGCAATTTAAAATTTTACATACATTTTCCCATGTGATTAATTTTGCGGTCGGTTTCGACCCTTTTCGATTGGAATGGATTTCCTCGTTCATAGCGGCGATGAATGAAACACATATTGCGCTGTATAGTAACGGAAAAATTAATCGATTAAATGTAGGGAATGTCTTTAAGGAATCATTTTGCATCTTTAGACTAGCATTTTTTACATAGCCTTTCACCAACTTATCCAAAAGGATGTTGCAGTACAGCCTTTATCTAGAGAACCATCGGCTGCGAGCCAAATTAGTTGCAATAAATCTCGACTTACATCGACCATTACTTTATGACATTCAGCTTTTATTTCGAAACAAGAAAATGAGATTCCACTTAATAGCTCGCCTAGGTAAACGAAACGGCAGATTGTAAATCATATACGTATGTTTTATAGGTATGGCAACAGTTTGCAATACTTTTAACATGAGCTTCTTAATATCTATATCTGTTGTGTTAAATATGGATAACCATCCTGTAATTCGTATATGCAATCGGTAAGCATATTTCGATTTGAACTGCTACGAAATTCAACCCACTGGAATATATTCGAGTAAGCGCAACACGTACCCGAAACAAATTTTTACAATTTTGCAAATCCCATCTCGACACAGCATAAAGTACCGGATGACTCATTTTTTAGCGATGAATTCGGCCTGATTTTTAAAAGTTCATAATTTTTGGTAAAAATTGAATTAAATTGCTTACAAAATCGGTCGATGAGATGTTAAAAATGCGATATGCTATTCCGTATCCTTGCGAAAGCCAACAAATGATAGATTTTTATCTGGATCGTAAGCACTAAATTTATGTTCTCGTTGCGCAGGAGCAGTACGTCCAGGATATCGATAAACCTCTTTCGAACCATATTCAGTATTATCGAAAGCTTTCACTTGCATAATATTGGTCGATATATTTTGGGATTTAGTCGTAATGTTTCTAATGGCTTTTATTAGACGATTGGTTTGTGTTCTGTATATGGGCACCACTATTTGCTTGCGTCTTGCACCTCTACCACATTAAGGCAAGTTCCCTGGCAAATTTTTTCAAAATACCTAAACTGAATTGAGTGTTTTGGGCATCAAAGAACACGAAACAAAAAAATTGAAACTAAATATAAAATATGCCAAAAATATCAAAAAATTTTAGGTTGACAGTTTATTGTGTTGTGTAGGTTGAAAACCTTGGCCTCTTCTACATTTGTATTCTTGCATCAGCTTTTTTCCTCGTTTTTCTTTACATACAAACTAAATTGGCGGTGGCGATTTTGTGTAGTTAAATCTACAACAAATTTTTTTTTTGTTTCTCGTGTACACTACACAGATAAAATAAAAACAAAACGAATATAAAACGATATAAAAATTTAGTCAAAATGAATATTTTTTATTTAATTTTATTTTTTTACTACTTATATCGCTTATTTGCCACAATAGCGACACAACCCCGAATTCATTCATTTTTAAGATATTCCACAACCAAACGATTTCCAATGGTTCATATTTTTAGTATTTTGACTCAAAACATACTCTCTTATCTAGATATTTCTAGCAAATCAGGTAAAATTCTATATAAAAAATGACTCAATTCGCGAAAGAAATTAACAATTTAAGATATTGCAAACCATTATAAGAAAATTTACAAAATATTAAAGAATTATAAAATTTAAGACCCGATTGATGTAGGAACAGAAAAAAAAATATTTTACTAATCAACAATTTTGTGTCACTGTTGCAGCAAATGAGCGATATGTACACACAATAGTAACAACAGTTAATAATTCCTAGTGAAACCGCGAAGTATTGTCGATATGTGTCATTAGGAATACAAATATCCCTTCTCCGGCCAGAAAAAAAAATGTTTTGCTTCAATTTAAGTCCGCCATACACAAATGTGTATGTAAATAACCATAGTTTATAATGGCGCTTTTATCATGATTCTCTTTCGGACACGATTTTTACGTACACAATTGTGATCGCGTGCCGGAAAAGAGATATAATAGATTTATTCTCAATTATTAGATAAAATAACCAAAAAATGTCTTTGAAGTTAATATCTCAAGTTCAACTAGGCACAGCAAATTATAATCCGCAAATAAATAAATAGTTCTTGTTAAGTTTATGGCCGACTTAAACGACTAGCCTCCTTCAGTTGAATGCGAGTTTTTCGTGGAGAAAAATAATGCAAGACAATTGGATTTAATTCCTGCAAATAAAAATATTAATAATTAATATTAAACTGAATACACATTTATACCTTTTTATTTTTTTTTTTTTTTAAGTGAGACATTTTACAAATTATTTTCCGAATGTTTACGATTTCTGCGTCTGTGCGAAATCAAACTCGTTTACAAATCCTCTGCCATAATTCAAAGCTGCCCGAGAAACCAAATGTGTGGTGGCCCAGTATTTTTTTGAATCTGTAAAATAACTATTATAAGCACCGTATTTATATTTTTAGTAATGAAAAAAATTAACATTTACAAACAGCCTATAAGATATCATTCAGGATGAAGTATTCTCAAAAAGGCGCTTGTGTGAACAGACGCAACAAATTTATATTTGTTCACCAGTAAATTATGGTTGAAACTATTATTCGATTTGGATTATTTGATTGCTCATCCATTTTTAATTGTATCATAATTTTTTCGTCATTCAATAAAATACTCTGGAATCTATCAAATTTAAAATACAGAATTAGATATTATCAATGCTAATACTTACTTTTTTTTGTCAAAACGATGTTATGAAACACAGGAATGCTTTTAAATAAGATAACCTCAAATTTTGGACCTATAATTTTTTTTGTTTTATTTTCAACGTTACACAGTCAATTTTTATAATAATTAAATAGTTATTAATTATATAATAGATAGCGCGCTTGTCATGAAAAAGTCATTATTTACTTTACATAATGTAAAAAATAACTTATGTAATTTACATGTAAATAATCATGTAATTTACGCGCCCAACAGTGGTTGTGTTACGGTAATTTTTCGGAGTCATTACACGGTTTCGTCTCGGGTAGACCTCAGTGGAAAAATGGGGGGTTCTTTTACTCCGAAATAGCATACACCGTAAAATATACGTGTAATGTATAACTTAGTTGTGAAACAGCACTTGAATGGACGCATCATCACCCGTAAAATATCAAACTAATTAAAACATGTTATTTTTAGTAATTCCCATTAGATAGGGTTAGATAATTTTAAAAACACGAGCAATTTATTTAGTTTGCTAATATGATATAAACTATAATTATATACAAGATACTTTGAATTTATAGCTAAGCTAATTATGTATAAGCAATCACTTTTAAGAAAATTGGATATCAAAGTTATACTCGATGTTATTACGATGAAATGACAAAGTGAAATCTCCTATTGTAGTTGATGTTATTACACACCATAAAAAAAATATAAATAAAATTTATCAAAAAAAACTTACCACAATCTCCTTTGAAGCGCTTCAATATAAGATGATGGTTGTACCTAAAACGCGGAATATCCTGGTTTTTTGGTTATAGAAGTTTTCACTGCAGATTATAATTTTTATGAGTGCGCGGTTATCGATACGTATAACTTTCATATGATTAAGCACTTTAACAAAAAAAGTAATTGGGCTAACAGATTAATTACCCAAAAATATTGATTTAATATTTGACATTCACTTTATATTACAATTGATATTACTAAAGCAAAACTAATGCAACTAGATTAGAAACTGCAGAAAATAAATAAAAAAAATTAAGCTATGAAATTTAGCACATGCACTACTGCATACAGTGATTCACAAAAACTGTTAGTTAGAAAAAATATACATATATAGATATATAGAAATAATAAAAAAACAATAAATATAACACTTGTTAAAATAAATAGAATACACGTCCGTGGCCTCTATGATTTCTCTGAGGAACTGTTACTTAACATGTGGTAGCATTGTGTTTGGTTTTACGCCTATGTTCGAGAAGAAACAAGAAAAGTTTCGTTAGAAGACTGTTAGATAATGGGACGAATTTAGCTTTTCTAATATTTACCTTTCCAAAACAAAACGTATGCAAACATTCAACCTATGCAGGACGTTACGCTGTAAATTCCTCTAGTTTCCCCAAAACGGAATATCTTACTCGTAGTGTTTACTAGACGTGCCACTAACTAAAACACGTAGTCACTATTCCTAGATTGAATTTAATAAAATTACAATCAATCTACCACATAAAAATATAGAATACGTACGTTTAAGAAAAAACGAGAAAAAGCACTGATTTTGATTTTGATATTTTAAAGTTAATATGGCCACGGCACTTAATATATTCTTTATTATATTTTATTTCGAGCTCCACGAGAATTAATGTAATTCGTTTGAGCTTGCTTTGTATACTGCTTAGGTATAGCAAACGGACTTTAATTTTAATAATTTGGTACTCGAATAATATGTACGATACCGAAGATAATATATATACAATATATAGGCATAATATATAAGTAATGACCTTGTTAAAGTTAGCCGAAAGTTGCCAGCCGAAAGTGAAAAATCGATAATGCAGATAGTGTCTTCACTACTTCAGCCGAAAGTTAAACAAATTATTTATTAAATTATTGAAGTATCCCAGCCGAAAGTGACTAGCCTACAAAATCAGCCGAAAACATATATATTATAACAGACAAAAAATCAAATTTTTAGTTTAACCGATATTAATTTATTGTATAATATCAATTGTGAAATTTTGTGTTTTCCTTTCTTCTGGCAATAAAATCGTTCGTCATTCGAGATTTCGCAAGATAGACATCAATCTGACTATGTCAATTAGATAGCTCATGACCATAGGTAGATTCTGAGTATAGGTTTGTGGTGAGTCTGAAGGGGTTATAAGGGTGAAATTTTGATTTTCCCCATTTTTCGTCGATAGAATCGTTCGTCATTCGAGATTTTGGCACATAGACATCAAACTGACTATGCCAATTAGATAGCTCATGACCATAGGTAGATTCTGAGTATAAGTTTGAGGTGAGTCTGAAGGGGTTATAGGGGTGAAATTTTGATTTCCCCCATTTTTCGTCGATAAAATCGTTCGTCATTCGAGATTTTGGCACATAGACACCAAACTGACTATGCCAATTAGATAGCTCATGACCATAGGTAGATTCTGAGTATAGGTTTGTGGTGAGTCTGAAGGGGTTATAAGGGTGAAATTTTGATTTTCCCCATTTTTTGTCGATAAAATCGTTCGTCATTCGAGATTTTGGCATATAGACACCAAACTGACTATGCCAATTAGATAGCTCATGACAATAGGTAGATTCTGAGTATAAGTTTGAGGTGAGTCTGAAGGGGTTATAGGGGTGAAATTTTGATTTCCCCCATTTTTCGTCGAGAAAATCGTTCGTCATTCGAGATTTTGGCATATAGACACCAAACTGACTATGCCAATTAAATAGCTCATGACCATAGGTAGATTCTGAGTATAGGTTTAAGGTGAGTCTGAAGGGGTAATAGGGGTGAAATTTTGATTTCCCCTATTTTTCGTCGATAAAATCGTTTGTCATTCGAGATTTTGGCATATAGACACCAAACTGACTATGCCAATTACATAGCTCATGACCATTGGTAGATTCTGAGTATAGGTATGAGGTGAGTCTGAAGGGGTTATAAGGATGAAATTTTGATTTTCCCCATTTTTCGTCGAGAAAATCGTTCGTCATTCGAGATTTTGGCATATAGACACCAATCTGACTATGCCAGTTAGATAGCTCATGACCATAGGTAGATTCTGGGTATTGGTTTGTGGTGAGTCTGAAGGGGTTATAAGGGTGAAATTTTGATTTCCCCCATTTTTCGTCGATAGAATCGTTCGTCATTCGAGATTTTGGCATATAGACACCAATCTGACTATGCCAATTAGATAGCTCATGACCATTGGTAGATTCTGAGTATAGGTATGAGGTGAGTCTGAAGGGGTTATAAGGGTAAAATTTTGATTTCCCCCATTTTTCGTCGAGAAAATCGTTCGTCATTCGAGATTTTGGCATATAGACACCAATCTGACTATGCCAAATAGATAGCTCATGACCATAGGTAGATTCTGAGTATTGGTTTGAGGTGAGTCTGAAGGGGTTATAAGGGTGAAATTTTGATTTCCCCCATTTTTTGTCGATAAAATCGTTTGTCATTCCAGATTTTGGCATATAGACACCAAACTGACTATGCCAATTAGATAGCTCATAACCATAGGTAGATTCTGAGTATAGGTATGAGGTGAGTCTGAAGGGGTTATAAGGGTGAAATTTTGATTTCCCCCATTTTTCGTCTATAAAATCGTTCGTCATTCGAGATTTTGGTATATAGACACCAAACTGACTATGCCAATTAGATAGCTCATGATCATAGGTAGATTCTGAGTATAGGTTTAAGGTGAGTCTGAAGGGGTTATAGGGGTGAAATTTTGATTTCCCCTATTTTTTCGTCGATAGAATCGTTCGTCATTCGAGATTTTGGCATATAGACACCAATCTGACTATGCCAATTAGATAGCTCATGACCATTGGTAGATTCTGAGTATAGGTATGAGGTGAGTCTGAAGGGGTTATAAGGGTGAAATTTTGATTTTCCCCATTTTTCGTCGAGAAAATCGTTCGTCATTCGAGATTTTGGCATATAGACACCAATCTGACTATGCCAGTTAGATAGCTCATGACCATAGGTAGATTCTGAGTATTGGTTTGTGGTGAGTCTGAAGGGGTTATAAGGGTGAAATTTTGATTTCCCCCATTTTTCGTCGATAAAATCGTTTGTCATTCGAGATTTCGGCATATAGACACCAAACTGACTATGCCAATTAGATAGCTCATAACCATAGGTAGATTCTGAGCATAGGTATGAAGTGAGTCTGAAGGGGTTATAAGGGTGAAATTTTGATTTCCCCCATTTTTCGTCGATAAAATCGTTCGTCATTCGAGGTTTTGGCATATAGACACCAAACTGACTATGCCAATTCGATAGCTCATAATAATAGGTAGATTCTGAGTATAGGTATGAGGTGAGTCTGATGGGGTTATAAGGGTGAAATTTTGATTTCCCCCATTTTTCGTCGATAAAATCGTTCGTCATTCGAGATTTTGGCATATAGACACCAAACTGTCTATGCCAATTAGATAGCTCATGACCATAGGTAGATTCTGAGTATAGGTATGAGGTGAGTCTGAAGTGGTTATAAGGGTGAAATTTTGATTTCCCCCATTTTTCGTCGATAAAATCGTTTGTCATTCGAGATTTTGGTATATAGACATCAAACTGACTATGCCAATTAGATAGCTCATGACCATAGGTAAATTCTGAGTATAGGTATGAGGTGAGTCTGAAGGGGTTATAAGGGTGAAATTTTGATTTCCCCCATTTTTCGTCGATAGAATCGTTCGTCATTCGAGATTTTGGCATATAGACACCAATCTGACTATGCCAATTAGATAGCTCATGACCATAGGTAGATTCTGAGTATAGGTATGAGGTGAGTCTGAATAGGTTATAAGGGTAAAATTTTGATTTCCCCCATTTTCGTCGAGAAAATCGTTCGTCATTCGAGATTTTGGCATATAGACACCAATCTGACTATGCCAATTAGATAGCTCATGACCATAGGTAGATTCTGAGTATTGGTTTGAGGTGAGTCTGATGGGGTTATAAGGGTGAAATTTTGATTTCCCCCATTTTTCGTCGATAAAATCGTTTGTCGTTCCAGATTTTGGCATATAGACACCAAACTGACTATGCCAATTAGATAGCTCATAACCATAGGTAGATTCTGAGTATAGGTATGAGGTGAGTCTGAAGGGGTTATAAGGGTGAAATTTTGATTTCCCCCATTTTTCGTCGATAAAATCGTTCGTCATTCGAGATTTTGGCATATAGACACCAAACTGACTATGCCAATTAGATAGCTCATGACCATAGGTAGATTCTGAGTATAGGTATGAGGTGAGTCTGAAGTGGTTATAAGGGTGAAATTTTGATTTCCCCCATTTTTCGTCGATAAAATCGTTTGTCATTCGAGATTTTGGTATATAGACATCAAACTGACTATGCCAATTAGATAGCTCATGACCATAGGTAAATTCTGAGTATAGGTATGAGGTGAGTCTGAAGGGGTTATAAGGGTGAAATTTTGATTTCCCCCATTTTTCGTCGATAGAATCGTTCGTCATTCGAGATTTTGGCATATAGACACCAATCTGACTATGCCAATTAGATAGCTCATGACCATTGGTAGATTCTGAGTATAGGTATGAGGTGAGTCTGAATAGGCTATAAGGGTAAAATTTTGATTTCCCCCATTTTCGTCGAGAAAATCGTTCGTCATTCGAGATTTTGGCATATAGACACCAATCTGACTATGCCAATTAGATAGCTCATGACCATAGGTAGATTGTGAGTATTGGTTTGAGGTGAGTCTGATGGGGTTATAAGGGTGAAATTTTGATTTCCCCCATTTTTTGTCGATAAAATCGTTTGTCGTTCCAGATTTTGGCATATAGACACCAAACTGACTATGCCAATTAGATAGCTCATAACCATAGGTAGATTCTGAGCATAGGTATGAAGTGAGTCTGAAGGGGTTATAAGGGTGAAATTTTGATTTCCCCCATTTTCGTCGAGAAAATCGTTCGTCATTCGAGATTTTGGCATATAGACACCAATCTGACTATGCCAATTAGATAGCTCATGACCATAGGTAGATTCTGAGTATTGGTTTGAGGTGAGTCTGATGGGGTTATAAGGGTGAAATTTTGATTTCCCCCATTTTTTGTCGATAAAATCGTTTGTCGTTCCAGATTTTGGCATATAGACACCAAACTGACTATGCCAATTAGATAGCTCATAACCATAGGTAGATTCTGAGTATAGGTATGAGGTGAGTCTGAAGGGGTTATAAGGGTGAAATTTTGATTTCCCCCATTTTTCGTCGATAAAATCGTTCGTCATTCGAGATTTTGGCATATAGACACCAAACTGTCTATGCCAATTAGATAGCTCATGACCATAGGTAGATTCTGAGTATAGGTATGAGGTGAGTCTGAAGTGGTTATAAGGGTGAAATTTTGATTTCCCCCATTTTTCGTCTATAAAATCGTTCGTCATTCGAGATTTTGGTATATAGACACCAAACTGACTATGCCAATTAGATAGCTCATGATCATAGGTAGATTCTGAGTATAGGTTTAAGGTGAGTCTGAAGGGGTTATAGGGGTGAAATTTTGATTTCCCCTATTTTTCGTCGATAGAATCGTTCGTCATTCGAGATTTTGGCATATAGACACCAATCTGACTATGCCAATTAGATAGCTCATGACCATTGGTAGATTCTGAGTATAGGTATGAGGTGAGTCTGAAGGGGTTATAAGGGTGAAATTTTGATTTTCCCCATTTTTCGTCGAGAAAATCGTTCGTCATTCGAGATTTTGGCATATAGACACCAATCTGACTATGCCAGTTAGATAGCTCATGACCATAGGTAGATTCTGAGTATTGGTTTGTGGTGAGTCTGAAGGGGTTATAAGGGTGAAATTTTGATTTCCCCCATTTTTCGTCGATAAAATCGTTTGTCATTCGAGATTTCGGCATATAGACACCAAACTGACTATGCCAATTAGATAGCTCATAACCATAGGTAGATTCTGAGCATAGGTATGAAGTGAGTCTGAAGGGGTTATAAGGGTGAAATTTTGATTTCCCCCATTTTTCGTCGATAAAATCGTTCGTCATTCGAGGTTTTGGCATATAGACACCAAACTGACTATGCCAATTCGATAGCTCATAATAATAGGTAGATTCTGAGTATAGGTATGAGGTGAGTCTGATGGGGTTATAAGGGTGAAATTTTGATTTCCCCCATTTTTCGTCGATAAAATCGTTCGTCATTCGAGATTTTGGCATATAGACACCAAACTGTCTATGCCAATTAGATAGCTCATGACCATAGGTAGATTCTGAGTATAGGTATGAGGTGAGTCTGAAGTGGTTATAAGGGTGAAATTTTGATTTCCCCCATTTTTCGTCGATAAAATCGTTTGTCATTCGAGATTTTGGTATATAGACATCAAACTGACTATGCCAATTAGATAGCTCATGACCATAGGTAAATTCTGAGTATAGGTATGAGGTGAGTCTGAAGGGGTTATAAGGGTGAAATTTTGATTTCCCCCATTTTTCGTCGATAGAATCGTTCGTCATTCGAGATTTTGGCATATAGACACCAATCTGACTATGCCAATTAGATAGCTCATGACCATTGGTAGATTCTGAGTATAGGTATGAGGTGAGTCTGAATAGGTTATAAGGGTAAAATTTTGATTTCCCCCATTTTCGTCGAGAAAATCGTTCGTCATTCGAGATTTTGGCATATAGACACCAATCTGACTATGCCAATTAGATAGCTCATGACCATAGGTAGATTCTGAGTATAGGTATGAGGTGAGTCTGAAGTGGTTATAAGGGTGAAATTTTGATTTCCCCCATTTTTTGTCGATAAAATCGTTTGTCGTTCCAGATTTTGGCATATAGACACCAAACTGACTATGCCAATTAGATAGCTCATAACCATAGGTAGATTCTGAGTATAGGTATGAGGTGAGTCTGAAGGGGTTATAAGGGTGAAATTTTGATTTCCCCCATTTTTCGTCGATAAAATCGTTCGTCATTCGAGATTTTGGCATATAGACACCAAACTGACTATGCCAATTAGATAGCTCATGACCATAGGTAGATTCTGAGTATAGGTATGAGGTGAGTCTGAAGTGGTTATAAGGGTGAAATTTTGATTTCCCCCATTTTTCGTCGATAAAATCGTTTGTCATTCGAGATTTTGGTATATAGACATCAAACTGACTATGCCAATTAGATAGCTCATGACCATAGGTAAATTCTGAGTATAGGTATGAGGTGAGTCTGAAGGGGTTATAAGGGTGAAATTTTGATTTCCCCCATTTTTCGTCGATAGAATCGTTCGTCATTCGAGATTTTGGCATATAGACACCAATCTGACTATGCCAATTAGATAGCTCATGACCATTGGTAGATTCTGAGTATAGGTATGAGGTGAGTCTGAATAGGTTATAAGGGTAAAATTTTGATTTCCCCCATTTTCGTCGAGAAAATCGTTCGTCATTCGAGATTTTGGCATATAGACACCAATCTGACTATGCCAATTAGATAGCTCATGACCATAGGTAGATTCTGAGTATTGGTTTGAGGTGAGTCTGATGGGGTTATAAGGGTGAAATTTTGATTTCCCCCATTTTTTGTCGATAAAATCGTTTGTCGTTCCAGATTTTGGCATATAGACACCAAACTGACTATGCCAATTAGATAGCTCATAACCATAGGTAGATTCTGAGTATAGGTATGAGGTGAGTCTGAAGGGGTTATAAGGGTGAAATTTTGATTTCCCCCATTTTTCGTCGATAAAATCGTTCGTCATTCGAGATTTTGGCATATAGACAATAAACTGACTATGCCAATTAGATAGCTCATGACCATAGGTAGATTCTGAGTATAGGTATGAGGTGAGTCTGAAGTGGTTATAAGGGTGAAATTTTGATTTCCCCCATTTTTCGTCGATAAAATCGTTTGTCATTCGAGATTTTGGTATATAGACACCAAACTGACTATGCCAATTAGATAGCTCATGACCATAGGTAGATTCTGAGTATAGGTATGAGGTGAGTCTGATGGGGTTATAAGGGTGAAATTTTGATTTCCTCCATTTTTCGTCGATAGAATCGTTCGTCATTCGAGATTTTGGCATATAGACACCAATCTGACTATGCCAATTAGATAGCTCATGACCATTGGTAGATTCTGAGTATAGGTATGAGGTGAGTCTGAAGGGGTTATAAGGGTAAAATTTTGATTTCCCCCATTTTTCGTCGAGAAAATCGTTCGTCATTCGAGATTTTGGCATATAGACACCAATCTGACTATGCCAATTAGATAGCTCATGACCATAGGTAGATTCTGAGTATTGGTTTGAGGTGAGTCTGAAGGGGTTATAAGGGTGAAATTTTGATTTCCCCCATTTTTTGACCTTGTTAAAGTTAGCCGACTCGCTCCAGCCGAAAGATAATGCAGATAGTGTCTTGACTATTATTGAACTATCTTTATACTCTCACTCCTATCGATTTTTAAATTCCTACAAACTGAAATAATTTCTCCTTCACCCGAATGATATAACCCGGTCCTAAATTCTCCTAAATTCGAGTTCATGACTTATTTTTGCTGTATTCAAGTTCATTCGAATCTGCATTATCGACATTATTCGGCTGGAGCGAGTCGGCTAACTTTAACAGTATCATTTTTTGACGATAAAATCGTTTGTCATTCCAGATTTTGGCATATAGACACCAAACGGACTATGCCAATTAGATAGCTCATAACCATAGGTAGATTCTGAGTATAGGTATGAGGTGAGTCTGAAGGGGTTATAAGGGTGAAATTTTGATTTTCCCAATTTTTTGTCGATAAAATCGTTTGCCATTCGAGATTTTGGCATATAGACACCAATCTGACTATGCCAATTCGATAGCACATGGCCATAGGTAGGTTTTGATGATAAGTTTCGGGTGTGTCTGATGGGGTTATAGGGGTGAAATTTAGACTTATCTTATGTTTTATCGATGAAATCGTGCGTCATTCGAGATTTTGGCATATAGACACCAATCTGACTACGCTAATTCGAGGAGCCATGGCTAGAGATACTTTGCAGGTTTGGGGTGTCAAAAAACTGTTTTCTTCCCATATTTAACTGCCTGATTCATTTAGAGCTGCCCAGAGAGCACCACGTGGAGGTATAAATCTCGGACTTCGCTCCCCATCCTCCTTGTGTAGCTCCATTAAATTAAAACACAAGGAGCAATAAAATAAAAATTATTATAAAAATAAAAATATATAATTCACTTTACACTTTCATTTCAAACAAATATTTTTTCTTAATATTATTTAGAATATTACTTAGTCTATGAGAGACAAAGTGAGCAATAAAATGCCTTATTCGGGATCAAAATTCTTTCTCTCCTAATTTTATTTATAAGTTTCGAATTTCGTTAGGCATTAATTATTTTACTGTGCAAACGGGGCGAATGGACTTAATATATAGAGTTTTCCAATAGGAATGATATGATTTTTAAGTGACGTGAGATATACGCAAGAACAACGTTTACAAATTATTCAGTTTTGTTATCAAAATAATCTTTCTCCAATTTCAACTTTTCGTGCGCTTTTGCCATTTTATAGTCGTAACAATCGTCCAAGTTTGCTCGCTATTCGTCGAATTGTTGAAAATTTTGAGCGTACATTTTCTTTACATAATATTCAAGTGCCAATAAGGCAAAGAAACGCTCGAAGCAATGCAAATATTGCTACCGTTCATGCAAGTGTTGCTGAAGACACCGATTTTTCGATTCAAAGACGTTCTCAAGTCTATGAGAGACAAAGTGGAACTGTCTCAAACCACAACCTGACGAATTTTGAGAAAGGATTTGGGAAACTCAAGAACTGAAGCCATTGGACCACCGTAAACGTCATGAATTTGCTGATTTTGCCTTGGAACAACTTGAAAACGATAACGATTTTTTTAAGAAAATTATCTTCTCCGATGAGGCTTACTTTCATCTGAGTGGTGCGGTAAATAAGAAAAACTGTCGATTCTGGTGCGAAGAAGATCTACAAATTATTCATGAAAAACCATTACATTCACCTAAATTGACAGTTTGGTGTGGTTTTTGGTCTGTTGAAATCATCGGTCCGTATCTTTTTCGAAATGAAGCTGATAACACCGTTACTGTCAATGGAGATCGGTATAGATCGATGATAACCAACTTTTTATGGCCAAAATTGGAAGAAGTTGATCTTGGCAACATTTGGTTCCAACAAGACGGGTTTACGTGCCACACAGCAAGTGCCAAAATTGAATTATTGCGAGAAAAGTTTGGAGATTCGATTATTTCAAGAAATTGTGATATTGAATGGCCTCCAAGAAGTTGTGATTTAACACCATTAGACTATTTCTTGTGGGGTTATTTGAAGTCTTTAGCAATAAACCAAACTCTCTTCAAGCTTTACAAGTCAATATTGAACGTGCTATTCATGACATACGACTTGATTTTGTGGAAAAAGTGCTCGAAAATTGGGTTCATCGAATTCGTTCCTGCAGAAGAAGTCGGGGAGGCCATTTGAATGACGTTTTATTCAGAACTTAATTGTATCGATTGTACTTCACATTAAATAAAAATCATTTCAATTTCCTTAACAAATAGTGTGTTTTTTTAAAGAAATCACATCACTTTTATTGGAAAACCCTGTATACCATATCATTTGTATTTATCTCTTCGCGTATAAATTTCTTTTTTCTCAAAAATCATAGATGTTAAATATACTGCCCAATTCAAACCGTACAAAACGTGTTTTGTGGTTGTTTTCGTTAATTTGGCAGTAGAAACAAATAGTTTCGTCTGTTTATAATAAAGAGTTAAAATAATTGGAATGTATATGTTCTAAATGTAAAATGATTGCTAGAATAGTGTTCACAATTTGAAAATGCCAACATGGTCGAGTGTACCTTAGCAGATAGGCTTTAAACTATAGAATATACCAATCGACGTTAAATAAATTGAAAAACGTTTTCTTAACTTAACGGTTGGTTCAACTACAAAAATAAGAAGCCATACCATTATATAAAAATATTAGTCATCTCGGCTCATGGTACATCATGTATAGATAATAATTTAATTTTTTTATAACACACAAAGACATTCTGAACTACATCAGCAAAACTTTATTAGATTCACGTCAAGAAAACTTCAGTTGTTCTTAGCTATACATTTAGCAAGCAAATTCTGTTGGTTTGGGCTGTCGAATCGGCATAGTCAGATTGATGTCTATATGCCAAAATCCCGACTGACGATTCTTGACGATGCTTGATAATTCTCAATCTTCTTTATCGACTTCTTTCGGCTGTATGAGGTAGATATGCCGGTTTATCCCTTTAACCCTATCAGACCCACCCGTAAGCTAGGCTCAGAATCTACCTATGGTCATGAGCTATCTAATTGGCATAGTCAGATAGGTGTCTATATGCCCAAATCTCGAATGACGAACGATTTTATCGACGAAAAATGGGGGAAATCAAAATTTTACCCCTATAACCCCTTCAGACTCACCTTAAACCTATACTCAAAATTTACCTATGGTCATGAGCTATCTAATTGGCATAGTCAATTTGGTGTCTATATGCCAAAATCTCGAATGACGAACGATTTTATCGACGAAAAATGGGGGAAATCAAAATTTCACCCCTATAACCCCTTCAGACTAACCTTAAACCTATACTCAGAATCTACCTATGGTCATGAGCTATCTAATTGGCATAGTCAGTTTGGTGCCTATATGCCAAAATCTCGAATGACGAACGATTTTATCGACGAAAAATGGGGGAAATCAAAATTTAACCCCTATAACCCCTTCAGACTCACCTCAAACCAATACTCAGAATCTACCTATGGTCATGAGCTATCTAATTGGCATAGTCAAAATGGTGTCTATATGCCAAAATCTCGAATGCCGAACGATTTTATCGACGAAAAATGGGGGAAATCAAAATTTCACCCCTATAACCCCTTCAGACTCACCTCAAACCTATACTCAGAATCTACCTATGGTCATGAGCTATCTAATTGGCATAGTCAGTTTGGTGTCTATATGAAAAAATCTCGAATGACGAACGATTTTAACGACGAAAAATGGGGAAAATCAAAATTTCACCCTTATAACCCCTTCAGACTCACCTCATGCCTATATTTAGAATCTACCTATGGTTAACACTATCATGCATCTATAGAATAATAGATGCCTGTTATTAACATTTTCGTTTGGAAAATTGATGATTCATTTGTAACTTTTATCGATGTACTCTGCATTATCGGGATTTCAAAATATTTTAAATAGCACAGTGTATATCTGCATTACCATCTTTCGGCTGGGATAGAAAATACATTAACTGCATTACCGTCTTTAGGCTGGGATAGCAAAGACACAATCTGCATTATCATCTTTCGGCTGGAAACTTTCGGCTAACTTTAACAGTATTAAGTAATGGTCGGTTACCATTATCACCATACAAATACCGAACAATGTGCCTTATTTACGATGACTTTTCAGATATACCGAAGATATCTGTATTTAGGGAATATACAAATGCAAATACGTTAATTGTATATAATTCTTGACCATATCATTTACTGCGCATATATACGACCACTTGATTATAAAGATATGCATTCAACCTTCATTGGTGGTAGTATCTTGTTGATACTATTGGAATTAAAATTTCAAAATAACCTCATTACATACAACGATTACTGTACCAATATACTTTTTCAAAATATCCACCTCGGTATATAACCAACGATAAATGCATTTACATTTATATAAGTATTACCCGCCGTTAACACATAGACTGCGTGTGCCCCTCATTGCCGTATGCGTCAACATACCTTTCAACATCATTTGTTACAGCACAGGTTTATCTGAACTGGTTTTTAAAAGCATGTTAAGATAAAGCTGAAAGATAAATTATACAAATGATTTTGGTTTGCAATATTTTACTTCATGTCTTTCGAATGATACACCCCAATTATTTTTCCATTCTTATCTGTAACCTCATAATTTACAGTTCCAATTTTTCTTACAACGTATCCTTCAATAAATAGTGGGGCAAATTTAGCACAGAATCTGTCTGATGCTTTGCTTTGAGGATGTGTACGAACGTACACCTTTTGTCCAATTTCGAATAATTTAGGCCTGGTTCGTAAATTATATCGCTTTGAACTCTTTTCGTAGGCTTTGTTCAGATTATTTTTGACCTCGGCATGTAATAAAGCCAATTTAGTGGGAAGTGGTAGGGCGACTTCACCTTCTGAAACATCCCCTAACTGACGTAAGAGCTTGTAATCGTTCGCGTGATTGATTTTGTGGTAACCGAATAAGGTAAAATGAGGTGTACTACCGATGGTTTCGTGAAGCCCGTTTCTTAACGCGGCTGCAATCTCTTCAACATGGTGATCCCATCGAGTATGTTTATCTCCAATATAAGCTCTTATGGCCGCTAAAATGGAACGATTCACCCGCTCTGCGGCGTTTGATTGCGGAGAGTAGATAGCCGTTTTGGAATCGGTTACACCAAATTCTTTCAAAAACATTTTGTACTCATTGCTCTTGAATTGTGCGCCGTTGTCGCTATGTATTACCTCCGGAACATTAAAGAGGCAGAATACTTCGTGACGCAGAAAATCAATTATCTGTTTGGTTGTCCCTTTACTGAGAGGTTTTAACAATACAAACTTCGTAAAATGATCAAGTACAATAAGTATTAATGTATTACCTTTAGTAGACCGAGGATAAGGACCTAACAAGTCTACATAGACTCGTTGCCAGGGACGAGAAACAGCGTGTTGTAATCCCATGGGTGGAGTCATACACAAATTGGGACTCTTCGTGGTACTACATACACCACAGTTTTTGAGGTAATTTCGAACGTCCTTAGCCATTGCAGGCCAATAATAGAATCTTCTAATCTTCTCAAGTGTTTTTATAAGACCTCCATGTGAAGAGAGAGGCCCATCGTGTTCGCTTTTCATAATTTCCTCGCGCATACCATTTGGAACCCACAGTTTCCACATTGATAAATCAGAGAGGGGTTGATGGCCTCGTGGTTCAAGGCGAATAAGGATGTACTTATCATCTACTTTGCACACGGGATAATTAGAAGGAGATTCTAAAATCTTACGCTTAAAGTCAAGATATTCCTTTTCCTCGAAATATATAGGATTATAGAGGTGGTGTTGCAGAACTTTAGGCAAACTATCGTTAAATTCGGTGATCTCATCACAAAATACTCTGGACAGCATATCCGGAACCACATTCTGTATTCCTTTAACATGTTTTATCCGGAACTTGTATCCCTGGAGTTTTAAGCTCCATCTCGCAAGACGGCCGCTTAAATCTCGTTGATCCATCAACCATTTGAGTGAAGCGTGGTCCGTTATGAGGGTGAAGTCATGTCCTTCTACATAAGGACGGTACTTCTTAATTGCAAGGATAGCCGCGAGACACTCCAGCTCAGTTATAGAGTAATTTTTCTGAGCACTATTAAGTTTCTGCGACATGAATGCCAGTGGTTGTTCATTCTCATTATCATCCATCTGATACAACACAGCTCCAACTCCCTCCGTGCTTGCATCACACCGAATGAAAAAAGGTAAGTTGTAATTGGGGTTTCCTAATACCGGTGCGGTAGATAATTTAGATTTGAGAACTTCGAAAGACTTCTGCGCCTCCGTAGTCCAAGTGAACTTCCCCTTCTTCACACAGTCAGAAATTGGAGCTGTTAAAGCAGAAAAATTCTCAATGAAACGGCGGTACCAGCCGGCCATTCCAAGAAGACGACGAGTTTGTTTAACCGTAGTAGGAGGTAACAAATTCTTGATTGCTGATATCTTTTCAGGGTCTGGTCTTAGTCCTTTCTCGCCTACCAGATACCCAAGATATTTAATTTCTCGCATGACGAAGTTGCTCTTCTCAATATTAATCGTGAGCCCACCGTTTCTGAGATAATTGGCGACCACTACTAGCAGTTCAAGGTGCTCCTTCAATGTGCCGCCTGTGATGAGCAAATCGTCCAGATAAACGAATACCTTGTCATGGAGCTCGTGAGGAATTACCAGATGCATCAGGCGACACATTGACTGGGCTGCATTACACAGCCCAAACGGCATCACCCTGAACTGATAGAGTGGCCTCCCGGGAACTGTAAATGCTGTTTTTTCCTTAGCAGAGTCCGTTAAAGGAACCTGCCAAAAGGCATCTTTTAGATCCAGCGCTGTGATATACTTGGTTTCAGCTAGCCTTCCCAACAAACCATCTATTATAGGGAGCGGATATGCATCCTTTTTCGTAATTCTGTTTAATTTGCGGGCGTCAAGACAAAGACGCGATTTGCCATTAGCTTTTTTAACAAGAGTCACAGGGGAGCTCCATGGACTTTTGCTCACCTCTATCACTTTTAATTCCAACATTCGGTCTATTTCTGCGAAAAGGTCTTTTTGCACAGCAGGCGACACCGGGTAATATCGTTGTTTGATTGGTGTAAACCCTTCTAAAATTTCTATGTCATGTGCATATAGTTTTGTACGACCTAGACCTTCTTTTGAAAACGACGGAAATGATTTTATAATATCGTCAAGCTCTTTTTTCTGTGGATAACTCAATTCGTGTTTATTAGAGGGAATTGTTTCAGGCTCCTCAGATAGTTCGTTGATTTGTTCATTGCCGACTGAAGGAGACATAATTTTCGGAATAAGGTTAAATTTTGACCAAAAATCGATCCCTAAATAAACAGGTGATTTTAAATTAGGAACTATACAAAATTGTATATTCTCCGTCTGATTGCCAAACACGACTGGTAACCAAACGTATCCTTCTATGGTATTCTTCGTACCATCTGCAGTTGTAATGTTAGACTGAACTTTTTTATACTTAACCCCAAGTTCTTCCAATAGCGCAATAGCACCTCTGCCCAAAACACTAACAGTGGCGCCACTGTCCAAAAGACCAGTTATAGTTTTTGAGTTGATAGTAATTGTGGCATACGGACGAGGATCACCATCATTCGAGCATTTAATCAAGGAGGAAATACAATTTTTGAAAAATCTCCTTTTACTTTTAAAATAAGTTACGGCTCGCTTGGCTTTATTTTTACGCTTAACACTAGCAAGTAAATATAATTTATTATCTGTCTGTAAATCAGGTATGTTAAGTGACGCAGGCTCTTCAAGTTCTAGTACGACAGGATTTTCTTGTCTTTTAAGACTCATTGTATTAATACGATCGAAATCTGTTTGGTCGTGTAAATCAGGTACTTTAGCGAAATTCGTCGTAATGGAAGCTATTCCTGTTGGGAAGTGAACTGGTTCAGATTTGATGTGTCCGACATTTGATTCACTTTCTTTTGTTGTGGGTGTAGACCTGTCGAAGTAGTCACACCCATCTTTGCGTTTTCCGACCGTTTCAATTTACAAAGGCAATGAATTTGTTTAACTTTTGGCGTGCCACAGCCCATGCAATATAATTTTTGCCACGGAGCAGGACACATGTCGTGCTTATGGTTTGGTTGCCAACAATTCCAGCACCTATCCAAAGGACCAGGTTTAGGAGGTTGCTGGTTTTGACTAACATTAACATACTTTGGATAGTTATTGAACGCTTCAACCTGTGGAGAGGAGTCCAATAGACCATCTGGAGGATCATAATTTACAATGGAATAAGTTGATGAAAAATTAGAATTTGACGAGTCTGATAAAGAATTTAAGTTTATGTCATTAACTCCATAATGAATTTCATTTACTGTCGGACGTCTTCTGTTTACTTCGTAAAATCTTCTCGGATCATGTCCAGTCTGTTCCCACATTCGTTCGTAACGTTGACATAGAATCCTCAACTCGTCCACGGTTTTGATTGAACTTTGACAAGAAAATGTAACGTTCTTCAAGGCTGGACTCATATTTTGAAATAGGCGATACAATAATTCGCTTTCCGAAAGCCGCCGCTGAAGTCTTGCATTTAATTTCTGTACGCTAAGAGCAAATTCCGCAAAGGTTTCTTTATTTGACTGGTGTTTCCTGATAATTTGCTCCATTATCTCGTTTTCATAATCAGCGCTACTGAAATAGGACAGCATGGCAGTTTTAAGAACCCTCCAAGGGACGTTTTGGTTTTCCTTTCTATAAATCCAAAGCCAATCTTCTGCACGTTTGGATAGAAATAGGTGGAGGATACGAGGTAGATGTTCTTCTGGATACCCATCGTTATGTGCCATTTGTTCTATTCGGTAGATGAAATCATGTATATTACTAGAATCCATTCCGTCAAAGGAAACATTCCAATTCTGTTTCAATTTGTATGCGTGTCCCAATCTAAATTGTGGGTTTGGTTGAGGTAAATCATTAAAACGCACATCGTTATTATACATATTTTGTTGCCTTGGTGTTTGATCCATCCCTACGGTTTTAGCAAATTCACTTACAAAACGAGGTTCAATGAAAGACATATCATGAAGGCGTGGTGGATCAACTTTGAAATTAACATTTGGTACTTTGACGTTAGCAAAAAAGTTTTCAACCGAGCTGCGATTTAGATTAGGATCTACTAAAGGAATATGCTTAGGTATTACCTCTTGAGAACCACCAGTTACTTGAAGGTTAACCCCAAAAGTACTCTTAGCCAATTTAGTAGTTGCACTGTGATTAGGATATGAAACAGTAGTGCTTGGTATGGATGACTGGGCTACTTGTGTAGGTTTGGTTGTAGAAGCTATCAATGAACCAGCCGTTGACATGCTAGATGTGAAAGAAGCTTCGCCATCCAAAGTCAATAGATTCTCATCATATAATTTGGTGTACCAATTGAAAGTTCGCCTCAAACTAGATAACAGGTTAGATAAATTCTGCTCTGGTCCGAAACTATTATTTAATCTTTCTACTCGATCTTTGTAGTGAGTACATTGTGCCAACCTGGAAACAATTACCTTAAATGGAGGTATATCTGCAGGTGCGACAATGGTATTTCCTAGTGACTTAGCGTTAGAGCTACAAATATCAAATTCTTCTACTGGATTTTCAGTAACATGCGATTTTTTTGGTTTCAAAGACTGGTCTAGTCTTTCCGCTACTAGCGCATTTATTAAAAAATTTCGTGAATCGGTATCGGTGACCGATATACTCCTCGCTTGATATTCAACTTGCAACTCAGGGAGTGATAAATTTTGGATGTAAATACTTGGATCCATTAGAAAGTAGTATAAATAGTTATTAAGAAAATTAAGAAGGTGCTATACAATAAATATCTAGCTTAATATGTAAATATATATATATATATATATACACATGCGATATATAAAGTATAGTCGTAAAAAAAAAATAAATAAATAAATAAATAAATCGTAAATAGGTGTGATATAAATAAACTTATAAATAATTTCAATAAATAATAGCAAATAATTTAAATGTATAAATAGAAAAATTATATTTTGATCTTATCAGTAGTACGGTGATGATGCTCCAAACGAAGTTGCTGTTTGACAGTGAGTGTAGTATGACATGTGATTGCATAAGAAAAATATGGGTAATACTACCACGACTAGATATATCTCAATGCGAAGTTAAGCTAATGTTCATGGTGATTACACGTGAAATCATCACCGATTCAAACCATGAAAATTAGATAAACTCGAACATTATTTAATCTTTATCGGTATTTGAACAAAACTTGAAAAGAAAATTAATAAAATGAATTACATAATGGTTCGCTTACGAATAACGATCCCATTATTTTTCTAATTAATGAGCTCTAATGTAGATGGCATTAGTGTTAATTGACAAGAATTCTGAAATCTTCAAAACATCTATTGTAGATTAATCACCACGAATCGATACATAGTTTCATAAATTAGTCAAATTATGGATATCAATAACTGAAACCTCCCGCTTGTTTTATACGAAGGAAAAAAAAATGACATTGTTGAAATTTACGGTCAAGCGGTTTTAACGGTTTAGCTAGTTAAGCAGTTATGCTACTAGGATGTCTTATTAGGACTACCTTCTGCTGGTGCTAATAGTTAATTAAAGTTTTACGTTTTTCACATGCACATATTAAGGCATACTATTGCAGTTGTATGGCAACTCACTTTTAGAATCTAATTTTATTTTTGAAGGTCGATAGATCGAAATGTATGAGGACATTCTGGTCCCTGTTTCGGCGCCATTTTGTTACGGTAATTTTTCGGAGTCATTACACGGTTTCGTCTCGGGTAGACCTCAGTGGAAAAATGGGGGGTTCTTTTACTCCGAAATAGCATACACCGTAAAATATACGTGTAATGTATAACTTAGTTGTGAAACAGCACTTGAATGGACGCATCATCACCCGTAAAATATCAAACTAATTAAAACATGT
Source organism: Nephrotoma flavescens (assembly GCA_932526605.1). Taxonomy (NCBI): domain Eukaryota; kingdom Metazoa; phylum Arthropoda; class Insecta; order Diptera; family Tipulidae; genus Nephrotoma; species Nephrotoma flavescens. The sequence continues at coordinate 72,396,651 of OW052221.1, forward strand.
TATTTTTAGTAATTCCCATTAGATAGGGTTAGATAATTTTAAAAACACGAGCAATTTATTTAGTTTGCTAATATGATATAAACTATAATTATATACAAGATACTTTGAATTTATAGCTAAGCTAATTATGTATAAGCAATCACTTTTAAGAAAATTGGATATCAAAGTTATACTCGATGTTATTACGATGAAATGACAAAGTGAAATCTCCTATTGTAGTTGATGTTATTACAGACCATAAAAAAAATATAAATAAAATTTATCAAAAAAAACTTACCACAATCTCCTTTGAAGCGCTTCAATATAAGATGATGGTTGTACCTAAAACGCGGAATATCCTGGTTTTTTGGTTATAGAAGTTTTCACTGCAGATTATAATTTTTATGAGTGCGCGGTTATCGATACGTATAACTTTCATATGATTAAGCACTTTAACAAAAAAAGTAATTGGGCTAACAGATTAATTACCCAAAAATATTGATTTAATATTTGACATTCACTTTATATTACAATTGATATTACTAAAGCAAAACTAATGCAACTAGATTAGAAACTGCAGAAAATAAATAAAAAAAATTAAGCTATGAAATTTAGCACATGCACTACTGCATACAGTGATTCACAAAAACTGTTAGTTAGAAAAAATATACATATATAGATATATAGAAATAATAAAAAAACAATAAATATAACACTTGTTAAAATAAATAGAAGGCCTCTATGATTTCTCTGAGGAACTGTTACTTAACATGTGGTAGCATTGTGTTTGGTTTTACGCCTATGTTCGAGAAGAAACAAGAAAAGTTTCGTTAGAAGACTGTTAGATAATGGGACGAATTTAGCTTTTCTAATATTTACCTTTCCAAAACAAAACGTATGCAAACATTCAACCTATGCAGGACGTTACGCTGTAAATTCCTCTAGTTTCCCCAAAACGGAATATCTTACTCGTAGTGTTTACTAGACGTGCCACTAACTAAAACACGTAGTCACTATTCCTAGATTGAATTTAATAAAATTACAATCAATCTACCACATAAAAATATAGAATACGTACGTTTAAGAAAAAACGAGAAAAAGCACTGATTTTGATTTTGATATTTTAAAGTTAATATGGCCACGGCACTTAATATATTCTTTATTGTATTTTATTTCGAGCTCCACGAGAATTAATGTAATTCGTTTGAGCTTGCTTTGTATACTGCTTAGGTATAGCAAACGGACTTTAATTTTAATAATTTGGTACTCGAATAATATGTACGATACCGAAGATAATATATATACAATATATAGGCATAATATATAAGTAATGGTCGGTTACCATTATCACCATACAAATACCGAACAATGTGCCTTATTTACGATGACTTTTCAGATATACCGAAGATATCTGTATTTAGGGAATATACAAATGCAAATACGTTAATTGTATATAATTCTTGACCATATCATTTACTGCGCATATATACGACCACTTGATTATAAAGATATGCATTCAACCTTCATTGGTGGTAGTATCTTGTTGATACTATTGGAATTAAAATTTCAAAATAACCTCATTACATACAACGATTACTGTACCAATATACTTTTTCAAAATATCCACCTCGGTATATAACCAACGATAAATGCATTTACATTTATATAAGTATTACCCGCCGTTAACACATAGACTGCGTGTGCCCCTCATTGCCGTATGCGTCAACATACCTTTCAACATCATTTGTTACAGTTGTCACACGTATTATTACCCTATTTCATTATCTTATTTGAAGGGTACCGTTTAATTTATTACATTATCCCAATGTAATAAATTCGACGGTATACTCATCAAAATGTATTTCCTCAAGTCTAAGAATTTCCGGTTGATCTTGTAAAAAACGATTGGCGGTCAGCTTCACGCATAAATTAGACAACCCGCCATCCTTCCGTCGAGACATAAGAATTCATCAGAACGATTTTAGCTATAATATCGATTTGATTCTCAGGAGGCCTCGTAACCCGAGTGTGTAAAAGAATAGGTTTCGTAGGTAAACAGACTGTTAGTAAGTAACAACCCCAGATATATTTGATTGTCTCCACCTCCGCTAGGTAATAATCACGAGAGCTGCAGTTTTTCATCATCATTAAGTGAAATACCTAGATTGTGAAATTAAGAAGACCTACTACCCAAAAATCGTTTAACCTAGAGTTAGAGTCTGTCATCTGTTAGCTGAATAACGATTCCGGTATTTAAAATCCAATGTGCTTATGATCTTTGGTCGGAACATCAGTAATAGAGTTCTGATCACACAATGTAACAAGGTAACAAATTATATTTAAAATCATTTCTTGACTGAGCTTAAATAAAGCAGTATGATGCTCCAGCAGGTCGATTCTGGTTTTTCCTATATTAAGAGGAATTAGGAAAAATATTTTCATAGTATTTTTGTCAAAAATATCATTTTCTGGCCTACTGAGAAATCATGTTTGATCTAAAATTTTATATTTTAGGAATTATTTGTTCCGTATCGAAATTGGATAGGAAAAATATTCCCATTTTAATTTTGTTTTTGAAAAAATGTACACTAACTATTTATCATAGTATGTCAGAAAAAAAAATTTTGTGACCAAAACACTATGAAAATATTTTTCCTAATTTCTTTTCCTATAGGAAAAACCACAATCGAGCTGCAGGAAGGGAATGTTTTCAGAAAGTTAAATTACGAGGGAATTAGGCGCTCACTCAGGTTTTAATGTAATAAAATTGAACGATTAAACTTGTATTGTAACCGGCACTATGAAAAGTAGGACCTCGTAGAAGACCCGTACTTAAAGAATAAACTCCAATCAATGGGACTTAAAGACATTCAGTAGCATTCCAGATATAATTTTGATATTTCGGACCACACCAGTGGAACAAAATTGCATTAAAACATTCTACTAAGCCTCAAACCGCTGTCCTCATAAAAATATTTTCTAAATGGAAATTTCTCGTTACTTTTATCTTTCATTATTGCTACACAATACTCAAGTGTAAAGGATACTCAAGTGTAAAGACGAAATATTAATAGTAGCCAAAGCTTTGTTCAATGCTTTTCTATCTTTTTAATTATCATGTATATACTTACGTTATTTTGTTGTTGTGTTTTTAGAAATTAAGTCAACACAGTAGGATGTATTGAACATTATTCTCGAATATCTTCTCTATAGTTGAATTGAAATGAGTTCGTCGAGATTATAAAATCGGTAAAAATCATTAAGATTTTTTTTTTTGTTTTAGAAACTAAACAAGAATGGATGAGCTTTTCGTGAAAACATGTTGGGATATCTATTTTCTTATTTTCTTAAGCTACAAATTTTATTTTTCATATTTCGTTTTGTGTATGTAAGTTTCAATGCTTTTTATCTAATAATATGTAGTTTAGAAAATTATTTTCAAGTTGTAAAAATTAAAAAGCTTTATGTGGATTTACTCGTATCTTAAATCCATCATTTTCAATATTGTTAAATTAAAATTTTGTAATTCCGAACTGCCGGGGTTGCAGCTTAAAACTACAAAAGATTATAAATTATCATTTTACAAGGTTAATTCGGGATTTTATACCATGCCAAATTCTAGGTAATGTTGTTAATTATACATAGTTCATGGAAATTAGTATTAAGTTTACAAAAATTGAAAGCTTAAGTTTTTGACTCAATATAATAAGTATAGAAAAATAAAATTTTACTCAGAGTTTACTCAGTTAACAAATGATGTGGGAACTTATTTTTGAATCAAGCGGTAAATTCCACTTATGTAAATAAACTATAATTATTTTGAAAAGTTATGCAATTAATAATATTTATAACAACTATGGAAATAAAACATAAATGTTATAGTGGGAAAAATTTAAATAAAAAAGCTTTTAATAATAAAAGAGAGTGCTTTTTGTACATGATTTATGATGATAGCAAAGTACAAAATTATTGTATTGTAGTTCGTAATAGGTTTAATCTATATCACAATGAATAAAGCTATTTATTTTGGAACAACACCTAGTTTCAAACAATACCACCAATTAAATAACTTAAAAATAAAAAATTGTTTAGATTTAAAGTGTATTTTGAACAAAGCTTTCGAGATTTTATCACTTAAACATGTTTTAAGTTTATAATTGTTTTGAAAGGTACTATGTTTAATTTTTGGGTAAATTAAATTGCCTTAGATTATGTTTAGTCACGATCACCATGTTGCTAAATAGAGAAAAAATGTTTTTTTTATATATAGAAAAAATAGGGGGAGGGGCGGGATGAATATGTTGTGGCCAACACGCGTCTTAATTTTACCAGTAATGTATATACAGGGTATCCCAAAATTGGCAGATCAAACGAAGCAGGGTGATAGATAGTTGTGCTCATTTCCAACAAAAACAGCCAACCAAGTAAAGTTTTTTCGAATTGTTGATGGTGCAAAAGTTATTCCACTTTTAGTGTTTTTAGATGCTACTGAAGTTAGCCGAAAATTTCAGCCGAAAAAAACCTGCATTAGCGACATATTTTGTATCAGGTGGTAGTTCAAAATTCTGTTGATATGATCCGAAAATTACATGTAATTGAAGTTAGCAGTAAATTTTCGCCGAAAAAAAAATTGAGAAATCAATATCACATAATTCGAATGTTTAAAGGTAATATGAACTGGGTGAAGTTAGATGGTAGCTAGATCCCGTATTTATAATTTGTCGTGTTGTATGATTTGTTATAAACATCCTCTCCCTTGATAATCGTCGCCTCGAAAACGTTGTTCATAAGATTTTTCACAGCCAGTCTTGTTCCATTGCACATTCAGGGTTGATTTATGTTACGCGACATGACGCTGACTCCGCCTACTTTCAATTGCAAATTGTGAGGTGTTAATTCCAGCGAAGCAATTCCAGCGAATTCAAGAATTCTGTGGGATAGTTGACAACGGCCTGATTTTTGACATAGGTGTTCACTGTTAGTGCCACAACTCAAACTCATTGCCCCCTAATACGACAAGTTATAAATACAGGATCCAGCTATTTACGAATTGGTCTAACTTTACCCAGTCGAAATTACCACTAAACATTCGAATTATGTGATACTGATTTTTCATTTTTTTCGACGAAAACTTACAGCTAACTTCAATTACATGAAATTTTCGGGTCATATACACAGAATTTTGTACTTCCACCCGATACAAAATATGTCGATAACGCAGGGTTTTTCGGTTGAAATTTTAGCCGTAGCATGTTTTTTAGTGAAATCGCATGCGGTTCCACCAACAAATTATTTAAAAGAAACCATGAGTTCTTTTGTTTAACTTTCTTTTTAATACGATCTAAAAGAGTGTGCCATTCCAATAAAATCATTTTTATAAGCTGCATGTTAAATAAAAACTTTGGCTCTGTACATTTTTTTGTTTCTCAAAATTTTTTGTTGATGTTTAAGTGACGCTAGCGGGAATAGAATGTGCTACAAAAAGTTAACCTACTATCAGAAAAATATGCGGCACTAATGCAGATTTTAAAGTAGTATCACACACGGATTTCCTTCGAATTTCTCGGCTTTTTCTCGGGTTTATACAAGATTTCCCGAATTTCCCGGTTTTCTTCCGGATTTCCCCCGAATTTCCCGGATTTTCCAAATTTCCCTCGAATTTCGCAGTATTTCCTCCGGTTTTCTCGAGTTTCTTCCGGATTTCCTCGAGTTCTTTCAGATCTCCTGGTTTGGAGGAAACTAGCTGGAAATCCAGTGGAAATCCGAGGGGAATCCAAATCCGGGGGAATCAGAGGAAAATCCGGGAAATTCGAGAGAAATCCGTATAATAATATTTAAAATTAATAAAAAAATTATTTTATTCATTTTGTTTTATTTCTGACAAACATCATTTTAGAACTCGAAATTTTGTTAAGTGCGTTTTTTAATAAACACGACTTACTTTGTGAAAAAAAAAATTATAAAAAACAATCTATTGTGAATAGCCCGGTGTGTGATACCATTTTAAAATCTGCATTAGTGCCGCATATTTTTCTGATAGTAGGTTAACTTTCTATATTACATTATATTTCCGCTGGCGTCACTTAAACATCAACAGAAACATTTGAGAAAGAAAAAACTTAACAAAACCAAAGTTTTTATTTAACAGAAGATAATGCACCTTAAAAAAATGATTTTATTGGAATGGCACACTCTTTAAGATCGTATTAAAATAGAAAGTTAAACAAAAGAACTCTTGGTTTCTTTCGAATTAATTTTTTGGTGGGAGCACATGCAATTTCCTCAAAAAACACTAAAAGTGGAATAACTCAACACCATCAACAATTCGAAAAAACTTTATTATCTGTTTTTGTTGGAAATGAGGTCCCCTGTCACTCCGTTTCGTTTGATCTGCCAATTTTGGGACACCCTGTATATATCTCGAATACACGACACTTGATTTGTAAAGCGAAAATGAAATTTACCGAAATTCTGGTAAAACTGTCTTGTGCACCCAAGAAAACATTATCCCTGCTTAAAATACAAAAACTCAACAAGGTCAACCCTTGCTGGTTGAAAATTTAATCTTTCAATTTATTTAAATCTTTTAATTACTTGTAATTTTTTGTAAATGCTAAACTTTTCAAAATCATTACAAAAGTTGAAAAGATTTCCACTAAATTTCGCAAGGATCTCCCAATTAATAGAAAAAGTTAAAGTGTGACGTTTTATTCCGAATAGTCATTCCGCCTAGGCTATAGAGATGCCGAATCTTAGTGGAATAAAATTAATTTACAATCTTGCGGGTTTTTAGTCGCCTAGAGGAAAAAGCTCGCGAATGCTGCTCCTTCCGGCAGGCCGATTTCGACCTCTTGGGAAAATTAGGTTCTCTAAATTTATGGGAAAAGCCTAAATATAAAGTTCCATCGTAATCCTGTAAATCCAATCAATACACATACATACGCACACACAGGTGTTCTTAGAAACAACGTTTCTTGACTTCCGCGATATAGAAAATGGTATATATCTGCAAAAATCTAGATTATATTTTACTTTAGGTTTTCGGTAGTAATGGTGTTTGTGATTGTTCCGTATATTGGTCTATTTTCAGTATTCTCGAATTAAATACACAATCTCGAATTAAACGTACAAGTATGGAGTGGTTGTGAAGTTGATTGTGTATAAGCACATAAGAGTCGATTATCATAGTCGTTGTCATACACATTGACGCAAATGGAAGAATTTCCTAGGGTTGTGTATTTTCAAAAATTAAAAATTAATTTTAAATCAAAATTCAAAAAAATCTAGAGGTAAACAATTTTCTAGATTACTATACTTTATTTTACTACGTAAAAGAAAGTACAAGGATAAAAATGTAATTTCATATTTTGGCAATAGAAATAAATATGTGATTATGGTAAAGAAGCAATTTAGGAGTAAGAAAATTTACTATCCGAATGTCTCTCGAGGATTAATTAATAATTCACAATTTTATTTCATTTCCCACAAGCAAGTTATTTTGAGGTGATATGGTCGAATTGATATCATTTGATATGATTTGCATGATTTGATATGATTTTATGATTTGATATGATTTGATATGATATGATATGATTTGATATGATTGGATATGATTTGATTTAATTTGATATGATTTGATATGATTTGATGTGATTTGATATGATTTTATATGATTTGATATGATTTGATATGATTTGACATGATTTGATATGACTTGATTTGATTTTATATGATTTGATATGATTTTATATGATTTGATATGATTTGATACGATTTGATATGATTTGATATGATTTTTATGATTTGATATGATTTGATATTATTTTATATGATTTGATATAATTTGATATGATTTGATACGATTTGATATGATTTATATGGTTTGATATGATTTGATATTATTTTTTATGATTTAATATGATTTGATACGATTTGATATGATTTGGTATGATTTGATATGATTTTTATGATTTGATATGATTTGATATTATTTTATATGATTTAATATGATTTGATACGATTTGATATGCTTTGGTATGATTTGATATGATTTTATATGATTTGATATGATTTGATATGATTTGACATGATTTGATATGACTTGATTTGATTTTATATGATTTGATATGATTTTATATGATTTGATATGATTTGATACGACTTGATATGATTTGATATGATTTTTATGATTTGATATGATTTGATATTATTTTATATGATTTGATATGATTTGATATGATTTGATACGATTTGATATGATTTGTATGATTTGATATGATTTGATATTATTTTTTATGATTTAATATGATTTGATACGATTTGATATGATTTGGTATGATTTGATATGATTTTTATGATTTGATATGATTTGATATTATTTTATATGATTTAATATGATTTGATACGATTTGATATGCTTTGGTATGATTTGATATGATTTGATAAGATTTGATGATTTGTATGATTTGATATGATTTGATATTATTTTATATGATTTAATATGATTTGAGACGATTTGATATGATTTGGTATGATTTGATATGATTTGATGTGATTTGCATGATTTGATATGATTTTATGATTTGATATGATTTGATATTATTTGATATGATTTGATATGATTTGATATGATTTGATATGATTTGGTATGATATGATATGATTTGATATGATTGGATATGATTTGATGTGATTTCCATATGATTTTATATGATTTGATATGGTTTGATATGATTTGACATGATTTGATATGACTTGATTTGGTTTTATATGATTTGATATGATTTTATACGATTTGATATGATTTGATACGATTTGATATGATTTGATATGATTTGATACGATTTGATATGATTTGTATGATTTGATATGATTTGATATTATTTTTTATGATTTAATATGATTTGATACGATTTGATATGATTTGGTATGATTTGATATGATTTTTATGATTTGATATGATTTGATATTATTTTATATGATTTAATATGATTTGATACGATTTGATATGCTTTGGTATGATTTGATATGATTTGATATGATTTGATGATTTGTATGATTTGATATGATTTGATATTATTTGATCTAATTTATATGATTTGATATGATTTATGAGAGTGATATATAAGAGTGATATGAGAGATATGTAGAGTTGCTAATACAAAAATGATTATCAAATCGTGAAAGGGAAGCCTCCAGGGCATAGTTAAACAACCTCACTCAGGAAACACGAGAAGGGACAAATTTATCAAAACTGATAATCAAAAACGTTAAAACAGAAAGTTGCAGTCAATACACTACAACCGTACTCAGTGAAACCTCGTGCTTAGAAATTCAAAATTTGAATTTCAGAAACATGTCTATACGCAATCGTAATTTCCAGTAAACCAAACTTACATATCACGAATCCAGCAAGATGCAATGAAATTACTGCCGTCTGAGGCTATCACTTCAGTAAGAATATGTAAATATAATATACAGTGGCGGGAAGATTAAAGACCACCAATGAGGTCACTAAACAAAAACGCCCTTGCAAATGGAACTCTATACAAACAAAACGAATAAATTACGTGAATCGAACAAACTATAAACTCGGATATAAATATCATCCAATAAAATAACATAGAGTTATCCAGCTTAAACTTCAATATTTCATTTTTTTTTAATTTCGTGAGATGAAAACTAGTGCCATAAAATCAATTTCCATTTCCGTTTCAATTTCAATTATTTCATTTCAATTCCATTGGAATTATAACAACTACCATCCTCGAAATAGAAACAACCAGATAATCATGCTTCCACCAGAAAAAACAATCCAGCACCAATCGGACTTCAACCCATACATTTGAGCCTTTGAAAAACATCCACGAGACGAAGATTTTTTAAGATGGAAGAGTTAAGACGACAAAAGTACATAATCAGCAAAATGTGAACAACTCGTTGTACAGCTTGTATTAAATTCGCAATTCAGCGAACTTCGAGTGTAAATATTTTGCAAATTGTGCATCAAATTAATGCGATTATTGTCAATTTACCTTATCATTTACCCTTTGTTTGATAAACTAATTAATTTGCGAACAAAAAAAAACGTTTATTTTAGTTAGTGTTCAGGTTAGTTGTTCAGGTTAGTGTCTTCCATCACCTTCCGGATTTATTGTACTTACTTAAGAGTCGCTCTGTTTATCGGAGTTCAGGAACTCATTTTGTAGATTGGTGTTAAAGCTCCTTGGATAATAAGATATGGTTCTTCGAAAGCGTGAATTCGTTGAGGTGGAGAACATTTAAGGTTTTTTTTTAACGTTCTCCAGTCAACAAAAGAGCCAATACTTTGGTTTGTGCGCTTCTTTTATTGAATTCCCCGCATTTAAAATACTATTTTTTACTGTTTCCGTTTTGAATTTCGTTTCCGTAAATAACAGATCGTTTCGCTGCAATTAGTTTGATCGTCGATAATTTGAATTATATCATCAAAAAATTTACCGCCACATTTCTTGATTTCTTGATGATGCTTCGATGTCTTTTCGATATGCCCTGTAGCCGTTCCATCGCTCTCCCAGTGCCTGCATGTAGTAGATTGAAGAGTATAGTATTTGCTTGATTCCTTGAACCGCATGAAGTATGCGCGAAGATGGTTGTTTTATGAAATGTATATAGGCAAAAGCATCAGATCTACTCGAATTGCAGGCTGATGTCGAATGAAATCCTCAATATTGTTTTGTGTGTTGTTGGTGGCATTCACCACATCCGCATGTGACGCTGATTTTATATTTCTTTGTCATGTTGACGCTGATTTTATTTTACCTTCTGTGATAAAGTTTATTCCTGTGGTCTTGACAATATTGGCGCGTTCTCGCCAGAGGCCTCGTTGAGATACAATTTCAATTTTTACAATCCGTAAGATAAGTTGGGTTTATGTTATTGTTGTTCAAGAAACATCATAACTTTTGCATATTTTATTTGCCAGTAATAAAGAGTGTTCACGATTTGTCCGCTTTGTTCTCGCTATGCTTTTAATTTTCTTTACTTATGAGGCTTTTGTGTTTGTTTTCTCCGACTGGACTAGAGGAGAATAACAGAAGAATATTTTGTTGTTGCCATTCTAATTAAATTCCTTTTTTTCTTTTTTTCAGTATATTTTACTGCTGACATTACATATCAACATACATGTTAGGTAAGTGTAAACATATGGCAAACAAATTTTATTGCGAGTCTCCTTTCGCAGGAAAGTATTCAAAATAATCAGGAATTTGCGATAACCGATTTTTTCTCTCTCTCTCTCTGGCACTATATCCCATCAAGGGATTTGGCCGCCTCAAATGAGGTTTCATAATCATATTTTCATTTCGGATAATGAGTGATTAATTCATTGATCCTAAACCAGCCGTGAACATTTTTTTCCTTATCACCACCGGGAATCGAACACGGGACCTCCGGTCGCTGGAGCAAGCATGCTAACCACTTTGCCACCGGCATAAACTGAAAATTACTTTTATGCGAGTTTGTTTAAATTATTTTGAAGGTATATAGTGCGAAACAACATATTTTTTAATCCCGTTTAAACATGTCGAATTTCGTACCAACAAAACAGCATTTGCGGGAAGCATTAATTTTTGCTATAATCAAAAGCAAAAAGCTGCTGAAAGTTTTCGTCTGCTTCAAGAAACTTATGGTGAACATGCACCAACTCAACAGACTTGTGAAAACTGATTTAAACGATTTAAAAATGGTGATTATGATGTCAGTGACAAAGAGCGTTCTGGTCAACCAAGAAAATTCGAAGATGAAGAATTGGAAGCAATATTGAAGGAAAACAAACTTAAAACAGAAAAAGAATTTGCAGAACAGTTAAATGTCACTCAAGCAGCCATAAACAAACGTTTACATGCCATGAAAATGACTCAAAAAGAAGGAAAATAGGTACCACATGCACTGACTGAAACCAACATTGAAAATCGTTTAATGGTTTGCAATTCTTTGCGTACAAGACACCGAAGAAGGTTTTTTGTCTCAAATTGTGACTGGCACTAAAAAATGGATATATTACAATATCCCTAAACACAAAAAATCATGGGTTCATTCAGGCAAACCATCCACATCAACAGCAATACGAAACATTCATGGAAGTAAGGATTAGCTTCATGTACGAGAGATGAGTACCGTTCATTACAACTTCCCACATCCATGAAACTCTATAATGATTCATCGAAATAACTACAGTCCTATACAAAACATGGGCTTACATTTTTTTACGATAGGCTACACCCACCGAAATCAATCACAATGCTTCGAATTACAATCCAGTACAAGAAATAGTAGTCCAGTACCCATGTTTTGATATGATTGTAAAATACATACCAAACATAATAATTTACACTGTTAATTTAAAAATATTCCAATTGGATTTATTTTGTGGTTAAATTGAAACATTTTTATGTAATCTTTAACATCTATATTAGATAAGTCCCTAAGTTCCTAAGAGTGTCGCTGTAAAGATCAAATAATTTTTTAATGATTTGAAATAAACACGAGAAAATCGTAAAACGATTTACTAAACTCTTTTTAATTCTAAAGAAGGCTGTTTTAAACTATGTTTCTTTTTTTATATATCCGATCCTAGAGATGTTCATGGGGTTCCACCTATATGACCGAATAGCTAAATCAAAACCCCACGTGTGTAGTGAACTGGATTTAATTATGATGGTTTTTACCAAGTCCAGCGCATTTTTAAAAAACTATGGTTTTTGATTTCAATCTATTTTCTAAATTTTCTATTACCGGTCCTACAGATATTCACAGTTCCTAAAATATAATTTAGGGTAGCGTAGACAAAATTGTAACACTGAAATGAACATAGATAGTTTAAAATTATATTTACTCTGCCATACAGGCTACTTAGAAATTCCATGAATTTTAATAAATTTTCAAATTTTATTTCATCGATCCTAGAGATGTTTACGGGGTCTCACCTACATGGCCAAATAGATCAGTCAAAACCCTATAAGTGTGGTGAATGGGATCTAATTATGCTGATTTTTAACTTGCCCAGAGACATTTTTACGTTTACGGTTATATTCCATATACCAGAAATGTTCACGGGATCTCTTTCATATATTCCAATAGGTCAGAAAATTGTCTATCAATATTGTGAAAACGGGACACGAATAATGATTTTCACCTTGTTTTTCAAAATTTAAAACTTTTCATTTTCAATTTCTTTCTCAATTGAAATTTTGGTATTTTCTTCAATAGGATTTTTACCCAATTGACATTCCCAAATAAGCTACGAACCCGATTTATTGAAATAATAATCAAATAACAGAAATTCTAGAGATGCTCACGGGCTCACGTTTATACTTTTGAATAGTTCAAAGATGCGACCTTCGGATAGGGTTCGGTTATGGCGATATTTACAGTAACACACACGACTTAGAAGGTTCATGAAATAATTTGAATACATTATAAAATTTTATTTTACCGAACATAGAGATGTTCACGTTGTCTCACCTAAATGGCCAGATAGTACAGTCAAAACCCTATAAGTGCGGTGAATGGGATCTAATTCTGATGATTTTTAACTCTCCCAGAGACATTTTTTCGTTTATGGTTATATCCCAAATATAAGAAATGTTCACGAGATCTCTAACGCGACTCTATAATGGGACTCTAATGCGACGCACATACCTAATGTTAATACGCTTTTATTGCTATTAATATGCAGAAGGAGTAAATTCGATTAAATAAGAAAATTATAAAAATTGGATTATTTCTTGTCTTAAACTGTACCTGCGAAGGTAAGGGATTTATAAACTTGATATTTGCTACCTACGCGTACTCTGCGATACCCATCTTTTGTTCATAAAATGTATTAAACGTCAAATAACTAAACATTAACATTATTAAACATTAATTTAATGCGTCACTCGACTTGTGCGACATCGCGTGTGTTTATCCCGTTTTTCTGGCTTGTATATCTGGGCGGATTTTTGTGTATCAAAATGCCACGTAATCAGTATACGTCAGAAGAATACGCAAATATGCATTATATTTATGGTGAATGCAGAAGCAACGCAAATGCAGCTACAGCATTTTTAGGGAGAGATACCCAAACGCGCATCACCTGGATTATCGCGTATTCATCAGAGTCCACGGTTGTTACTCGGAAGGAAGATTATCTGGCAGCGGTGTTGGTGATTCTAGCACTGGAAGAATCGCTAATATTGACACTGAAGAAATGGTGCTTGAGGAAATTGAGCGAGATCCGTCTACGCCTACAAGAGCAATAGCACGACACACTGGAATCGCAAAATCAAACGTGCACCGTGTATTGAAAAAAAACTATGTTCCACCACTACCATATCAGACGCGTGCAAACTCTGGAACCAAGAGACCACTACGCAAGATTGTGTTTTTGTCAACAGATGCTTGAGAAAATAGAACAAGATCCGCAATTCTTTAATAATATTCTATGGAGCGATGAATCAACACTGAATAGAGATGGATGCTTTAACATGTACAATTTTCACAGCTGGCAACTTTCGAATCATCATCGAATGCGAGAAAACAGATCCCATTACAAATTCAAAATAAATTATTAGACCGGCAGCAAATTTTTTTAATTGTGTAACAAAACTGTAATGAAATTGTAAAAAAAATTCTACCACCATTTTCATTGGAGTGGGATATAAGTGTTGGATTAGGATTTTCGCTTCTAGATATTAAGCTTTGAGCCTCGCGAATCGTTAATATTTCACAAAAATTAGACAGTCGAAGAAGGTATTTCCTAAAATCAGTAATGCAACACTGATGATTTAGTGATTATATTTATGGTGTGAAGCTGATAAATATTTGCTTACAGTTCCTTACTTCCTTCAACAGATAAGAAACATTTGCTCGATAATTGGATTTAATATCATCATAATCTTGCTCCAGCTTTAAGATCAACCCTTCAATTTGATATCGTGAATGATTTATGTTTCTTAGAGCTGAGTTCTAAATCTTTTCCTAGTTTATGACATTTGAAAAAAACGGTGTTAATTTAGCGTGTCCTGGAACACCTTGGAATAAAATTATTACCGGCGTGAACCTATGATTTGACTAGTTTTGTGCTCAAGCATCAATTATGTAATTTCTACATTAATACCAACCAAAGTCACTCCATTATAACCCTAAAGAAGTTCTAAAATGTGATTTTCGATTTATCTCTTGTAGTAGGTGGCCTATACGTAAATATTACTTGATGATAATTAGCAAGCGGAAAACGGTAAGCCACAGCATCATTTGTCTTTATCTAGAAAAAGCAACATTAAGAAGGTGCGTTTTCTGGATAAGGTTAACATCAGTTTGCGGTACAGTTGTATTTAGTTTGTTTATTGTTTGTTTGTTGTTTCTAAAACAATAAGAAAGGCCATAGATAATATTAAAGGGAACGTATTGCAAAGAATGTCTTGAGGAAGTAATGGTCTCAAACCCTAAGGCAAATTTAGTTTCTTCTTTTGTATAGAACAATTTTTCACCATCTACATTTAAAACTATTATATTTGTACCTTTTCTTCCTGGTTTGATCCGAATAGCTAAATAACTAAAACTCCAACTATTTCTTAATTTTGGTCAAATACTTAAAAACACTAAAATTATACTTTCCAAAATAAAATTAAAAACTATTTGTTTCAAACTTTAATAGTTGTTGTTGTTAAAATATGAAAACAAACAGAAAACTCGTTAAGTTGAAATTCGGTTGGAAAGTTGTTTGCACCCTCTGGAAATCGAAATAACATTGTATACCATATAACATTACGAGTAGCAATCAAAAACTTACCCTATTAAAGTTAGCCGACTCCAGCCGAAAAATGTCGATAATGTAGATTCAAACTAATCAAACGAAAATGACAGCCGATTTTTGTCGGTAACATCCCAGCCGAAAAATGTCGATAATACAGATACGAATTTAATGCCGGAATGAATTAATTTATATTACAAATGTTTATTTTGTTATTCATAAAAGGTTGGTTAACTAACAAAATGTAAAATAAATTTTCATTCGAAACAATTAAAACTAATAAACGAATCCAAAATTTTCTAAGTGCCGAATTAGATGTTTGGGGAGGTAAGGCGTGAAATGCTTCTATAGTAACAAGTTTGGAGAATATTTTAAACAGCACTTCATCTAATAAATATTATTTAAAAAGGACAGGTCAATTTTCGTGTGGAGAATTAGGGAAAACTTAATTGAATATATCGCATACACAAAATTTGAAAATTTCTAAAAACTGACCGTTTAAAGTGTCATAGCTGGAAATAGATTCAAATGAAAGGTCTTATTGATGCTCACACCTGGAAAAAATTTCAGGTCGATTTCTATGTTGGAAGTCCGGGAAAAGTCGATCGAATATATCGCACACACAAAATTTGAAAATTTCTAAAAATTGACCGTTTAAAGTGTCATGGCTGGAAATACATTCAAATGAAAGGTCTTATTGATGATCACACCTGGAAAAAATTTCAAGTCGATTTCTATGTTGGAAGTCCGGGAAAACTCGATCGAATATATCGCACACACAAAATTTGAAAATTTCTAAAAATTGATCGTTTAAAGTGTCATGGCTGGAAATAGATTCAAATGAAAGGCCTTACTGATGATGACACCTGAAAAAAATTTCAGGTCGATTTCTATGTTGGAAGTCCGGGAAAACTCGATCGAATATATCGCACACACAAAATTTGAAAATTTCTAAAAATTGACCGTTTAAAGTGTCATGGCTGAATATAAATTCAAATGAGAGGTCTTATTGATGATCACACCTGGAAAAAATTTCAGGTCGATTTCTATGTTGGAAGTCCGGGAAAACTCGATTGAATATATCGCACATACAAAATTTGAAAATTTCTAAAAACTGACCGTTTAAAGTGTCATGGCTGGAAACAGATTCAAATGAAAGGTCTTATTGATGATGACACATGGAAAAAATTTCAGGTCGATTTCTATGTTGGAAGTCCGGGAATACTCTATTGAATATATCGCACACACAAAATTTGAAAATTTCTAAAAATTGACCGTTTAAAGTGTCATGGCTGGAAATAGATTCAAATGAAAGGTCTTATTAATGCTCACACCTGGAAAAAATTTCAGGTCGATTTCTATGTTGGAAGTCCGGGAAAACTCGATTGAATATATCGCACACACAAAATTTGAAAATTTCTAAAAATTGACCGTTTAAAGTGTCATGGCTGGAAATAGATTCAAATGAATGGTCTTATTGATGCTCACACCTGGAAAAAATTTCAGGTCGATTTCTATGTTGGAAGTCCGGGAAAACTCGATCGAATATATCGCACACACAAAATTTGAAAATTTCTAAAAATTGACCGTTTAAAGTGTCATGGCTCGAAATAGATTCAAATGAAAGGACTTATTAATGATCACCTCTGAACAAAATTTGAAGTCGATTTCTATGTTGGAAGTCCGGGAAAACTCGATCGAATATATCGCACACACAAAATTTGAAAATTTCTAAAAATTTACCGTTTAAAGTGTCATGGCTGGAAATAAATTCAAATGAAAGGTCTTTTTGTTGCTCACACCTGGAAAAAATTTCAGGTCGATTTCTATGTTGGAAGTCCGGGAAAACTCGATCGAATATATCGCACACACAAAATTTGAAAATTTCTAAAAATTGACCGTTTAAAGTGTCATGGCTGGAAATAAATTTATATGAAAGGACTTATTAATGATGACACATGGAAAAAATTTCAGGTCGATTTCTATGTTGGAAGTCCGGGAAAACTCGATTGAATATATCGCACACACAAAATTTGAAAATTTCTAAAAATTGATCGTTTAAAGTGTCATGGCTTGAAATAGATTCAAATGAAAGGTCTTATTGATGATCACACCTGGAAAAAATTTCAGGTCGATTTCTATGTTGGAAGTCCGGGAATACTCGATTGAATATATCGCATCGCACACACAAAATTTGAAAATTTCTAAAAACTGACCGTTTAAAGTGTCATGGCTCGAAATAGATTCAAATGAAAGGACTTATTGATGATCACACCTGAAAAAAAGTTTAGGTCGATTTCTATGTTGGAAGTCCGGGAAAACTCGATCGAATATATCGCACACACAAAATTTGAAAATTTCTAAAAATTGACCGTTTAAAGTGTCATGGCTCGAAATAGATTCAAATGAAAGGACTTATTAATGATCACCTCTGAACAAAATTTGAAGTCGATTTCTATGTTGGAAGTCCGGGAAAACTCGATCGAATATATCGCACACACAAAATTTGAAAATTTCTAAAAATTTACCGTTTAAAGTGTCATGGCTGGAAATAAATTCAAATGAAAGGTCTTTTTGTTGCTCACACCTGGAAAAAATTTCAGGTCGATTTCTATGTTGGAAGTCCGGGAAAACTCGATCGAATATATCGCACACACAAAATTTGAAAATTTCTAAAAATTGACCGTTTAAAGTGTCATGGCTGGAAATAAATTTATATGAAAGGACTTATTAATGATGATACATGGAAAAAATTTCAGGTCGATTTCTATGTTGGAAGTCCGGGAAAACTCGATTGAATATATCGCACACACAAAATTTGAAAATTTGTAAAAATTGATCGTTTAAAGTGTCATGGCTGGAAATAGATTCAAATGAAAGGTCTTATTTATGATCACACCTGGAAAAGATTTCAGGTCGATTTCTATGTTGGAAGTCCGGGAAAACTCGATTGAATATATCGCACACACAAAATTTGAAAATTTCTAAAAATTGACCGTTTAAAGTGTCATGGCTGGAAATAAATTTAAATGAAAGGTCTTATTAATGATGACACATGGAAAAAATTTCAGGTCGATTTCTATGTTGGAAGTCCGGGAAAACTCGATTGAATATATCGCACACACAAAATTTGAAAATTTCTAAAAATTGACCGTTTAAAGTGTCATGGCTGGAAATAAATTTAAATGAAAGGTCTTATTAATGAACACACCTGGAAAAAATTTCAGGTCGATTTCTATGTTGGAAGTCCAGGAAAACTTGATTGAATATATCGCACACACAAAATTTGAAAATTTCTAAAAATTGACCGTTTAAAGTGTCATGGCTAAAAACAGATTCAAATATAAGGTCTTATTGATGATCACACCTGGAAAAAATTTCAGGTCGATTTCTATGTTGGAAGTCCGGGAAAACTCAATTGAATATATCGCACACACAAAATTTGAAAATTTCTAAAAATTGACCGTTTAAAGTGTCATGGCTGGAAATAGATTCAAATGAAAGGTCTTAATGGTGATGACACATGGAAAAAATTTCAGGTCGATTTCTATGTTGGAAGTCCGGGAAAACTCGATTGAATATATCGCACACACAAAATTTGAAAATTTCTAAAAATTGACCGTTTAAAGTGTCATGGCTGAATATAGATTCAAATGAAAGGACTTATTAATGATCACCTCTGAACAAAATTTTAGGTCGATTTCTATGTTGGAAGTCCGGGAAAACTCGATCGAATATATCGCACACACAAAATTTGAAAATTTCTAAAAATTGACCGTTTAAAGTGTCATGGCTGGAAATAAATTTAAATGAAAGGTCTTATTAATGATGACACATGGAAAAAATTTTCAGGTCGATTTCTATGTTGGAAGTCCGGGAAAACTCGATTGAATATATCGCACACACAAAATTTGAAAATTTCTAAAAATTGACCGTTTGAAGTGTCATGGCTGGAAATAGATTTAAATGAAAGGTCTTAATGATGATCACACCTGGAAAAAATTTCAGGTCGATTTCTATGTTGGAAGTCCGGGAAAACTCGATTGAATATATCGCACACACAAAATTTGAAAATTTCTAAAAATTGATCGTTTAAAGTGTCATGGCTTGAAATAGATTCAAATGAAAGGTCTTATTGATGATCACACCTGGAAAAAATATCAGATCGATTTCTATGTTGGAAGTCCGGGAATACTCGATTGAATATATCGCATCACACACACAAAATTTGAAAATTTCTAAAAACTGACCGTTTAAAGTGTCATGGCTCGAAATAGATTCAAATGAAAGGACTTATTGATGATCACACCTGAAAAAAAGTTTAGGTCGATTTCTATGTTGGAAGTCCGGGAAAACTCGATCGAATATATCGCACACACAAAATTTGAAAATTTCTAAAAACTGACCGTTTAAAGTGTCATGGCTAAAAACAGATTCAAATATAAGGTCTTATTGATGATCACACCTGGAAAAAATTTCAGGTCGATTTCTATGTTGGAAGTCCGGGAAAACTCAATTGAATATATCGCACATACAAAATTTGAAAATTTCTAAAAATTGACCGTTTAAAGTGTCATGGCTGGAAATAGATTCAAATGAAAGGTCTTAATGGTGATGACACATGGAAAAAATTTCAGGTCGATTTCTATGTTGGAAGTCCGGGAAAACTCGATTGAATATATCGCACACACAAAATTTGAAAATTTCTAAAAATTGACCGTTTAAAGTGTCATGGCTGAATATAGATTCAAATGAAAGGACTTATTAATGATCACCTCTGAACAAAATTTTAGGTCGATTTCTATGTTGGAAGTCCGGGAAAACTCGATCGAATATATCGCACACACAAAATTTGAAAATTTCTAAAAATTGACCGTTTAAAGTGTCATGGCTGGAAATAAATTTAAATGAAAGGTCTTATTAATGATGACACATGGAAAAAATTTTCAGGTCGATTTCTATGTTGGAAGTCCGGGAAAACTCGATTGAATATATCGCACACACAAAATTTGAAAATTTCTAAAAATTGATCGTTTAAAGTGTCATGGCTTGAAATAGATTCAAATGAAAGGTCTTATTGATGATCACACCTGAAAAAAAGTTTAGGTCGATTTCTATGTTGGAAGTCCGGGAAAACTCGATCGAATATATCGCACACACAAAATTTGAAAATTTCTAAAAATTGATCGTTTAAAGTGTCATGGCTGGAAATACATTCAAATGAAAGGCCTTACTGATGATGACACCTGAAAAAAATTTCAGGTCGATTTCTATGTTGGAAGTCCGGGAAAACTCGATCGAATATATCGCACACACAAAATTTGAAAATTTCTAAAAATTGACCGTTTAAAGTGTCATGGCTGAATATAGATTCAAATGAGAGGTCCTATTGATGATCACACCTGGAAAAAATTTCGGTCAATTTCTATGTTGGAAGTCCGGGAAAACTCGATTGAATATATCGCACATACAAAATTTGAAAATTTCTAAAAACTGACCGTTTAAAGTGTCATGGCTGGAAACAGATTCAAATGAAAGGTCTTATTGATGATGACATATGGAAAAAATTTCAGGTCGATTTCTATGTTGGAAGTCCGGGAATACTCTATTGAATATATCGCACACACAAAATTTGAAAATTTCTAAAAATTGACCGTTTAAAGTGTCATGGCTGGAAATAGATTCAAATGAAAGGTCTTATTGATGCTCACACCTGGAAAAAATTTCAGGTCGATTTCTATGTTGGAAGTCCGGGAAAACTCGATCGAATATATCGCACACACAAAATTTGAAAATTTCTAAAAATTGACCGTTTAAAGTGTCATGGCTCGAAATAGATTCAAATGAAAGGACTTATTGATGATCACACCTGAAAAAAAGTTTAGGTCGATTTCTATGTTGGAAGTCCGGGAAAACTCGATCGAATATATCGCACACACAAAATTTGAAAATTTCTAAAAATTGACCGTTTAAAGTGTCATGGCTGAATATAGATTCAAATGAGAGGTCTTATTGATGATCACACCTGGAAAAAATTTCAGGTCGATTTCTATGTTGGAAGTCCGGGAAAACTCGATTGAATATATCGCACATACAAAATTTGAAAATTTCTAAAAACTGACCGTTTAAAGTGTCATGGCTCGAAATAGATTCAAATGAAAGGACTTATTAATGATCACCTCTGGAAAAAATTTCAAGTCTATTTCTATGTGGGGTGTCCGGAAAAATTCGGTTTAATAAAATATATAAAGTGTTCAAAAATCCACAGAAACATCCAGCCGAATAATGCCGATAATGCAGATTAAATATTAGAAAGATTAAATGACAGCCGATTAATATCGACAATGCAAATCCAAATTTTATGTCGGAAAATAATTTTTTTATTATAAATTATGATTGTATTACTTCTTAAAATCAACTAAAACTATTAAAATATAAATTTTATACGAAACTATTAGAACTAATATAACAGACCAAATTTCTGTAAGTGCTGTATTAGATGTGTGCGAAGGTAAGATGTAAAACGCATGTAAAGTGACATATTCGGAAAATATTAAAATGAAGTGCATTAATAATGTATTAATTAAAAAAAACGTCAGGGTAATTTTCATGTTGAGAGTCCGGGAAAACTCGATTGAATATATCGCACATATGAAGATTCAAAATCTCTAAAATTGACCGTTTAAAGTGTCATGGCTGGAAAAGGATTTAAATCAAAGGTCTTATTTATGCTCACACCTGGAAAAATATTAAAGCCAATTTTCATGTTGTGAGACCGGGAAAATTTGATTGAATACATCACTCACATATAATTTGGAAATTTCAAAAATTCGACCGTTTAGATCGAGTCTTTGAGTAGGATTCATAACTTTTATGTTTTTTTTTATGTTTTTAATCTATGCAATCTGTTCTGGGGCCGCAGCATTCCCAACTATTTCGCGGTTCGCTTTTGACGTCTTACTTTACGCATTACTTGCCAAATCGCTGACGTACGGCTATATGTCCGATTTTATCACCTGCACGTTGCATAGCTCCATGCGAGCCTATAGTGGTATGGAAGATGGGTCGGCCCATTAGTTTTGCACGCCATCAGGGGTCATAGATGTGTTCCATTTCACCACAGATCGTAATCTGTTGATAAAAATTACCTTTTATCCTGCCCCTATCGGGATTTGAACCCGGTACCTCCCGATCCAAATGCCAAACCACTGTGCCATTTGGTCGGTGATTCATAACTTATTTGTCTTTACGAGAAAAGGTTGTTAGTCTGCCACTGAACCTACTAGTTACGTTTGCAACCTTATGGCATCCAGTCCTACCGAGAACACATTTATATAGCGAGCCGCTTGATAACACATGAACAGGCGGTGATTTGGTATTGGTTTTATGGCACCAATATCTCGCCGTGACATGTAGTGTCAATGACTATAGGCCGTTGGGATTCCCTTGCATCGCCCCCTTACGCTGCCTGATTCATTTTGAGTGACCCAGAGAGCACCACGAGGAGGTATGAATCTAGGACTTCGCTCTCCATATTTTACATTTTTTTTTAGTTTTTTAAATTTTATATCTTTTTTTTTTGTTTTTTTTAATTTTTTGCTTTTTTTTATTTTTTAATTTTATATTTTTTTTTTAGTTTTTTTTTAATTTTATATTTTTTATGTTTTTTGGAATTTTTATGTAATTCATTTTTCAATATATTTTCTAATTAAATAGTTGATTATTTAGAACAAAGTGGACAATAAAACGGGTCGTTTAAATTAAAATCGTTAACGTCCACACCAACTTCAATGTCATGACTATAACGCTGGCACTTCGAACATCTAATAGAATTCCCAGTTAAATTGACATTTTCACCACACATAAGGCAAATATCTTGCATACATTCGCTATTTTTTAAAATGTCATATTGAATCTGGATTCTTTTGCGCGAAATATTAATATAATAATTTTTGGGTACAAATTTATACTTCATGTATAGTTCACTGTGGACCATCATGTAAACACCACAATCATTGTTTCCGGTCTGCTTGTAGCAATCAGGAAAAAATATGGGGTTTATTTTTTGTGGAAAGTAATTATTTTTTTCCATTTCATTATAAAATGAAATAAATTTTATGAAGTTGTTGAAACAATTTTCATAATATATTTTTGCACTTGTTTTCATATCTGCGTCTAGTTCAATCGAATCATATACGAGATATTGACTCTTTCTGCAATCTACGATCACTAAATGAAAGTGTCGTTTATTTTCGTCAAAAATTGGCATTACCAAAATTTGCTTGCATAATATG
This sequence comes from Nephrotoma flavescens, assembly GCA_932526605.1. Taxonomy (NCBI): domain Eukaryota; kingdom Metazoa; phylum Arthropoda; class Insecta; order Diptera; family Tipulidae; genus Nephrotoma; species Nephrotoma flavescens. Next base: position 72,420,698 of record OW052221.1, read on the forward strand.
AAATTTTTGGCCATATTTTTAAACTCTTCAGATGTGTTATTCGAAAAAAACAGTATTGAACAAAATGAGTAGGATTCCACTTGGCAATCCGAATACTGTTTTGCGACTAAATTTAACCAAATATCGGCAATTTCATTTTCGATCCAGTTTTTCCCAGATAAAGAATTGAAGCTGTCGAAACGTATAATTTTATTGTTTATTTTCCCCACTGCGTAGTTGACGTACGTATCATCTATTATATAATGTTTATAATAATGTTTAACGTCTTTTAATAAGTTATTAGAAAATTTTTTGTTGCGCGGATCATGGTCATCTCCCACCGTTGTATCCTCAGAACATTGGCTAATCGGCGAATTTCTAGAAGACAATGAAACTTTTGAAAAATGTTTCATGGCTGAATTTTTTTTTGAATGCCGCCAATATTCAATTGGATCAAGTTCATCTATAACAGGATTCTTTCGTTTTGTATTTGTAAAACCTGATCTAGGAAACTCGTTAAGAAAACTTTCGATTTTGAAATTGATTGATTTTTTCGTAAATTCTAAAAACCTGCCTGCTTTAAGAGGACGTTTTCCTATTTTGACTGCGTTTTTATCAAGATTATTTTTCATTTCTCCAAAATAGCTTTCAACGGCAGCATTTGTAAAATGTACGGTAGGGATCTCACGCTTTTCTAAATACCGTAAAATTGGCGTCCATAATGGAAGAAAAGGTATAAAATCTTTTAAAATCTCAAGTAAAAATTTCGGTTGGTAAAATATATTTGTGATGCTCTCCGAGTTCTCATGTGGCTTAAAAATGGAAATTGAAGAAAATTCTAAATAAAATTTGCTGGTTTCGTATAACCTCTTAATTTTTGGATCGTCATCTACGTCAAAATTAGGGATAATGGGAATGTCGTCAACATTAAAGGTTTCGTAGTTTGGCTCATGAAATTGGTTTTCTTCCAACATTATGGCTAAATCAACAATTGAATTTTCAGCAACTGCTGCATCCTTTTCGTCGCAGATGTTAAATAATAAAGTCCATATTTTCTTAATTCTTTTAAAATCAGGTTCATTCATTATTGCATCTAGGCAACCCAGAACTTTAAACTTGATGCTTAATGAATGCTTACTGTTATTAAAATGTTTGTTTATAACACGCGAAAAGTTTTTTTTCAGATGAGCATAGCATAAATGTATATGCACAAATGAATTGAATTGTTCTAATTTGTTTCCATGCAACCATTCGTAACTTAAATTTATATAATTTAATAAATCGATCTGATTCCATCCCAAGGAAACGGCGTTAATTATTGCACGACTAAAGTCCGTGACTACATGTTGGAATACAGGCCAACGGATGTTCGATTTTTTTTTAAACTCATTTTTAAAAAATTCCAAAAAAATTCGTATGTTGAACGAGGTTTGTAGACTAGTGATCATCTCCATAAATGGAAAATTCATACCAGTTTTGCCATCAACATTTTTGATATTCACTACTCCCGCATAATAAAAAATTTGGTGTTCAACTATTTGTGGCTTACGTACAACGGACCCAGTAGCATCTATGTGGGCTACTAAAATAATATTTTGACTACCTAACTTCGATAGCACTTTTATTTGACTATTTGACAACGAATAAACTGTAAACGGCTTTATCATTAAATATTGTAAACACGAATCATTTTTGTTCATTTTTTTTAATAAATCTTTAATGTCATCACGGTCATCATCTAGAGCTGCAAGAGCTTCAGAGCGCGCAACATTAAGGACAGTAAGGCCTTTGTAGCTGGTCAGATTACCTTTAGATTTTAATTCTAAATTGCAGTCTTTTTGCAACTCATTCTGCAGGTCGGTGGCATAACTAGTTGATAATCTTTTTTTAATGTTATCTCTACTTTTACCTTTTAGTTGGTTGGTTAACTCTTTTGTGTGATGAATTTCACCCCCATAAGAGTGGATTGAAAACATTTTTACGTCCGATTTTCGGTTATAAGTAAATTTATAAAACCTTGGGCAAAGGAAGTGTGCACATTTTCGTGTATAAATAGTTAGAGTATTCTCTGTTAATTTGGTGTCCCTTACATTAATAATGCAAGGGAAAAACAATACAAATTTTGATCTAATCATATCCATATATGAATTAGTTTTTAATTTTTGTGAATATTCATCTAAAATTTCGGTTTGCCATTCAATCTCTGTAAATTCCATATTACACTTGGTATTAAAAAAATTTTTTTTTGAATTATATTTTATCAATTTTTGTTTATTTTCAGGTTTTTTGACAGGAACCTTCAGTTCATCATAATCACTATTAAAAACATCAAAATTATTATTTGCGGGGAATTCGTTTCCGTTAGTTTGAAGGGCTTCTAATGGATTAGTATCTAACAGCTTGAGGCCTTCATTTTCATTTATTAAATAGGAGTATTTATTTGAACTATTTAATATTTCTACGCTAATAATGTTAATTTTTCCTAAACTACAATCGACTTCAGGTTCAATAACATTTAGCATTACATCCGTTTCCTGCATAATATTTCCATTATCATTACTAATATTAATCGGTTGAACTTTAACATTGCTCTCAAGTTTTTCTATAATCAAATTTCGAAAATCAATATTTTGTTCAAATAATCTTTTTAATTTTAATCTGTTAGGATTGGTACAGTTCAGGCCAACAATACTTTGACATACTTTATAAAATAAGGAATTAATATTTATGGATCCAAACCTTACATCTTCAAATACAGCGACTTCTTTAGCTATCGCTTCTGCAAGAACTACTATATTGTTGGAATCTACAGTAAACGAATTAACTGGCATATTGATTTTTTTAAAACACAAATGGTAATTATAGAAGAAATGCGATTTTATATTAATACAAAGTAAATTGTTCAAAATTAACAAAAAAATTATTTCTATTAATTTTGTTAAGATGGCCAGGAATAATATAATAATAATAATAATAATAATAATAGTATCTATTAAACACTATCAAGCACTAGAACCGACAAATAAGAATATCCAAAATAAAATAGCAAATAAGGTCAATATTTAGAAAAGGCAGTTGTAGAATGTCCAAAATCAAAGCGGGGGTCGAAAGTATCAAAATTACAAAAAATGTAATAAAATAAAAATAACAAACAAATACTAGAGCCGGCAAATAAGAATATCCAAAATAGAATAGCAAATAAGGTCAATATTTAGAAAAGGCAGTTGTAGAATGTCCAAAATCAAAGCGAGGGTCGGTAGTTTTAAAAAAAACTTGTAAGCGGCACAAAAAAACTAAAATCACTTTTGAAAAACACTAAACGACGTTTACAGCACGAAAACTAAATCAGCATTAAATACATTGAGGAAATTTTTTTCTTATATACTAAAACGAAAAAAAAAATTTTTATTTTGTTTTAAATCGAAAAAAATTGTTTACTCTCTCAGAGAGTAAAATTACAAAATTGTGTTTAATACATAATTAATAAACTAACAAAATAGAATATTGCTTATTTCTTACACAATACGACGATAACTAATGGCTACTAAATCATTTAAATCACGGGTATTTGTGTAGTGCATACTGTAAAGTCGATAAAACAACCCCTGAGGGTTGCGTTAACATTATTATATGTGATAATTGTCATATTACACACAACCTACCTAAAATCAGCGTACTAGGAGAAGAGATTGATTTCTCTGATTCTGTGAATAATTTAGGATTAACTTTTGACAAGTGCTTATGCTGGAGTTACCACATCGAAACAGTTTGTAATCGAGTAATTTTTTTATTAAGAATGTTATGGGCTACCACGAAGTGTTTTAATACCAATCTTAGACTCCAATTAGTGAAATCTTACATCCTTCCACATTTTTTGTACGGCGATATTGTCTTCTTTGAATTAAAGAAGAAGTACTTTAATGAACTTCGATTGATATTTAATTCTTGTGTGAGATATGTATACGGGCTAAGAAAGTACGACCACATCTCGAATTTTAGTAATTCATTACTTGGTTGTTCTCTTGCTGAATTCTATGAGTTTCGAGTTTGTTTATACATTTTCAAGTTCTTAAAGTACAAACAACCCACCTATATTGTAGAGAAATTGGTTTCGTCTTCCAATCGTCGCATTCATCTTTTGACTCCGGCTATTAATAAATGTAATCTGATGAATTCATCATTTTTCGTGAGGGGAGTTAGCATGTGGAATTCGTTAAGTAATAACGTTAAGAAATCTAAATCCCCTGCCGTGTTTCGGAAAAAATACTTTTCTTCACCTTAATAAAATCACAATTCTATTTTTTTTTGCCAATTTCAAGTTGATGAATCGCTAAAATGTTGCTGCACACCTATAGGTTAATTCAATTAATAAATTAGAAATAAATTAAAATAAGTAGTTGCCACTAATGTAATAAGTTCATAAGAACTTCAAACATTTATATTAAATAAATAAATAAATAAATAAATAAATATTAATGCGACTCTCAAAGCAACTGATTGAGTGCGAATTTTCGTGCGAATATTTAGAAGCATATTTTTCCACTAATCAAATTACGCCCGCATATAAGATAAAATATTTTTATGTTTAAGCAAAATATTCGCAGACGACTAACCTAATCAAGAAAAAAAAAATAAAATTATAAGTTACATGCTGCCCAATAAATCGGTGAAAAAGTGTAATTCTAAATATAACAATGTTAACGCAACCCTCAGTGGTTGTTTTATCATTTAAATGATCATTTAAATGATTAGCCATGCCACTTTAAACGGTCAATTTTTAGAAATTTTCAAATTTTGTGTGTGCGATATATTCAATCGAGTTTTCCCGGACTTCCAACATAGAAATCGATCTGATATTTTTTCCAGGTGTGATCATCAATAAGACCTTTCATTTGAATCTATTTCAAGCCATGACACTTTAAACGATCAATTTTTAGAAATTTTCAAATTTTGTGTGTGCGATATATTCAATCGAGTTTTCCCGGACTTCCAACATAGAAATCGACCTGAAATTTTTTCCAGGTGTGATCATCAATAAGACCTTTCATTTAAATCTATTTCCAGCCATGACACTTTAAACGGTCAATTTTTAGAAATTTTCAAATTTTGTGTGTGCGATATATTCGATCGAGTTTTCCCGGACTTCCAACATAGAAATCGACCTAAAATTTTGTTCAGAGGTGATCATTAATAAGTCATTTCATTTGAATCTATATTCAGCCATGACACTTTAAACGGTCAATTTTTAGAAATTTTCAAATTTTGTGTGTGCGATATATTCAATCGAGTTTTCCCGGACTTCCAACATAGAAATCGACCTGAAATTTTTTCCATGTGTCATCACCATTAAGACCTTTCATTTGAATCTATTTCCAGCCATGACACTTTAAACGGTCAATTTTTAGAAATTTTCAAATTTTGTGTGTGCGATATATTCAATTGAGTTTTCCCGGACTTCCAACATAGAAATCGACCTGAAATTTTTTCCAGGTGTGATCATCAATAAGACCTTTCATTTAAATCTATTTCCAGCCATGACACTTTAAACGGTCAATTTTTAGAAATTTTCAAATTTTGTGTGTGCGATATATTCGATCGAGTTTTCCCGGACTTCCAACATAGAAATCGACCTAAAATTTTGTTCAGAGGTGATCATTAATAAGTCATTTCATTTGAATCTATATTCAGCCATGACACTTTAAACGGTCAATTTTTAGAAATTTTCAAATTTTGTGTGTGCGATATATTCAATCGAGTTTTCCCGGGCTTCCAACATAGAAATCGACCTGAAATTTTTTCCAGGTGTGTTCATTAATAAGACCTTTCATTTAAATCTATTTCCAGCCATGACACTTTAAACGGTCAATTTTTAGAAATTTTCAAATTTTGTGTGTGCGATATATTCAATCGAGTTTTCCCGGACTTCCAACATAGAAATCGACCTGAAATTTTTTCCATGTGTCATCATTAATAAGACCTTTCATTTAAATTTATTTCCAGCCATGACACTTTAAACGGTCAATTTTTAGAAATTTTCAAATTTTGTGTGTGCGATATATTCAATCGAGTTTTCCCGGACTTCCAACATATAAATCGACCTGAAATCTTTTCCAGGTGTGATCATCAATAAGACCTTTCATTTGAATCTATTTCCAGCCATGACACTTTAAACGGTCAATTTTTAGAAATTTTCAAATTTTGTGTGTGCGATATATTCAATCGAGTTTTCCCGGACTTCCAACATAGAAATCGACCTGAAATTTTTTCCAGGTGTGATCATCAATAAGACCTTTCATTTAAATCTATTTCCAGCCATGACACTTTAAACGGTCAATTTTAAGAAATTTTCAAATTTTGTGTGTGCGATATATTCAATCGAGTTTTCCCGGACTTCCAACATAGAAGTCGACCTGAAACTTTTTCCAGGTGTGATCATCAATAAGACCTTTCATTTAAATCTATTTCCAACCATGACACTTTAAACGGTCAATTTTTAGAAATTTTCAAATTTTGTGTGTGCGATATATTCAATCGAGTTTTCCCGGACTTCCAACATAGAAATCGGCCTGAAATTTTTTCCAGGTGTGATCATCAATAAGACCTTTCATTTAAATCTATTTCCAGCCATGACACTTCAAACGGTCAATTTTAAGAAATTTTCAAATTTTGTGTGTGCGATATATTCAATCGAGTTTTCCCGGACTTCCAACATAGAAGTCGACCTGAAATTTTTTCCAGGTGTGATCATCAATAAGACCTTTCATTTGAATCTATTTCCAGCCATGACACTTTAAACGATCAATTTTTACAAATTTTCAAATTTTGTGTGTGCGATATATTCAATCGAGTTTTCCCGGACTTCCAACATAGAAATCGACCTGAAATTTTTTCCAGGTGTGATCATTAATAAGACCTTTCATTTAAATCTATTTTCAGCCATGACACTTTAAACGGTCAATTTTAAGAAATTTTCAAATTTTGTGTGTGCGATATATTCAATCGAGTTTTCCCGGACTTCCAACATAGAAGTCGACCTGAAACTTTTTCCAGGTGTGACCATCAATAAGACCTTTCATTTGAATCTATATCTTGCCATGACACTTTAAACGATCAATTTTTAGAAATTTTCAAATTTTGTGTGTGCGATATATTCAATCGAGTTTTCCCGGACTTCCAACATAGAAATCGGCCTGAAATTTTTCCAGGTGTGATCATTAATAAGACCTTTCATTTAAATTTATTTCCAGCCATGACACTTTAAACGGTCAATTTTTAGAAATTTTCAAATTTTGTGTGTGCGATATATTCAATCGAGTTTTTCCGGACTTCCAACATAGAAATCGACCTGAAATTTTTTCCAGGTGTGATCATCAATAAGACCTTTCATTTAAATCTATTTCCAACCATGACACTTTAAACGGTCAATTTTTAGAAATTTTCAAATTTTGTGTGTGCGATATATTCAATCGAGTTTTCCCGGACTTCCAACATAGAAATCGACCTGCAATTTTTTCCATGTGTCATCATTAATAAGACCTTTCATTTAAATTTATTTCCAGCCATGACACTTTAAACGGTCAATTTTTAGAAATTTTCAAATTTTGTGTGTGCGATATATTCAATCGAGTTTTTCCGGACTTCCAACATAGAAATCGACCTGAAATTTTTTCCAGGTGTGATCATCAATAAGACCTTTCATTTGAATCTATTTCCAGCCATGACACTTTAAACGATCAATTTTTACAAATTTTCAAATTTTGTGTGTGCGATATATTCAATCGAGTTTTCCCGGACTTCCAACATAGAAATCGACCTGAAATTTTTCCAGGTGTGATCATCAATAAGACATTTCATTTGAATCTATTTCGAGCCATGACACTTTAAACGATCAATTTTTAGAAATTTTCAAATTTTGTGTGTGCGATATATTCAATCGAGTTTTTCCGGACTTCCAACATAGAAATCGACCTGAAATTTTTTCCAGGTGTGATCATCAATAAGACCTTTCATTTAAATCTATTTCCAACCATGACACTTTAAACGGTCAATTTTTAGAAATTTTCAAATTTTGTGTGTGCGATATATTCAATCGAGTTTTCCCGGACTTCCAACATAGAAATCGACCTGCAATTTTTTCCATGTGTCATCATTAATAAGACCTTTCATTTAAATTTATTTCCAGCCATGACACTTTAAACGGTCAATTTTTAGAAATTTTCAAATTTTGTGTGTGCGATATATTCAATCGAGTTTTTCCGGACTTCCAACATAGAAATCGACCTGAAATTTTTTCCAGGTGTGATCATCAATAAGACCTTTCATTTGAATCTATTTCCAGCCATGACACTTTAAACGATCAATTTTTACAAATTTTCAAATTTTGTGTGTGCGATATATTCAATCGAGTTTTCCCGGACTTCCAACATAGAAATCGACCTGAAATTTTTCCAGGTGTGATCATGAATAAGACATTTCATTTGAATCTATTTCGAGCCATGACACTTTAAACGATCAATTTTTAGAAATTTTCAAATTTTGTGTGTGCGATATATTCAATCGAGTTTTCCCGGACTTCCAACATAGAAATCGACCTGAAATTTTTTCCAGGTGTGATCATCAATAAGACCTTTCATTTAAATCTATTTCCAGCCATGACACTTCAAACGGTCAATTTTTAGAAATTTTCAAATTTTGTGTGTGCGATATATTCAATCGAGTTTTCCCGGACTTCCAACATAGAAATCGACCTGAATTTTTGTCCAGGTGTGATCATCAATAAGACCTTTCATTTAAATCTATTTCCAACCATGACACTTTAAACGGTCAATTTTTAGAAATTTTCAAATTTTGTGTGTGCGATATATTCAATCGAGTTTTCCCGGACTTCCAACATAGAAATCGACCTGAAATTTTTTCCAAGTGTGATCATCAATAAGACCTTTCATTTGAATCTATATCTAGCCATGACACTTTAAACGATCAATTTTTAGAAATTTTCAAATTTTGTGTGTGCGATATATTCAATCGAGTTTTCCCGGACTTCCAACATAGAAATCGGCCTGAAATTTTTTCCAGGTGTGATCATCAATAAGACCTTTCATTTAAATCTGTTTCCAGTCATGCCACTTTAATCGGTCAGTTTTTAGAAATTTTCAAATTTTGTGTGTGCGATATATTCAATCGAGTTTTCCCGGACTTCCAACATAGAAATCGACCTGAAATTTTTTCCAGGTGTGATCATAAATAAGACCTTTCATTTGAATCTATTTCCAGCTATGACACTTTAAACGGTCAGTTTTTAGAAATTTTCAAATTTTGTGTGTGCGATATATTCAATCGAGTTTTCCCGGACTTCCAAAATAGAAATCGACCTGAAATTTTTTCCATGTGTCATCATTAATAAGACCTTTCATTTAAATTTATTTCCAGCCATGACACTTTAAACGGTCAATTTTTATAAATTTTCAAATTTTGTATGTGCGATATTTCCAGTCGAGTTTTCCCGGACTCTTCGCATGGAAATCGACCTGAAATTTTTGCTTGATATGTGCCATCTAGTTTTGTCAATAATAAAATAGTTTTTTTATTATAGTTTTAATGCGTTTAATAAAAAAATTTAATTTTGAGTATACGTTAATGGATCGAAATAAATATTTTTGACTTTAAATAAAATTACTGTTTAACACGAAATTATTTATCTGCTTTATCGACATTTTTCGGCTGACTATTTATATGAATCTACTTTACCGAGTTTGACAGACAAATTGCTACATCTGCATTATCGACATTTGGCTGATGCAATTATGTTATTATAGCTAATTCTGCATTATCGACATTTTTCGGCTGGTGTTTTAATCGTCACAGCCGAATCTGCATTATCGACATTTTTCGGCTGATATGTTTTAATCCTTACAGCCGAATCCGCATTATCGACATTATTCGGCTGGAGCGAGTCGGCTAACTTTAACAGTATCAAAAACTTCGATTGAATTAAATTTTCTGGTTAGAAGATTCTTTTTCTATTTTTAGTTTTCAACTTGAAATTGATTTTTTTGCAATAGATTTTATCTAACTTATCTGGGACAAAACAAAATGAAACTAGAACTACATGTACAGGGAGACTTTGTATAACACAAACTAATTCCAGAACTTTATTATCAGCAGCGTTTTAAAGATAAATAATACTATTCAATCTCACGATGGGAGAAGAAACAGAAAGACCGTCTGAATTTTGATGCTTCGTAAAGCCAATTAAATCTGTTTTAAAAGGCCTTCAGGGAAGTGGGTTAGGTGTATAATAAAGTATTCGTCGTGTAAAGCGCAAATCCGCAAGAGTTCATATTTAAAATATGATCTCTAATGAACCAATGATCTTCCTCAGAAATTTTGGAAAATTTGGAAGACGAACTGAAACAAATATGATTATAAGACATATAAGCTTTGAAAAAGTAGAGCAAATTATCTGTTTGTGTGCAAATTTGTGAATCATGCATAACATAACAACTGACATGACCTCTTCAATATATTCTACGTCATGTGACAGCACATCTGAATTGAGTTGTTGAGGCATAGCGTCAGTCCCAAATTATTCAAAAAATTAAAATAACGGTTATTTAGCTCTTTTAATATTTTATTTATTACTACTTAAGCTTTCGGAACTATTTCGGTTCCATTCTCAAAAGTATGTAAATCAATTTTACAAAAAAAAAAATATTTTCTATACAAAATAAAATAAAATCGAAATCAAGGCTAACTAAAACGTAGCTATTTTCCTGTAGATATCGCTCGCTACTAGAAAAAATATATTCTTTATTTTAGCAAAGCAACAAAAATTAATATCTACAGAAAAAACACTTTACAAAATAAAATTTGACTAAAAACATAAATTGTAAACAATTTTATCCATCTTAAATAATATTTGAGTTGTGTAAAAGCAAAAATTCAAATTATACAAATAGATCATATGAATTGCCGTATATTTTAATTTTTTAAACTTATAAGCTCATTAAACAATTTAATTTATTCAAATCATTCAAGTTAGTTCCATCATAAGTAGTTCCGATATGGCACTCGATATGTTGATACCTATTTATAACTTTTTTGTGGAATGTTTAACTATTTCAAATTTGTTGAGAATTAATTTTTCTCAAAATTCTTAAAAGTATTATTTCATCAGTGTGATTGCAAAAACATGCTTAATTAATTGCTAAAAACGACACTCTCAAATAAAAAATAAAAAGCAATTAGCAAAATGCTAAAATTGCCATTTTTAATTTCTAAAGCAAATGAAGCCAATAAATAAATAAATCGAATTTAATTCCGATAAATGACCAAAAGCTTAAAAAACGATTTTCCATTTTCAATCAATTAAAAAAAATTGAAAATTTACAATTTCATTATAGTGGCGGATACAAAACGGATAATATATATTTCGGTATAGGACGATATGTAGCAATATTTGAGTAAATTGTTTTATTACGCTTCCGGCTACAAATGAATCAACTTTATTTACGAGTGCTCGTGTATACGATAAATATCATCCAACGATAAAAATTGTTTATATCCTGTTAGATATGGACCATACTATCGTACATCTAGTTTGTATAATGACAAAGAATAAAGTTTTGGCAAATTTCATCTCGATTATATCGTTGCTTTGCAAACATTAAATATTTATTTTTGAAAACAGGACGTATTTTCCGAGAAAGCATATCACAATAAATAATTTTATTTAATTGATAACAAATACGATAAATCCTTTGTGAAGTATGAATTATGGAATTCTCTATAAATAACTGATAATTTGTTTGTCGCTTATTCGCACGATGAACATTTCTGGCAAGCGAAATTTTAATTAATGATTCTCGACATTTTTTGATTTTAAATTAATTACGACATATTTTTGCTGTTGTCAATTTTTTATCTTTTTCATCATTTTGTTTGTTTAATACACAGATATTAAAAATATTTTGATCATAATTAAAATTAAATTTATATTTGTTTTGGGGTTGTGGGTGTAAATATTAAACAGGAGTATGTTTTTTTTTTTTTATTTATTTAATTTGAATTCATCGAACTTTACAAAATTTACAAATATAATTGGTATTTGCAAAACAGTTTCATTCAAATATTTTGAACAAATCATAAGAACTTAATGTTTTTGACTTAATTAATTTTCAATTTTAATATAAATAAACAATATTTTGCATTAACAAATGGGAATAACAAACACTGCTATTCAATGATAAATAAACAAATTGAATGTAAATTATTTTTATAATTTCAGATGACCAGTCAATAATTATTTATTTATTTATTCAATCATTTCATTTTATTTTATATACATTTGAATGGTTTCTTAATTTAGCAGTTTAAGCAATATTTATTTGAAAATTGAAAAACTATACAATAAAATAAAATAAAAGTTAGAATTTCTATAAACATATTAATTATACAAATTATATGACTTGTTTGCAGTTTAATTATAATTATAGACAAAACCAAAAATTAATTTTAACTAATCATAATACAGAAATAAAGGAGCCAAACATTCCGAAGAACGCGTGTTATAATTTTTAGGCTTAATATACTTCAAATAGCTCGATCTTTTATAAAATATCTTCAATACTTTATAAATATAAAGCTTACGTAGTGGTAGAATATTACGTTTCGCAAATAAACCGGAAACTGAATCAGTACTTTTTTTAAAATGAATTATTCTTACTGCATACTTTTGCATTTTGACACGTAAACTAACATTATTTTTGAATGAACCACCCCACCCTGCAATACCGTACTCCAAATGACAATTAATTAAAGTAAAATACAAGCAATTTAAAACTTTTACTATATTACGTAACAGATATACATAGTTTTCTAATACCATTGAAAATTTTAAACTGAGTTTCTTCAAAATATTTTTTAAAATCTAAATATTTATCCAGCCATAAACCTAAATACTTGTAATTATCTACCTTTTTAAGATCAGCGCACGCATTTTTACATTGAAAATTGGGCTAACCGAATTAAGAAAAGTTAAATTAAGAAAAGTGAATTATAAAAAAGTGGTATTTCTATGAAAAGTTTCCATTTATTTTAATTCGTATTTTAAAAAAAATTCCTGAATTTAAAAAAGTAATTACAACAAAAAAACTCAATTCAAAATGAATTCAGGAGACATAGCACCTTCAAAATTGAAAAAAAAAAGTTTTTCAAAGATTTTTTTTTGGAATAAAAAGATATCTTAATGAAACTTTCCATTGACATTTTATTTAACTGAAAGTATACAAAAAAATTTTTTTTAGATTTTTTTTAGCCCACTGTCGTCTTCTACAAGGGTTTTCCAAAAACACTGAAAAGTCGCGGCGTGCATCATAACTGCTCTCAGAAACGTCTGTAAAAAAAAACGGGGTTTCACTCAGCATTAAATCGCCCTTGGAATGAACTAAAAGGAAAAAAATTGGTTCAAAAATAAAATAATGGCGGCATTTTTTCGAAAATGCAGCTTTTTTGTCCCCCCCCAATTAGTTGTAACTCAAAAAATTGAAATCCGATTATTCCTTCCGTAGTTCATTCTGATCAGAAATATATGTTTATCAACGTGTTAAAATTTTAGAACGATTGGATAATTAGTTTTTTCTCAATCTTGCACGCCAACTTGAAAAGCGTCATTTCGAGATAATCGCGTTTAAATTATCGCGCTTTAAATTAGGCGCGCTTCGCAATAATTAAAATAAAAATATAAATAATTTTTTTTTTCTAAAAGTGTTTTACAACGCTAAAATCTACTCGATCCTCTATATCTCAAGAGGCTGGGGATATTTTTTTAAAATAAGGTCTGAATGGCCCAACAAAAAAATGTAGAAATCTCACAAAACTTTACCCATTTCCGACTTCTACAAGAAGATTTATTAGTATTTAAAACGGAAAAGGTACAATTGTACCTATTCCGTCTGACGAGGGTTAATTCATTTTCCAATTAATTTAAAATACATTGATTTTATTTCATGTTTTGCCCACTTTTCTTAATTCATTTTCAAAATGAATAGACGATTATTAGGCTAAAGTTTACTTGACGTATACATCGAGAAAATCAGGTAATGAGTATACATTTTTAACATTTTTAAATGCAGGATTGTTTATTAAGTTTTTATTGGGGAAGCTAAATAAAAGGAAGCTAAATTTTTCCGGCAATTTTTTGATTTTCCGGAAAATTTTTCACTTTTTTTATTTTTTCAATAATTTTTTTTATCTCTATTAATGATAATTGCTTCGTCAACCTTCAACCTTGCAGACACAGATCAAAGTTTTTATCGCTCTTATCGCTTCTTCTGATATTACCACAAATGTTAAAAAAAATCAACTTTTGTAAATATAACAATTTTTTAACGTAATTTTAATTCCTTGTATACCTTAGAGGATGGGGGCCCCCAAACCCCCGCTTTTCCAGAATTTATACAATTCTTCAAGTGTCAAATTTTATTTATAATTTTAAACTAAGTAAAACAAAAATTAAAAAAACCTAATTCGAGTATGGTTAATTCAATGGTGCTAGTCCCATTTCAAAGTTAGTCCCCATTTTTGAGATATCGCTTTCGACATGTGTTGCCTCTGAGTCAAAAATTTGTAAAAATATACACTCATATTAACGTTAATAGCTCCTGAACTATTAAGATTTTCGTTATGCTTTCTTCAACAAAGTTATTGCGCAAGCCAAGATAAACAACTTTGCCAAACATATAACATTCACATTTTTACGTACACATTTTTACGACATCTACATTCACATTTTTACGTTATTTTTTTTTCTTTTCCATTACGACGAAAATCGATCGATTAAGGATCGCATCGACAAATATAGATACAATAGAAACTATTTAAAAGAAAATTAAATCGATTAAGTTGATTTTATGGTGATTTTTCTTAATTTTTCCTAAAAAATTATCATTTTTCTTAACTTTTTTAATTTTAGTTTTCTGATTCGTTCGTGTCATCTTCGGGATCTTCTTTCTCTTGCAAACTCCAACAAATGTCACCCAAGAGTGCATCTAGCTTTTTGGCGCTGTACCAATGTTCAAGCGTTGCCGTTACTTAGTGAAAACGCTCGCCCTGCTCATCGGATTCGGCTGATGATTGTTCGGCGAATTTTTCCACATGACAATGCAAAAAATGTATTTTCAGTGACATTCTATATTATGAAAAGCAGGCAGTATGTTTTCAATATATCTGCGCCAATCATCGGCTCGATTAATTCCGAGAACATTCTTAATAACTTCTTTTACACATTTCCATGGCGCAAGCTCTCGTTTACTAAGAGCATTTTCAAATGCATCATCGTTCATCAAACGACGAATATCTGGTCCATTAAGTATTCCAGTAATAAAAACAAGAAGCGAGATGAAATTTCATTTGATTAAAACTTAGATTCGAGTAGATTCAAACATCAACCTTCTTTTATATTCGTTCCACTTAACCGTGGAAAAATGTGACGCAATTCGACGAACGCATTTCCATCTGGATTCAGCGCTTTTATAAAATTTTTAACTACTCCAAGCTTGATATGAAGTGGTGGTAGCAATATTTTTTAAATTAGCACAAGTGCAGTTTCAACAATGCTGGCGTATCGCAATCTAATGTTCTCACGTAAAGTCCAGTTCCGTTCGTTGTATTGGTCTCCTTTACAATGTGTATTCCATAAGCACATAAAACACATGTTTTTAGTGTGACCCAATTGCATGCCACTTAAAATAGCTATCACTTTTAAATCTGCACAAACTTTCCATGGATGGTCATTGTATTTAATCAAATCAATGATTTTTTCATTGATGCATAGGTTTCCTTTGTGTTTGTGCGGAGTGCAATTAAAATGGAATTCTTTGAGTTGGTAACGTCAAGTAGAACTGCCTTCAAACTGCTTTTAGAGGAATCGATAAACAATCGCCAATCTTCGGGATTATATGCATTGTGCATTGTGGATACCAATCCTTGGAAATCAGTGCAAAATCCAGTGAACTGGTTTGAAAAAATTGATTTGAAAAAATTCGTAAAATGATGATGACGATTTATTGCTCCATATATCCGAACATTTGGTACCAAAATGTTCACTTGTTTTAAATCCTTTGATAAAAGAATGCCTTGCCGCTGTGACAGTTTCAGGCGTCGTATACCATAATATCCAAATGATTTTGCGAGATTTCAATGTGATTGCATGGCGCAGTGACATTCGATGGTTGATATATTGATGCAGATGTTTCTCCGGTTTCATCTGATTCAAATGTTGTTGGTAAATATTCCTCAGTTGAGTTTGATCTTTCCGGAACAGGAATATCATGTGAATGCGGCAGCGGTAGATGAGCATTTGTTGTTGCAGTGTATGTCAAAGAACCAATTTTGTTTCTGTTTGTACCGAGAATATAATTCACGCACCCATAACATTGAACTGCATCATGTCCTTGTGGATCGTTCCATATCATCGGGACACCGAATCGCATTGCGGCTCCAGTGTTTTGCCATCTAAGCAGATGGAAAATGCATGTTGTACAAACAAAAGACGGCGTCCAATTTACACCACTAATAACTATTTGTGAAAAGTATAGTCGATATAAATCAGCGGTTTCATCACTTATTTTGCGGCGATTGCTCATAGTTGTAAATTTTACACACCATGGGGCCATGTTTGTTGTGCGAAACTTGATTTTATGTACTTTTTTAAATTTGGTTATGTCATTGATGTGTTCTTTGTATCTTATCTGAAATGAGCGTTCTGTTTGGCCTAAGTAAGTATGCTGACTTTCAGTTGTATTTAGCCTTACCTGTAAACCCATGTTTCTGTAGACGGCAAGGTAGGAGCCGGAGTCTTCTATGAGATGCTTTTGCCACAACTGACAAGACCCTGCCTTTTTGAGGAACATGCGAGATGGCTGGATCTAGGAAGAAGAGACTAGATACTTCCTATGCTCGGGTCTGGCACTACCATACAGAATGCATAGGTATTTGGGCGTGTACAGTATGGCCAGCCTTTCAAATCTCGCTGAATGTGGAGTGCGAGATATTTTGCCATACGTACGTAGCTCCGAATAGTTTTGAACAGGGGTAAAGGTGAAATAGGTTCACAGCCTCCTGGTCTAAGTGTGCGGAAGCAGCCACTCCAACCTAACCTTAGTCTAAGTAAAACACATATATAAGATGGATGTGCTTTTTCGGTCTTGATATGTTCAGCAAAGTTGTTGGTCTTGACTTGCGCGACAACTTTGCTGAAGAAAGCATAACGAAAATCTTAATGGTTCAGGAGCTATCAACGTGAAAATGAGAGTATGTTTTGACTCAGAGCAAAACATGTCGAAAGCGATATCTCAAAAATGGGGCCTAACTTTTAAATGGGACTAGTAGCACCATTGAATTCAGCGTACTCGAATTAGGTTTACTCCCCGGGTGCCCAGCTTGTCACGTTTTTCAACTAGCACAGTGTATTAATAATTCAGTAATTGATGTTTTAAATTTCCTTAAGTTATTGTCATAGCGAATTTGAGACATCTAAATAAATCATTGTTATCAGACATTTTTGTTTTAAAAAGCTCTGTTCTATAGTGAGACGCTCGCCTTTTTGGGTAGTTATGAATATCTGCTATTTGAACTAATACGGTCGGCGATTGATCGTCGTCGAGGAAAAACGTGTTTTTGTCTCTCCTTGAAATAAATAAATAATTTAATTTAAATTTGTTGTAGTTAATTAATTAATTAACAAATAAATAACTATGTGTTAAATAAATAATAATAATATAATAATAATTTTTGTAATTTGATAAGTATAGTGAAAAGTTTTACATATTGTATATTTATATTAAAGTCTATATGGTGCGCTTGCAATGGTGTAGAATATGTACGTAACTATTTTCATTATATGTATTTTGATACCGATGTTTGAATGCACCATACGCATTGTGTGTATTTTTTCAATATGTATAGGACACTTTTGATTTCAAAGGATGCATAAGATAAGCATGTTTCAGTCATTCTTTTGTTTTTATATTTTTTATTGAATACTATGCGATCTGTTTTGGGACTCAAGGCTCACCCTGCTCTTCCGCGGTTATGCTTTTTACGTCCATACTTTACGCCTTCCGGCCAACTCGAGGACGTACGGCTGGCTATAGGACCGATTTAAGACCATCTGCACATTGCAAGCTCCATGCCAGCCTATACTGGCATTAAAGATGGGTCGGCACATGGGTTTTGCACACCGACAGTGCGTCGTAGATGTCTTACATTTCACCACAGACCGTAATCTATTGATGAAATTTCACTTTGCATCCTGCCCCTATCGGGATTCAAACCCGGTACCCTCCGATCCAAACGCCAAAGCTTTAACCACTGTGGTATTTGGTCGGTTTCATTCATTCTTGTTTAAACACATATTTAATTATTAATACATAGGTTTCAGGTTAGGTTTCAGTGGTTTACACTTAGGCCATTTTTGGCCCATTGTGATGCCACGCATTCATGCTACATCATTAACCCATTCACCTATTCACCTACTCACACAACTACAGTATACCACCTGCACATTGCAAGCTCCATGTCAACCTGTACATTGACATGGACGGTGGGTCGGCGCTGAATTCTGCACTCCATCAGAGGGTCTCAGTTGTGTTTATTAGCATCACCGATTGTAGTTGATGATGAAAATCCGATTTGCATCTGGCCTCTGATGGGATTCGAACCCAGTACCTCCCGGTCCAAGTGCCGAAGCTTTAACCACTGCACCACTTGTCCGGTTATTAATACATACTTTTTCCAAATAAATTTTAAGTATATCCCTTTTCCTGCCCGCCATTACAATTGTGTGGGTGACGAAAGAGAATCATGTCAAAAATTAAGTTTTGTATCTATTTTGGACCAACATACACGCTTTTGCAGTACACCTCAATCGTTTTCATCAGACAATAACACTATAACTATAATAATAATAAAATAACTAATATGTTATCAAAAACAAATAATTAATATGTTATATAATTTATATGTTATCAAATTCCGATTTAACTAAGATCCGTTAAAATCCGGAAAAAAGTACAACCTGTCATTTTTTACGCACACATTTGTGTGTCTTGGACTTAAATAGAAGCAAGAATTTTTTTTGTTTGGATATAAACATTTTAACTGTATTTTATTACTCATAAAGGTATAGAGTACTAATATTCTCATCTAGTGTGTCATTCGAGTTTGTTTGCGCGAGAAAGGGTTTTTTAATTCCGTTCGTTTTTTCTTACACTTGCTTAACAATTTTTGTTGTTGTTTTGCGACGGTTATTTTTCGTTGTTTTTGTAATTTTGAACTCTACTTTTTGTTTTGTATATATATTTGGGATCCGTTCATAACTGCATATTTTAAAATTGCATTTCTCAAAACGCCATATTTAAAAACTGCATAAGGTACAAAATTGCATTTTTCAAAACTATGCATATTTCAAAACTGCATAAGGTACGAAACGGCATAAGGTACAAAATTGCATTTTTCAAAACTGCATATTTCAAAACAGCATAAGGGTTAAAGAGCATTTTTCAAAACGGCATTTTTCTAAACGACATATTTTAAAATTACATTTTTCAGAATGGCATTTTTTAAAACTGCATTTTTCAAAACTGCACAAGACAGAATGAAATATTTTAATCGATTATGAATCTAGAATTATCTTTTCATTAATTTCTGGAATATGACTAACAGCTACGGTTATTTATTACACGATGAAATTTGAGATGAATGAAATTTTTGAACATTTGTGAACGATCTTCTTGGATTAAATTCTAGGATAAAGTCAAATGAAAAGGAACTTGACTATTTCTTAGTCGAGTAATTCCCAAACTCTTCGAAAAATTAATTCATGATAAGCTTGCAGAAACCATTGTCTCCAATCTTAATGATCAGCAACATGGATTTATCAAAGGTAGATCCGTAACAACTAACCTGACAATCTTTACTTCTTACTTATTAAAACAAATGGAAAAAGGATTTCAGGTTGATGCAATTTACACTGATTTCAGCAAGGCTTTTGATAGAGTGGATCATAAAGTGTTGATTAAAAAATTAGAACTCATGGGAATAGGTGGCTCATTACTCAACTGGTTGAGCTCATATCTAAAGGACCGAACTCAATATGTTCGCTTTCAAGGCCACATATCACAAGCAGTACAAGTAAATTCAGGGGTTCCACAAGGTAGTCACTTGGGGCCATTGCTCTTCAATCTCTTCATATCAGACTTGTCTACAGTACTACAAAACATCAAGCATTTATTCTATGCTGATGACCTAAAAATATATCACAAAATCGAAAATACAGACGATGCAATTTGTTTACAATCAAATCTAAACAAATTGATATCGTGGTGCAACAGTAATAAATTAGACCTAAATGTTGACAAGTGTTACGTGATCAGTTTCACAAGGAATGTTGTTCTTCATAATATTGACTACGTAATTGATGGGAGGAGTTTGAAGAGAGTGGACGAAATAAGAGATTTAGGTGTAATAATTGACACGCGAGTCAATTTCCATAAACATTATGATGTAACGTTGGGAAAGGCATATGGGGTACTGGGTTTCATAAAAAGAAGAGCTAAAGAATTCAACAACTTATGGGTAACGAAATCACTCTATTGCTCATTTGTGAGATCTATCCTTGAGTATGCTTCGGTAACTTCGATGCCATATACCGAAAAGTATGCAACAAAATTTGAATCAGTACAGAAGCAATTCTTATTTTTCGTGCTCAGGCATATATTCGATCCGCAAGATTATACCAACCTACCAAGTTACAATTCTAGACTCGACATAATAGGTTTAGATACTCTTTCATCAAGACGAGATTTACTCGCGGCCAGTTTCATTTTTGACGTGTTACAAAAAAACATCAACGTCGAGGAAATTTCAAATGCTGTTGTTTTAAATCAAGGACGCACTCGACATGCAAAGTACTTAAAATAAGTTCACCACCCTACCAACTATGGAATGAATGAACCAATAAATAGAGCATGTAAAATTTTTAATAACCATATTGAGGCTTACAAGCCAGGTACCAACTTGACAAAACAAACATATAAGAAAAATTTTAAGATTTCAATTTAAATAAATTTTTAGTTTATATAACGGACTGTATTTTTGGGTTGCTACCTAACTACTATTGGTCAGGACACTAAGTACTCCAAGTCACACCAATCGTAGGTTTGTATGAACCCGTAAGAATAAAAGTGCAAGAACATACATTAATTTAATTTTTAAGTATCAAAATAAAAAATAATACAATAATAAAATAAAATTTGAAAGAATAAGTTAACGAAATATTTTATATCAAAAATGTATTACAAATTTTTTAGAAAATATGAATTTTTATATTTAATTATGCAAAATTATTTTCATAAGAATATTTTTATAATAATATACCTTGTTTGGTAAATAAATAAATAAATAAATAAAGATTTAATTTCACATGTTTAGGTTTAGTATAGGTATGTTATAAGAAAGGACCTTCATGGAAATTAGAAATTATTTGAAGATTTTGTATGCATATAATATTCTCCTTCACCTAAATTTTTCTACCTATGTCGTTTCGAAAAATGAAATTTTGAAAAATGCCGTTTTGAAAAATGTCTTTTTAAAAAATGTCGTTTTAAGAAATGCCGTTTTGAAAAATGCCGTTTTGTGCCTATGTCGTTTTGAAACATGCAATTTTGAAAAATGCCGTTTTAAAAAATGCCATTTTGTAAAAGGTCTTTTTAAAAAATGCAGTTTAGAAAAATGCCGTTTTGAAAAATGCAGTTTTGAAAAATGCCGTTTTGTACCTATGTCCTTTCGTACCTTATGCAGTTTAGAAATATGCAGTTTTGAAAAATGCAATTTTGTAACTTATGCCGTTTTGTACCTTATGCAGTTTTGAAATATGCAGTTTTGAGAAATGTCATTTTAAAAAATATCATTTTAAAATATGCAATTTCGACCTAGACCCATATATTTACTCATAGAGCCAAGCTACACACGGTTTCAGCTTCTGACTTCAAACTAAGTCGTAATACATTTTTATTGTTAATTTAAACCCTTATTTTATATTAAAACACCAAATTTTTTTTATATTGTTTTATTCTGTTCTCTCGAAAATAAAATGTAAACAAAAATCTACCTCTCAAAACTGGCCTTAATTTATTTATTTCCATTTTTGTTTTTTCATTTCGGATTCAAGGACAAAAATTGTATGTGTTGCGACACAGATTAGCTGTTTTTGAATCTAGAATTCATTTGGTCATTTTTTTATTTTTATAAATAAACATATTTTTATTAGATGAGGTTTAAAAATAGACATATTTGTATTAGATTACACATTATATAGTTTTTTTATTTAACTATTTTTTATAAATAAATCCATTAAATCAGCAGATTCACAAAGACTCTATCCGTTGAAGATAAAAAGGTCATTCGTTCCTTTCCCGCTTCCGCTTTGATACGAGTACTTGAATATTTGGTGATTTCTGGATTCGATTTATTTTAATTTATTTTGATTTAATTTGTTTTATGAGAACCAAATTTATTTAGTTCATTACAACATTACATTTATTTTATTCAAGTATAATTTAATTCTTAATAATGACATTTTATTTCAGGAAATTTACTGCAACTTAATTAATCATAAATTTTAATTATAATTATATTTTTTTAAGATGCTGATTGCTGAATATTTATATCCAAAAAAATCAAAACTAATTTTGTTTCCTTGTGCATTTTATATTACATTTCAACTAACAATTTACTAACTATTGACTACTTAGTTGTCTGAAACCGGGTCAATTTCCATAATAATTAACAAACGTTTCCTATCCCTCCATCTTGTTATATGTAAAAGAGTGTGCGGATGAGCCCGGCGTCAACCGGGAATCTTACTTAGGCTTGGTCGCACATTCCAATCAATCAATAAAAAATCTGCTATTTGAACGAATACGAAATTGTGTTTGATATAATTTTTAATTATTTTGTATGCGACCATTAGCAATACTCTATCATTTAAAGTTTTAAATGACAAAAAATCATCAAATAATACAATAGAAGGTGTTCTGATTGGTAGATTCATGTTAAAATTTTAATCTAGCTATTTTAAAACTTATGACCATAATCAAACTATTTGAGTGCTAATAATTGTTGGACTGTTTGTTCAACATTTGACTCGATTAATCAATACTGATTGGATTATTTTAATCAAACTAACTGAAAGTAAAAAAAGTCGATAATGCAGATGGGGTCTTTTCCTATCCGGTAGAAAGTAAGCAAAGCAACAATCGGTGATTAATGTTAATCATCTAAAAGCTATCAGTCGATGTTTTTCACTCCAATGTGTTAACACACCCCACATTACAAAAGTTAGTTTTTTATTTTCATACTGTTTTACGTTTTTTTAAATTTGTTTTATTTTATTTTTTATTGTTAACTATGCGATCTGTTTTGCGGCTGAAGGCTCACCTTGCTCTTGCGTGGTAATGCTTTTTTTACGTTCTTATTTTATGCCTCTCGGCCAATTCGAGGACGTACGGAGTATAGGACCGATTTAAAACCATCTGCACATTGCAAGCTCCATGCCAGCCTATACTAGCCCATGGGTTCAGCACACCGACGGGGGTTCATAGATGTCTTACAATTTGCCACAGATGGTAATCGGTTATGAAATTTCTCTTTGCATCCTGCCCCTATCGGGATTCGAACCCGGTACCCTTCGATCCAAACGCCAAAGCTTTAACCACTGTGCAATTTGGTCGGTTAAGCTGGTTTTACCGTTGATTGACTGGCAGTTCACTATAGTTGAAGGAACCTATAGTATTTTCAGTATTAAGGAAACAAAATTATACTAAGTTAGCACTGCATAAAAAATGTTCAATATTATTTTATGTAAAATCGGCCAACAATCATTGACGGGAAAGTTATTTTATTTGACGGTAATTATTTGAAAAGTATTATCCCATTAAAATAAAACTTTAAGGCTATGACGTCAGTCAATATATTTAATTTTAATACATTGAGTGTTAAGTGTCTTAAAGACTCAGTAGTGGTTTCTATGGGAAGAACTAAACGTAATGACTCTCAAAAGTTACCGCGCTTATTAAAATTTCACCTCGGATATAGCTTGTTAAAGTTAGTGAAACGATCAATTCTCTCCTGCGTTTCAAGGATTAATACCCGTGATATTATTTGTTTCAAACATTCACTAATTCACGAGAAAAGGCGTGCCACAATAAAACAATAGATGAGATCTGATTGCTGAACCAGAGGAATCAGGGTGCTACTAAATTTGTCTACAGGTAGTAGAACTCATTGTCATAATGGCAATGAATGGAGCCTAAACATTTTTAATACGGCGATAAAAGTAATAAGCCAAATTAAAGTCCTTTAAATTCTCACTATGACGATTATTATTAGATAGATTTTGGTTGGCGTTCATTTTCTTGGAAGATCGCGTGCGTCTTAATGCTTATGACCAGTTTGGGACATCAGAACAAGGAAAAAAATATGTAGGCTGAATATGGAAGGGTGGCTGGTACCCGACTTTCCTTTAACAAAGATGTACGATGATAGATCTCGACTATACCACGCTTGGTTTCTAAAGAAGCTGAAAAGTGAATGCTCTAAACGTTTTCGAGGAACGAGTGGTCTGTTTAGCTTATAATTAAACCTGCACCGCCAAAATTGTAACTTTTGATGTAGCTGTGATATCTGAATGGTTCTTGGACCAGAATTTATTACAAATTAATTGCATTGATTAATTAGTTCAAGATATCTTGACTAAGGGTAAATTTCTCCCCAAACGATTATTTATAACAAAAACACCCATTTTTACCACATTTAATAATTTATTACACCAGCCCGTCACCAGATGTTGAGTCAAATGATACTCCTCGAACCTTGTGGAGGGCAGATCAACCTTATCCAGGTGTGTAATAAATTATCTTCGTGCGTACGGCTTGGACAGCCTTTCGGAACTCGCGGGCTGTGGGGTGCGAGATATTTTACGCTACGTGAGTAGCTGTGGATGATTTCAGCGGGAGTAAAGGGGAGATAGGATCCTGTGGTATCACAATGGGCAACTATTGGCCTAAGTGTGCGATAGCAGCCACTCTAACCTAACCTAACCTAACCTATCTTCGTGTCAGGTTAGGCGGAATTGGCTTCAAACGGTAAAAGCTTCAAAAGTGTAATTTATAGTTCCATTTTACCACCTTTAATAATTTATTACATCAGACCGCCACCAGATATTGAGTCAAATGTTACTCCTTGGAAACGGATTATTATTCAAAATTAAATAACGTTTCATAATTGGTACAAAATTCCATGATTTGAAACAAAAAAAAATGTTTTGTGCATTTAGTCCTGGTAATATTTTAAACTTTCAATCGACGTTAACCTGGCGTTGTTTTGGCTCAATTTAAACGGATTATTATTCAAAATTAAATAACCTTTCATAATTGGTGCAATGATTATGACGAACATGTTATTAAGTTTCGCTGGTCATAAATATCAATTCAATTGGTTTTGGGCTAGAGTACAACTTAAGCTCTTTGAGATCGTCTGGTATAGCATTATAAACAAATGACCCTTACCAGGCACAAGTAGGTTTAAAAACCGTATTAAAGAAATAGATTAACTGTAAGAAGAAATCATGTTTGATCTGAATTTTTATAATTTAGGAAATATTTTTTTCCGTATCGAAATTGGATAGGAAAAATATTCCCAATTTAATTTTGTTTTTGAAAAAATTTACACCAATTGTTGACCATACTATGCCAGAAAAAAAACGTTTGTAATTCCTTTTTCCTGTAGGGAAGCCAGAATCGACCTGCTCTGTGGCACTATTCTGGTAATTCCCCGGGAATAGGGAATTGGGGAAAGAATTTATATGTAATTTCTGTTCAAATATTTTTTAGGAGAAAATTTTTGTGTAAATATTTATAAATTGGGAATAATTTCTCCATTTCTAAATTGGCAGGGAAAATTATTTCTAATTTAATTTTTGTTTTCAAGATAATTAACAATAGCTTTTTACCTCAGTATGCCAGAAAAAAATGTTTAATTTCTGGAAATTTGTTTAATTACCGGGGAATTACCAGAATAGTGCCACTGGGGCCGATTTCTTTGCGGAAATGTGTTAGAAAGCCTACTGAAACCGATTCCAAAAATAGCTTTAAAGTAAGTAAGTAAGCACCACTGTGACATAAGAATGAAAGAAAATTTTTGGAAACTTTGCTAAACAAGTTTTAAACGAAGCTAAATAGTTTAATAGTTGTAATTAATATTCAACCCAATTTGACTATAAAATAGAAGTTAACTTGCACTTTAACTTTATAAATTTCTTATGTGTGTTCGTAACAAGGAAGGCGCAGGAAGCAAGAAAGACGCACAGGAATACATGGAGGCGCTTCTGTGATACAATGGAATGGGCCTCAGAAACCTCGCGCTTAAGAAAGATTATCTGTACCAGCCCAGCTATTCCAGGTTATCTGATAAAACCGGATGGCGAATGAAGAGACTCTAGATCTGTTGATGGAAACTCACTTCTCCGGAAGTGAGGATTTGTCGATTGCGAGGCCTTTGGATGGTTGCTGGTCTAGGTATGACTGCGGGGTCCAACTGTAGCGTACAGAGGATATTCTGAATACTCGGAAGTCAGCTGGTCCGGATGGGATTGTACCAGCAGAAATTCAGAAGAACTTAGAGGTTTTGCTTCCCTGGCTAGAAGTTATCTTCAAAGAGTGTCTGAAGCTAGGGTACATCCCGAAGAAATGGAGGGAGGCTAGAGTGATCTTCATTCCAAAGGCAGATAGAAGCTCGCACAGCAACGCTATGGATTTAAGATCAATATCACTGTCATCTTTTCTGCTGAAAATCATAGAAAGGCTGCTGGATGTCCATATTCGTTCGAGAATTGTACCCTAAAACTGGGCACAGTCTCAGCATGCGTATACCATAAGGGTAAATCCGTAGATACGGCATTATGTACCCTGATTCGGAGAATTGAGAAGTCACTGAATTTTCATGGATTCTCGTTGGTGGCGTTTCTCGATATCGAGGGCGCTTTCAATAACGTGAAGGTGGAGGTAATCTTGAACGGATTATTGCCACTTGAAATTGAAGACCCAGTAACCAGGCTGATTAATCACTTGTTAGGTATCAGAAAGCTTATAGAGGGGATGAGGGAAGCTTCCGTCAGGGGAACACGCAAGAGAGGTGTCCACTCTCCCCTTTTTTGGATTGTAGTAATCAATGGACTACTATTGGAACTGGAGGTAGAAGGAATCGGTGTGGTTGCTTATGCCAATGACGTAGCCATGACTGTCTCGGGTAAGCACCTGAGTACAATCGGGGATATGCTGCAGAATGCGTTATCAATCACTGCGGGTTGGGCCAGCAGATGTCGGTTGGGGATCTCCAAGCTCAGTAGGAAACCAAACACGGTAGAAAGAGTGAAGAATGCCACTGTGGCACTCTACTCTTGTAAAAATGTCATAGGAAAGAATTGGGCACCGGGAAACCGGAGCTGGTGCATGGCAATTGTAACGCCCGTACTGCTGTATGGTTTCCAGCTCTGGAGAAATTACCATACAGGAATATGATGGCGAAGGTGCACAAGACAACCTATTTGCTCATTAGTGGAGTGCTGAAAACGACCCCCACTAGTGCCTTAGAGGTCATGCTGCACCTTATCCCGTTAGATATTAGCGGTAAGCAAATTACGGTCAATACGGCCACCCGGCTATCAGCGATTTCGGTTTTTTCGATTTTTTTCTTTGTGAGCTTGCCTGATGAATTTGGACTGTATAACACCCCTGATGTGCTTTAGCAAGCATTTTAAGGTGATTCTACCCTCTAGGGAGGATTGGAAGAGTGGCCTCGTATTGGAGACCGAGACAGTTAAATTCTTCATCGATGGCTCCAAGCTCGTTGGCATATCTCTTAACGAGATGAGTGAGTTGTTCAATATCCAGTTAGTCTGTGTTCAGGGCCATTCTGACGTTGAGGAAAATTGCAGGGCAGACGAATTAGCAACGTACGGTAAGACTCTTCAACTGGAACCAGGAGGAGAATGTGCAGGAAGGCTTATGTCTGGGCTGAAAACAGCAAGCCATAGGAAAGCAGTTACCTTGGCAAGTGCTCGGTGGATCGCCAGTACGACTAGTAAGGTTGCGAAGCAAGTATGGCCTGAGTAAACTTGAAGCGCTCCAAGATCTTAATCACACTAGGGAAACGTGATTTAGGGAGAATTGTAATGGTACTTACCGAACACCACCTTTTCGAGGATCATGCGAGAAGGCTGGGTCTGGATGAGAATTACCTCTGCAGAAGCTGCAGAGACGAGGAGGAGGAGGAAACTCTTGTTCATTTCCTATGATCATGTCTTGCGCTATCTGACAGAAAACAAGATCACTTGGGGAAATACACTATGGACAGCCTCTCTGATCTGGCCGTAATTGGCCTAAGTGTGCAATAGCAACCACTGATACCTAACCTAACCTCAGTGTTCGTATAAATTTATCACTCTAACGGCGGATTTATGGTTGGTGTTCGTACGTATTCTGACAATTTTGTAGACCAATCATATTGCTCAAAAATGACGATTTTACTCTTCTTGATTTTTCCACAAGAGATGATTGGTCGATTAAATGACCGAACGAACGCAACCATAAACCAGCCCTGATAAATTTACCAAACACGGTTTAGTGCAAAACTCTAGGCTCAAATTTGGTTCAATCGTTGAACATGACGTGCTGGTGCTTGGTGAGTGAAAAAAATATTATTTTAATTTTGCACACCTCATTGTCTTATGTAACACTGATAAGACGTAAACCAAAGAAATAGTGTCAACCGCTAGGATAGGGTTTACTTACTGCAAATATCATTGGACAAAGTGAACAGTGTTGTTCTCGGGAACGGCAATCTAACGATTTATTTTTAATCTCGTTCTACTACGAGTAATTTCCTCGCTCATTAGTTTAACAATGCTATATTCATCGGAATATATATATTATTTTAAACATTTTCTTTAAAACTTTCTAATTTTTCGTTGCTAGTTACTACACGTATCACTGTTGTCGGTATGCAAAGAACAAAATTTATTTTAAAATTATTTAAATTCAATGACAAACTTATATTATTTTAATGAAACTTAAATCATACAATTTGCTCCTAAATATCCTTCAAGGGGGGGATGGAGAAAATTCTATACAGCAAATTTTATATATAAGTACTTGGAAATTTTTTTCAACTATGCTTTATTGTTCTTGACTTCGTCTTACGAGACAAAACATTTTGTGTTGATATATAGTACAAATTTCGCTTTTTTTTTTTTGCTTAATTATAATTAAAATCTTGATGTTGTGAACTATTTAGCATAAATCTTTCATTACGCGAAGTAAAAGTTTGAAAAGTCGCTCGCAACATAAAATCATAGTAAGTAGATTCATTTTGGTATCAAATGATAATGCTGATGAACGATGAGATAATAAACGGCTTTTTCATGCATATATTACAATATATAAAATCAGAATTCTGCTCCGTATACATCGAGTTAATTTTATCGGAATGTAAATAATAAATTGGATAACAAGTGTAGTATGGAGATATGTAACATGTGCGGTACTGTATATATAACTGAGTGCAGTATTTGTTATCAGATTGTTGATTGTTTAGTCAAATATGGAAATGAGACATTAATTAGTGCCTATGCCTAACATGTCAAGATTCTTATCGTATGTAAACCGCTATATTTTGAACTAAAATTAAACCGACATATCGAATTTTATATTTAGTTCCTCTAAGTAATCGTATAACAATAAAAAAACAGCACTTTACAATAACAGTACATATCAGCAATCAGTGCCCCAATTTCATCACCCGAATTACGCATAGCGATATAAACTACACAAATCCATTACAGTATATACAAGTATAAAATTTCTCATATTTATCTCGTGAGTTATTTGTCTTACCGTACGATGATAAGAATGCGTTTGCGAATAAGAAAAATCGAACTTTTCTTCTGTGCACACACAAACACACACCAACAAAATATTAAAGTTTTTATCTCATCATGAATTCTAATCATTCGCAGTTAACCTTTTTTTTTTTGTTTGAACAGCTTATTGTTTGTATTGTTTGTCTCCCGAAGTTATAGATGATTCTGATGAATCTATAAACGTAACATTTTCTGTCAATATACGGTAGAGATAATATAAAATTTGAGAGCTTTCAAATATATGTACATACATATACATATATAGGTAAAGAGATAAGACACTTTCGATTACAGATTTTTGTTTATTAAAACACGAATCGTATTTTGTTATCTCAACTTAAGGTATATAACAATGCTTTTGGAATTTAAATTCTATGATTTATAAATTTATATAATCGAATTATACTGTTCTAAGCATAATTCAATAGACATCTTATATCTTAGACTCTTGTCAGCAAAAGATATTTTGAACGAGAACGAAAAATTGTAAGTGAAGTTTGGCCCGGAATTTAATTTGATTACTCAAATGTATAATTAATTAATTGGAGGAGAAATATTATAAAACTCAGACAGAATTGTGTCTTGTTTTTTTTGTTCTCAGATTCTGTAAGAATGCAATTAAAGTTATAAATTCCGATTATATGGTAGATAAATTGTTCTCTAATATGAGGTGGATTTATTGCCTTTTGTGGAATATCATCGTAAGCCGAAGTATTTGGGAATTCCCGTGGAAGCCAACATTACGGTTTTAATTATATTTTTCAAGTATTTTCAAATTTCACCCTCCCCTCTCACCTCCTACTGATCTTTATATATTTAATTCTTCTGTACATGTGTATGTCACTGAACTCCCCCTGAAACGGCTGAACCGAATTTGATGAAATTTTTTGTGTTTATTTGAGTGGGTCTGTGGATGGTTTAGATTCACAATTGGACTTGATAAGGGTGCTGCAATCGGGTTCTAATAATTTTTTTTAATTTTTTGACGAATTTTTTTTTTAATGTTCTTAATATTTTTTGCATATCAGTGGCACTATTCTCGTAATTCCACGGGAATAGGGAACTGGAGAAAGAATTTATATGATATTTCTGTTCAAATGTTTTTTTTCTGGCCTACTGAGGAAAAAAGTTTGATGTAAATATTTCTAAATTGGGAATACTTTTTCCCTACCTAAATTGGCAGGAGAAATTATTCCTCATTTAATTTTGTTTACAAAAAAATTAATACTAACTTTTTACCTCAGTATGCCAGAAAAGAAATGTTTACATAAAAATTACATATAAATTGTTTCCGGGGGATTACCAGAATAGTGCCACAGAACATATAACCCCAAAACTTCACCTTTTCCAAACGAACCCCCCCCCCCCCCCCCGTCACATTATATTATGTATATAATCTTAGAAGTACGTGTGTATATCACTGAACTCCTCCTAAACGGCTGGACCGATTTTGATTAACCCTGTCGAACGCCATTTTAAAATAATATAGCAACAAATTTTTTTTTTTTTTTTTTTTTTTTTTTGAAATAGGTACTTGATTAATTTTGAATCATTCTTGTAGAATACTAAAACAATAGAGAGTATATAAAGAAAAATGATTTTACACACATTTCTGAAACAAAAAAATATTTTAAGCCTGCTTTGTGCGTCCCAAGTCGATGTACATTATAATGTACAAGGCGTTCGAATCGGTTAAATGTTTTGCGTTTATTTGAGTGGGTCTCTGGATGGTTAAGATTCACAATTGAACTTTTTTAGGTGACGCTGCAATCGGGTTTTAGGGATTTTTTAATTTTTTGACGATTATACATAGTTTTAAGATTTTTTGCATATCGGAACATATAACCACAAAATGTAACCCCTCCCCCTCCCCCCACCACCACCTAATATTTATATGGGGTATTCCATATTAGTCATTGGGACATTTATAAACAATTTAATTTTTTTCTTTTCTTTGGAATGCCGAATTTGGAATGCCGTTTGGAAATACTTCTTTGAGTCTGTGTAGCTGGTAAAGCCTTTCTTATTTTCGCAAGTGCTTTGCCTAAAGTTTGGGGATACTTATTATCCGCTTCTCGATAATTTACAACGTTTTGCTTCCTTTGTTTTATATTTTCCCTATGTCTTTGTTTTCTCTCGCACTCATTTTTACGGATAATAGTCAATAACTCCGAATTATTAAGTATTATCTCCGCTTTTCGAGCAAGGTATTCTTTATTAAGCTTTCGCTTTTTTTCTAAATATTTTTTATATTTTTCTTCGTCGTGTTTTGTTTTTAAATAGTGTTTCTGTGAACGGTTCCATGCCATTTTAAAGCTAAATTTTTTTTTATTCCCTTGCAGAAAATTGTGTCGCAACCTATGATACCGGTTTTAATTGCGACTCATTTTTGAACAAAAAATTTTTGTAGCTTCAATAAAAATAAAAAAAAATTAATAAAAAAAATTAAAGCCATTTTTGCATTATTTTGAAGTTTGAAACCAGATTTCATTTGACAATCCGTGTGGAACGGTTGAATGACTAATAACATTTTATTATTGCCTACCTTCATTTATTTTAAAATTATTACCCAATTCCAAAGAAAGATATCGTCGTTCATTAATTATTATTAATTTGTAGAATATTTGAAATATTTAAATTGTCATTATACAAAAAATAGTAATATTTTGTTAGTTTTCCGGACAAAAATTTGAAATTAAAAAAAAATTTAATAAAAATGCAACGAACTTACCGTATCTATTCGAAATATAATTCAAGATTAACTTGTATCTCATTTGAGAACTATAAATGTCAGGGGTAGTGACATCTAGCGTATTAAAAATAAGCTGATTGGGTCTTTTTTTATATGAAATTTTAGCACGGCATACTTTATGAAAATAAAAATTAACATACAAAAATAGTCCCAATCAGTGCTGACATGTTCTACCATCACATTTTCGATACTTTATCGTAGATTATGTCTCGCTTCTTTAGAATAAAATGTGACACTATTTCACATTTTATATCATTTACCAGGCTGCTAGATTGAAAAATTGTGATATTCTACTCCATTTCTATCAAGAAATAATTTGTTTTCGATACTTGAACGAAATTAGAGAAAGACAATTTGTTTGCATTTGTATTAGTAGGTTGTGGTAGCAATAGAAAAAAAATAATTCATAAATGAAACAGTTGTCCATTTTAGTTTAGAAAAATGAGAAATAAACTTCGATAAAGTATCGAAAATGTGATGGTAGAACATGTCACCCCAGGTTAATTTTTTTGCCGTCAGATCTACAAACAGTTCTCTTTACTATACGACAAGTCATACATAAATTGACAAATTAACGGTGAAAACCGGAACGAGTTTTTAGAATATTTTAGTTGCAGAAACAGGGGTTTACATTTTTTTATTTCACTTCCATAAAGCCAAATAATTTTAATTAATTTGCATTTATTATTGAATTGAAATGTTGGAATCGGAAAAAAGGCAGCATAAAAATTCGAAAGCTATTTTTAGAATAAAGGTTTTGGTCATTTTACGTGGAATTCCCCAAGTATAATTCTTCTGTACGTATGTATGTATGTCCCTGAACTCCTCCTAAACGGCTGGACTGATGAAATGTTTTGTGTTTATTTGAGTGGAATTTATTTTTCATTGTTTGACGATTTTTTAATTTTTATAAGGTTTTCCGCATAATAGATCTT
The DNA here is from genome assembly GCA_932526605.1 of Nephrotoma flavescens. Taxonomy (NCBI): domain Eukaryota; kingdom Metazoa; phylum Arthropoda; class Insecta; order Diptera; family Tipulidae; genus Nephrotoma; species Nephrotoma flavescens. Next base: position 72,454,398 of record OW052221.1, read on the forward strand.
ATAACCCCCACCACCTTCTTTCTTTTTTTATACTGTGCATTTCGACGGATTAAGTTAAATTTTATACGGCGATGCCGATTATGTATTTTAGCACACTTTAAACACATACTAAAAAAAGAAATAAAAAAAAATTATTTTATTCATTTTGTTTTATTTCTGACAAAGTGGCAAATCATTTATTCTAGAACTCGAAATTTTGTTAAGTGCATTTTTTAATAAACACGACTTGTGTTGTGAAAAAAATTGATAAATGCATTCTGTTGTGAATATTCCGATGTGTGATACCATTTTAAAATTTGCATTAGTGTAGCATATTTTTCTGATAATGAGCCAACTTTCTGTAGTACATTGTTTTCCCGCTAGGGTCACTTAAACATCAACAAAAAATTTTGGGAAACAAAAAGACTTTACAAAACTATAGTTTTTATTTAACAGAAGATAATACAGCTTGATTTTATTGGAAAGGCACACTCTTCTAATGAGGTCCCATACCACTCTGCTTCGTTTGATCGTCCAATTCTGGGAAACACTGGGGCCTAACTAGTCAATTCAACATTCATTTCCGAAGGCTATTTTCCTGTAGTAGACAAAAGAAGAAAACAGAAAAACGTATGAAATTTTTACTATTCTTTTCTCTTTTGTATCTACGCTTGCTATAGGATAACGATAGCCATCGAAAATGAACCTCGAGTTCAATAATTAGGCCCTGTATATAATTCTTCAGTACATGGAGTATGTCACTAAACCCCTCCTGAACGGTTGGATCGATTTTGATGATATTTTTTGTGTGAACTTGAGTGGGTCCCTTGATAGTTTACATCTACAATTGGCCTCGGTAGGTGGCGCTGTAATCGGGTTCTAGGGAATTTTATTTAATTTTTAGACGAAAATTATTTCCTTTGACTTCTGAGAAGTTCATCAGTAATTGGTCTTCTGAGAATAATTCACAGTTATGTTTGTGTACCATAGGTGGCGCTGATATCGAATTTTGTTGTATTTGCCGTACGTATCAATACATGCTTAAGTTTCTTGCGCCGTAGCTTTGCGATGTTTTGTTTAACAGCACAGTTGACGCACAACAAGGCGAATACTTCTTTTGAACACACCAGGCGGCACTGGCAAAACATTCCTCATCTCTCTGATACTAGCGCGCATTACTTCATTAAGCATTGCAGCTATTTTGAAGAAGCATTCCGGCAAGACAAAAGTTTTGTAAAAGTGCTAAATTATTATCTAGAAAATTTCACTACAGCCCACAAGCATTCACTTCAAGCTTTCGATAGAACGATAAAAAATCTCAACGATAGTACCAGACTTTTGGGTGGCGCTCTACTGTTGCTGTCAGGTGATTTCAGACAGACATTTTCGGACATTCGACGCGTTACATAATGTGGAAGAAATTTACGCATGTTAGAAACAATCATGCCTATGGCAAAATGTCAATACACGCATTAAAACATAAGTATGGGTGTTGAAATGCAAAACGACCCATTGGCACTGTCATTCTCCGAACAATTGCTCAACATTGGCAATGGAAAAATTCGATTGCATAAAAATACACAATGCCTCAAATTGCTAGACAATTTTTGCAACATGATAGATTTGAGCGATAATGAGCGAACACAAATTATTCGGGGGTTATTTCCACCTGATATGGACTTGAGGCCAATTCTACATCTTAGCTAGTATCGTGGCCTGTCTGACCATATATGCCGCTTGGTGGCTTTATCTCTTACTTGGTGGTTTTATTTCGTACTGTGGTGTAGAATTTGATGTGGACCCATAGCAACTACACAAATTATCGCTATACGGGTTAAACAAATAAATTTAATAAAAGGTTATTTCCACCTGATATGGACTTCGGGCCAATTCTACATCTTAGCTAGTATCCTGGCCTATCTGACCATATATGCCGCTTGGTGGCTTTATCTCCAGGTATTGCTGTATAGAATTTAATGTGGACCCATAACAGCTGCACAAATCGCTATTCGGGTTAGATAAATTTGAAAAAAAAAATGTTTACCAGTAATTTTTTTTACAATAATATTATTTTTCTATATTCTTTGTCTTCCTCACGTATAAATCGTTTTTCGGGATGCTGCTACATTTTTTAATGTATTTACACTTTTTCGAGAAGGCTACCCAAGAAAACCATCAAAAAATTCGAGCTCGGGCTAACTTCATTGACTTATAACAAGGACTTACAAGAATAGGAGCTAAGAGCTGACGTGAGCATGTACGTCAGTGTTCGAATGCCTCTTGTGCTTCTGTAATCCAACTGAATTCGCCCTTTTTAGACACTCAGTAATTTTGGCGGTTACACTTCCGAAATTATAATAAAAACTAAGTATCCCAAATAGCGAATTTCCTTCATTATGAAGTTACGTTTTTTTAAGTTAGGTCAGCTGAGCTGTTCGAAGTAAATCAGCTACCAACTACTACTACTATAACAACTCAAGGTGATAGTGCAATATACTGCTTATGATCAAAAGGTCATTCAGGTACACGAAAATCCTGTCGTAAAGTTCATGTGGTATGATCTTGTGCATAAGGCGGCACATTGATTGGGCCGCCTTCCACAGATCAAACGACATCACCCTGAATTGATTGAGTGGTCTGTCCGGTACTCTAGCGGGTAAATAATGACGTTTTTTATTCTTCGGGGACGACGATTATACGATTATGTCCTTCTACGATTTCATTTATCAGAACTCTCGGAATAATATCAGCAAAAGTCAATTCTCAAATACTAAAATGAATTTAGAGTGGGCACAATACAAAATTTAATTAATTTTATTTAATAATAGTTTTGGCAGTTAGGTTTCCGAACATTAGCTGCTGCGTAACCAAAACAAAAAATATTTAAAAATTGTTTTAGACAAACTTCGTACCTGTGTCCAAGTTCTTTGCAGTTCCAACAAACTGAAACATTATTAGAGTTTCGACCAGGCGAACTCTCATAGCCACGATGTCTATTTCCCGAAATAAAGGCTTCCAAAGTTTCAGCTTTTGATATATTGTTGTTACTATTTTCACAACTAAAACTGAAATTTTTCGGCTTTTCATTATTTAGGTTTTACAACTCCACATCGATCTCATTAATCTTTGTTCTGCGATGGTATATGTCTTCACGAATTTCTTATAGGATCACACCCAGTTTGCTCCCAAAGCTGATCATAATCTCAACAAAGAATCTTGAGTTCTTCAATAGATCAAAGTTATTTGTGATACGGTAAGGGCTGAATATAGAACCTGGCATAATTTGACGCTAGATAATCGATTTTGCAGTCGTGCATTCATTTTAAGTATGGTTAGGGGAAAATCAGAAAACGGTTCTTTACTACTCAGTATTCTCTTCAAAATACTTTCCTTAATTTCTTCCTCGTAAATTTAACTACTAAATTTAGAAAGAATCGCTGCTTTCATTTGTGCCCATGATGGATGTGGTTGGATTTAAAACCCCAATACAAATCCTCCGCTGTTTTGGACAGGAAAATGTGCAAAAGTTTCGTTAGATGTTCTAATGGAATATTATCATCGCTTGCCATGTGTTCAAGGCCATATACGGAATCATGTACATTTGTCGCGCTTGTACCATCGAATAAAACGTTCCACATTTGACGAATGTTGTAGTAGTTATCACTATACTGGTGCAGGTTGTCGTGACAATCTATTTCTGCAACATACGGTTCAGTCGTTCGTCATCAGGATTCCTTATTATCTGCAGTTCATTTTGTCTGAATGGAAATTCGGATCGATTTATTAGGTTCGATTCATTCGGAACCTGGAGAAATCGAGTATAAATATTAGAAACGAATTCAACTACTGGTCCTTTTAAGTTATTTGGCTCTTTGCTTTGATTTGCCTGCCCAATTGGATTGTGACCTGGATTTATAACAACTTTGGAACAAAACGAACTTGTTACTATTTTTTGGTTTTGAATTACAGTATTGGGGACTCTGGGCGGTAAGGGTGCAATAACAGTTTCTGGATGTTTAATTCGACCCAAAAGTTTTTTGTAAAAGTTTAATGCTGAAGATTTTTGAAAGAATCGGAACTTCTCCTAGAGGATCTATCAATCGTTTAGTACGTTCCTTATAATGAATTATTTTAGCAAGTCCTATCCATTATTTCCAATCCTCAGCTGGAGAAGTGTTGATATTTTACACATGGTGTCAAAATAGTAGTATCTTGCCCATTCAATTTTGAAATCGCTTTTGCCTTCGTTTCTGCTGTTTTACAATGGTTATCCGATAATATAATTTTGCAAATTCTTCGTGTTCCTGAGCATTGAATAACACCTTTCTGACTCCTTCGAGCTAGAAGGAACATTTTACTCTTCCTTAAAGAACGCTCAGATAGCGTGCAGGACTAAACAATTTCGGCCACCAAAAATGTTTCCCGATTTTTATCTATGGTCATATTTTTCTACCTCTTTATAGCAAGATTCATCTTCTACTTCTCTCTTTTCTCAACATTTGAGGTATTATTTGTATTAAAGGTGAAATGAATGGACTGCCTCTAAGGAAATGGGGCCGTTTGATAACAACGATATGGACTATGTGTATTGTGTTCTTACTCCCAGCACCATTCCTTTTCCCCCAAATTAAATCTCAGTACGCCCTGTTCAAGTGACCATTGCATCGTTTGTTCGCTTCATTTCTCGTAGTTCTCGCTCCAAGTCCACGATATGTTTATGTATATAAGTTAAAGCAATAAGCCGACATCTTGTTGATTTAAATGACTGAAAACGATTAATAGCACTCACACACTAACCTAATATTTTTGGGTTACTCTCCGCTTGCGTTGAACGATTTAAAAATTAAACCATTTCCGACAGACTACTTACTCCCTATACATGTTTCAGAATTCCGATTTCCGCTCTTCATAAGATGAAGGTTACGAATACAAAAAAATCCGAACCGCCTAATGTACCGACATCAAACCCTTTTCTGTACCAACTTTTTCCTGTTTTTCGTGTTTATTTTTTAAATCAAATACCAATATTTTATTCAAATGGAAATTAAAAGTTCAGAGGACGGGCACAAGCACACAAAACTTTCGACGAACAAAATGAGACAAAATTATAGACAAACCAACTTTTTCCGTTCACATAAAACTTTTTTAATAAATTTTAACTTTAAAATGACGCCTTTCTTTTCTTTTTGCTGTAGGGGTATGTTTGTAAGTTTATTTTGTTTGCTTTTTGACTTATGTACTCGAGTACAGCGAAAAGCTCATTTTCAGTTGTTTTATTTCCACACAGGATACTTTTTGATTTCAATTCAGTTAATTACTATCATAAAATACATTGATACGTTGTATTTTCTATTTATAGATGAGACTCAACAGTATGTGACGAAATTTTATTGATTTAATAGTAGCAAATAGTTCGACGTTCTTTGCAAATCAAAAATTAAAGTTGAAAACAAAAAAAAAATTTCTTGCAAGTTCGTGCTTTATAAATTTAATAGCGGTGCTCCATATTTTCTTAGTTTTAACTATAAACTTATTATTTATAGGTTTTCAGGTATGCAGTACGTAATTCAAAATTTGTTGACTGTGGCATACGATGGAAAAATATTTTGTTGCGCTTTTAATTTGTCTAATCAACAAAACAACAAAACATTGTACGATTGAAATATTTAACCTCCCACGCTTATTCACCACCTACACGTATATTAGACTAAAAAAAATTTTGATAAAAAAATGTCGAATTTAACCAATTTTTATTTTTTATTTACTATTTTTCAGTCCAAAATGAGCTGAATTTGGAATTGAATGCTGTACGAGTAAATACCTGGTGAACGTTTTATCATTATTCTCGATTACATGTGCTAACCCACCCGACCAAAATAATAAAAAAGTGATATCAAACTATGTACATAATATATAAAGTGTAGCAACAATACCAAGTGAAGCAAGGTATGTAAATAAAACTTTGTAGATTAAGTTTTAAAATTTGTTTTGTTGTGTTTGAAATTTATGTTATATGTATGTATGCCACCAAATATTTGCTGCTTAGAATGGTATAAGTTAGAATTTTGATTTTTTTTTTCTTATTTGAAAATAAATCATTCTCGATAATATCAAGTTAGTGAACTACATTGAACTAAGTTATGCCACTCGCTTCTATTACAACACCATTTTTAATTGATTTAATTTAAGTGTTTTTCATGTTTATGTTATTCTACCTCATACACATTGTTTCGAAATCACGTAATTGAGGAGGGTTTTTATGAAATCTTTGTAAAATGAAACTAGGACCTCTGATCTCACAACATTAAACTTTAAATATTGCTCCAAAAATTGCTTAGATTAAATGTTTAAGGAAGCAGGGCTCGCTTTAGAACAGAGAGTTAGAAAAGAGAATATGTATCAGTTATTATTTTATGATCAGCGGACATCTTCTTTTATCCATTTTGTAATGCGCGTGAATCACTTCCTAACTTTATCCTAAGTAAAAAAAATTAGAAGTGGTTTAGAAAAAATTGCATGCTCCTGTACACCAGCATGAAATAACTCCCAAAAAAAAAATCCAAATTAAAAATTGTGCATGTATATTAGCAAACATTTAGGCGATCTAATTAAAATTCACCGTCAAAACAGTATTTTGCGGCGAATTAAAATATTAGAGGTCAGTTTTCGAATTAGAAGGGTTTATATCTAAATTTATCATAGCAAAAGAAAATTGTTCATCATAGTTGGCTTCTTTATCAGTAATGATTATGGTGTTACTGAAGTTAGCCGAAAATTTCAGCCTAAAAACCTGCATTATTGACATATTTTGTATCAGGTGGTAGTGCAAAATTCTGTTGATATGAGCCGAAAATTATGTGTATTTGAAGTTATAGCAGTAGTGCTCTAGTGTTAGAGGGCAATGCGTTTGAGTTGTGGCACTAGCATTGAACTTCTATGCCAAAAATCAGGCATCATAGTGAAATATATTAAAATCTGGACGCATGTTTAGGTTTAATTTGGACTGGATCAAGTTAGACTAATTTGCTAAGAGCTGGATCCTGTATTTACATTTTGTTGTGTTAGTGGGCTATGAATTTCAGTTGTGGCACTATCAGTGAAAACCTGTGCCAAAAATCAGGCCATATTTTGTGTAGCTTCATAGTGAAATTTGACACATGTTCAGGGCCAATTTCAGTGTACTGTGCAGTTCGTCCGCCTTCCAATAAAGTGGCTGCTATTCCAGATGATGCCAGGGCAACTTCAATTTCCAAAGCAACGAAATTAAGAACGTTTTTCCAGTTCCACCGAGAGCATCCACAAAGTAAATACAAGTTCCATTGTTCACAGCTCCTATCGAAAGTCGTAAGCAGCGTTTTGTTGTTTATTTAATTGCGGAACATTTGTACGAACTGCTTCGGGTAATGCTTTAGTGTCGTATTGTTGTTCTCTTTGTAATTCGTGGCTGAATAATCGTGCATGGAACGATTAGGTAATATCATGCTCAAATACGACAACACTTTATTCGCCAACACATCTATTTTGTCATAATCAATGCCTCATTGGCCATTTCTGCTTCCGTCGTAATATTTCACCTACAAATTGTTTGGATTCGAAGGGGAACACGTGGATATGATAATCGCAAAATATGTGCTGATGTGATAAGATGATGGAGATATGACGGAATTTTTGAGCGTATTGCCCTAATTCGAATCGTTATCGAGCACCTGTAGGAGTGGACACTCGTTACGGTAAGTCGCACACAGATGCTCACTCACGGTTGGAAATGGAAGATGGGTCGGCCCATGAATTTTGCACGTTCTTAGGGGGGACGTAGTTGTGTTCCTTTTAATCACAGATCATACCTCCCTCCTGTACCTCCCGATCTAAACGACAATGCTTAATTTGATTGGTAGTTCCCAATTGTTAAAACGACGTCGGACCACGAACATTCACCAACAACAATCGAGGATAGCAACATAAATCGTTATTTGGATGCACAGTGTAGATGCGACCCATCTTGCCCTTTGCAACTGTAGATCACCCATTGTCCGCTATTTATCACCTACGATTCAATGGGTATACATCATTGCATATGACAGTGTCCGCAATCAGGTCTCTCGGATATCGCTTGAAACACTTGCCATCGATCATACAGGGTGAGTCGTTGTTTAAAACTACGCAGGGTCCATGGATCATATTCTTAGACACCACTGCACCTTATTTCAGATCAACAGCTTCTTCTGGGATTTCGGTTTCAATTATGGAATCAATTTCACCCGGTCTGATTTTTTTGAGGAACCAAATCAAAATGTGTGCATGAAGCATACCAAATTTCTGCCATTCGGCGGAGTACATTCAAAAATTATCTTGGCCAAACAAACGCTGCTTTATTATGAAATTCATCCATTAAATTTTAACTTCACCCCGTCCAAATTACCACTAAACATGCGACCAGATTATAATTTATTTCACTATGATGCTACATAAAATATGGCCTGATTTTTAGCACAGGTGTTACATAGTTTTTGAGACTTCAACGGAACAGTAGTCTAGATTTTGGGAAGTGATTATCGATCACACAAAATTTTTATGTTGGATCTATCAAATGCCCACTTTCAATTGTCATAATTGTGAAATGGCCCAGAAGCATGCTACTGCTTAAGTTATTTATCGAATTCAATGGAATACTAGTCGAGCTTTTGCGAGGTGAACTTTCATCTCACTTTGGGTTTAACTTAGATCTGTCAAATTTTCATATCAGTTACATAATTTTGCCATAGTTGGGAAATGGCCAAACGTGGCCCTGAATCATATCATTACTGTTTAAAGATGTTTTTCGACCTCAACGGAATACTAGTCAAGATTTTATGAGATGATCATCAATCTCACATCGCGAAAGCGAGATCTAATCTTAAAAGCGGCCTAAAAATTGGCAAACTGGTTGACTTTTAATGTAAAGAAACTCGACATTTAAAATTTTGAAATTCTATAAAGTTCCATTTTTTCGGCCATTTCTTAACGAATTTGGACGAATCCTGAAGTGAGTTTTAAGTAAAACTCTAGGATCTGATCATTCTGGACTAAATTTTTATTCTGGCCTTTTCATAACCATTTCTTATGAAATTTGGTTTCTCGATTGAGTTAAGATTGAAACAAAAATTTTAGATGAAGATCTGGTATCCGGTCATTCATTCTACATAAATAAAATGGATTTTGAACTGTAAACAACTCAGTCAATTCTTAATCAATAATTGTGAAATTTGCATCGCAGGTCTATATTGTATTTCTAATTCTGAAATGAGTCCACTTTTTACAAGTAAAGCAGGGTTGCATTTGAACTTTGAATTAAAACCTTACGAGTCTAAGAAAGATCTAAATGATAATCCTTCTCAGATTTCCACTACAATTTTTTGATTTTAACTGTGGCCATATAAGTTCTTTACAATTTTCTCCAATAACTCAAAAAATCCGCTGATAGTTTCTGAACTTAGGCCAATGCGAAGCTTCTGATTAAGTGATATGCCGATCGATGTTTCGTGCGATGCACCTCTTTCGGTCACATCGGGCACTTCTTCCATGCGACCTTGTTCCAGATAATTCTGCATGAACCTGTTGTATTCAGAACGTAGTTGATCGTTCTTGGCGAACCAGCTTTCTGTATGTTGTAGTCGCAGAACTGCATTGTCTCGTGATTATTTACTAAAATTATATTCCATGTAGTGACTGGTACTGCTAAAACTACTGCAAACGGTATTGGTCGTAGTATCAATTATCAACCGACGGTGGTTGTATCTATCTTATCATAATTGTCGTTGGTGTTGCTCACAGATTTGTGCAACGATGCTGCATCTTCAGTTAAGTTCGCGTTTAGATAGTGTAGCTTTTGCGAGGTGTTCAACCTTTTGTGATTATGAACAAGGTCGACGAATAAATTCTCAAACTCGGTCGAGTTTCTGTAGTCACCATCGAGGGTACCATGGTCCGAGGCAGCTTTGTATCGAGTGATATACCAGAGTTGGCTTAGCGTCACCTTGAACGTTCTCGATCGGGGTTGCTAGCTGTCTCTGTATGTTTTTCAAGTTCGAAATTGCCACGGGGTAGTAGTCATCCGCTAGATCGCGGTTATCATACGCTACCTCGAGTTTCTCATGGCAGCACACGGCCTCGATATGGTCCTGTACGCCGCAGAATTCATTATACTGAGACGCCATGTGCTCGATCTGGGTCTGTATTGATTCGTTGCTTATTCTTGGTGTGCTGATGGAAGGCTGCTTACTCTTTCTCACTGCTGCTTGACGCAAATTGCCGTTGCACCACCGAATTTTGCTGCTTTTATTACCAGAATGTGACTGCACACTAATTTCACTAGTCTTGCGCAATACAACGAAGTGTTAAATTTTCTTTCCCAAGAGAGTTATTGCGGCACGGCACGAACAATCCGATAAATCCAATATATCCAGTAATACGATAAATCCGGTAGATGCGATAATTCCAAAAGTCCAATTTTTGCTAACTAGTGCTCATGGGGAAAAATTAGTGCTAGTGCAAGAGCCAAAAAACGGTGTTAAGAAAATTTCAAATTTCGCCTGAAAGACGAAACAAATAAAACGTGATTTATAGAAAAAAAAATCATGAACTAATTTAAGCCTATTTTTAAAACTTTCCAAAGGCGGCTACACTGACGAAATTTGTGCTTATCATAGAAATATTATTTTCATAAATTTCATATAAATTGAGAAAAACAAACTAGCCCCTAAAATTATATTAAACAAACAAAATAATGAGGTTCAATAATATTTGTGTTGAACAACAAATTAAAAATAGAAATAACCATATCCAAGAATAAGCAATTCAGATAGCATATTCCTGTCAGGCATATGTTCATTGCCATCCATAAAATATAGCGGCTGAATTTGTGCTAATCCAGAATTGGCCCAATCCCATTGAAGAACAAAGACCGTTGAATGAACAAGTTTCTAGCAAAAAGTGTTCTAGAAACCAATGAAGTTGGCATTTCTGATTACATATTCCTATCAGGTTTGTTCATTGCCTTCAGGAATATGCAACCAGAAGTGCCACCTCCACTGGTTTCTATAAGAACACTTTTTATCAGAAAATTGTCAATTCAACGATCTTTGTTGTTCAATGGAATTGGGCAAATTCTGGATTAGAACAAATTCAGCCACTTTATTTTCGGATCGCAATTTTGTTTATTTTGTTGTTCAACACAAATATTATTGAACGTAATTTGTTTGTCTAATTTAGTATATTTTAGGGGTAAGTTTACGTATGTGAAGTTATCCCCGGATTCTATTCCCGAAACTAAAAAATAAATATATCCCTCTCACATTTAGGAAAATACGAAAAAGTTATACCGTTGCAACCTAGAGAAATTAGGCTCCGAGCAAAATATTTAAAAAGTATTAACTTGTCGGTCAGAGCTATATGTTTTTTAGATGGCCAGACCCTTACGTCACTTTTCGCCAAATATGAACAAAAACGTACCGTTGCAACCAAATATTATTTTGGATTCAAAACGTATAACATGTAAATATTTTGTTTGGAGCCTAATTTCGCTAGGTTGCACCGATATGATTTTTTCGTGTTTACCCAAATGTGAGTTATGTGTTTTCCGTCCTATTATCATAATCTGACAAATTTATGAGCCAGTTTAAAAATTATTTTACTTCGTTTTATTAATTATTTTGTGTTTTTTCAGAATTAAAATAATTTTAATAAACATTTTCATTTTTCATATAATAAAATTCGGGGATAACTTCACATATGAAAGCGTGTGAAGTTATCCCAGTTTTTCATCCCAAGAAAAATAAAAATGTTCATCAGGTAACACTAATTTCATCCCATCCCAGAATTTTAAAAATCATCCCATCCCAGGATTTTTAAATCACACAATTATTTAGGAATGTGGTATTTGTTAAAAGTAGTGAACATTTTAGATTACCGCTATGCTCATTTGCTGGCCCTCTATATTTGAAATTTGAAGAAAAAACTCAATAAAAAAACTATAGGTTGCCTAAAGATTTGACTTTTGATTTTGACTCGTCATGTTGTCCACTAACTCTGATAAAAATTTGGATATCAGCCGTATGTTAGGATTTTCGCTATATGCTCATTTGCATATGGCCCTCCATATGAAATTTGAAGAAAAACCTCAATAAAAAAAATTAATAATCCTCTCAAACCTATAGGTTGCCTAAAGATTTGACTTTTGATTTTGAATCGTCATGGTGTCCACTAACTCTGATAAAAATTTGGATATCAGCCGTATGTTAGGATTTTGCTATATGCTCATTTGCTGGCCCTCTATATTTGAAATTTGAAGAAAAAACTCAATAAAAGAACTAATAATTCTCTCAAACCTATAGGTTGCCTAAAGATTTAACTTTTGATTTTGACTCGTCATGATGTCCGCTAACTCTGATAAAAGTTTGGATATCAGCCGTATGTTAGGATTTTCGCTATATGCTCATTTGCATATGGCCCTCCATATGAAATTTGAAGAAAAAACTCAATAAAAAAATTAATAATCCTCTCAAACCTATAGGTTGCCTAAAGATTTGACTTTTGATTTTGACTCGTCATGATGTCCACTAACTCTGATCAAAATTTGGATATCAGCCGTATGTTAGGATTTTCGCTATATGCTCATTTGCGATATCCAAATTTTTATCAAAGTTAGTGGACGTCATGGCGAGTCAAAATCAAAAGTCAAATCTTTAGGCAATCTATAGGTTTGAGAAAATTATTAATTTTTTTATTGATTTTTTCTTCAAATTTCATATGGAGGGCCATATGCAAATGAGCATAGCGGTAATCTAAAATGTTCACTACTTTTAACAAATATCACATTCCTAAATAATTGTGTGATTTAAAAATCCTGGGATGGGATGATTTTAAAAATTCTGGGATGGGATGAAATTAGTGTTACCTGATGAACATTTTTATTTTTCCTGGGATGAAAGACTGGGATAACTTCACACACTTTTATTAACAAAATTTTATTTAAATATTTTAATTTCCTTCATATAGTTATTAATTTTGCGTTTTCTTAGTCAAAATATATTTTTACCAATACATTGATAATAGTTATAAAGCCAGTGCAATTTTAGAAAAAACTTCATTACCTTATATAGGCGAATGAAGTACGTCCTAAAATTGTTCTAAATATAATGACGTCATCTAGGACAAAGTTAGGACTTCATTGGCATACGTAATCACCAATTGTTGGACCTAAAACACCATTCAACTAACTATGGAGATAACAACCCAATAAGTTTGATTTTAACATAAAGGATAGCTACAAAAACACCTCTGGGAAGTTAGCGCGAAAAATTATCCCGAAAAACCATTATAGTTAAATATGGCAAGACTATTATATACCTACAGAATATTTTAATACTATCGTGATAGTCAAGTAAATATGTATAATTAATATTGCTGCATATAAAACAAATATATCGCGAGATTAGCTATAATGTATAGTAATTTATTATATAGTTTTGTAATATTAAATTAATATCACGAAATTTTCAATTAAAATTATATGTACTATATAACATTTCGCGATTTACATCGATATAACCAAAATTAATAAAATATACAAAAAAATTAATTCAAAAATTTAATATTAGAAAAACAATAAATCTCTGAAATAAAATAGTTAAATTTAGATATGGCCGTGTGAAGTCGTAGTAGATATTAATTAACAGAGCAAGGCTGGTATGGGATTTATAGAGGAAGGATTCACCTTTCTTTCGCCAAAATTGTGATTCGAGTCTATGAGTCAAATTTTAGTTATAGCCGTGTGACGTCGTAGTAGATATTAAGTAACAGAGCAAGGCTGGTATGGGATTTGTAGAGGAAGGATTCACCTTTCTTTCGCCAAAATTGTGATTCGAGTCTATGAGTCAAATTTTAGTTATAGCCGTGTGAAGTCGTAGTAGTTATTAATTATCAGAGCAAGGTTGGTATGGAATTTGTAGAGGAAGGATCCACCTTTCATACGCCAAAATTGTGATTCGAGTCTATGAGTCAAATTTTAGTTATAGCCGTGTGACGTCGTAGTAGATATTAAGTAACAGAGCAAGGCTGGTATGGGATTTGTAGAAGAAGGATTCACCTTTCTTTCGCAAAAATTGTGATTCGAGTCTATGAGTCAAATTTTAGTTATAGCCGTGTGAAGTCGTAGTAGTTATTAATTATCAGAGCAAGGTTGGTATGGAATTTGTAGAGGAAGGATCCACCTTTCATACGCCAAAATTGTGATTCGAGTCTATGAGTCAAATTTTAGTTATAGCCGTGTGACGTCGTAGTAGATATTAATTATCAGAGCATGTCTGGTATGGGATTTGTAGAGGAAGGATTCACCTTTCTTTCGCCAAAATTGTGATTCGAGTCTATGAGTCAAATTTTAGTTATAGCCGTGTGAAGTCGTAGTAGTTATTAATTATCAGAGCAAGGTTGGTATGGAATTTGTAGAGGAAGGATCCACCTTTCATACGCCAAAGTTGTGATTCGAGTCTATGAGTCAAATTTTAGTTATAGCCGTGTGAAGTCGTAGTAGATATTAATTAACAGAGCAAGGCTGGTATGGAGTTTGTAGAGGAAGGATCCACCTTTCATACGCCAAAATTGTGATTCGAGTCTATGAGTCAAATTTTAGTTGTAGCCCAATATGCAATGCCGACGGAATTCCATTTACATTCGCGTTCTAAAACCACACTGCTTCTATGGAAAGAACCATGTGTAGGTTTAAACACCTGTCGCTATTTCTTTAGTGAAGTTTTCTTTATTGGAATTTTTTTTCGGGATAACAAAAAAAATAAAAAATGTCATGATAGTAAAAATTTCATGATAGTAAAAATATTTCGGGATGACATTCAAAACTAGCGTAATATAGAAAATTTTTCGGGATGACAATGAAAAATGTCGTGATATTCATTTTATAGTGTTGCCATAGCATTTCTTCGGGATATTTTTCGGGCTAACTTCACAGACATTACAAAAACAACCTAAAACCGTTAGACGCACAGATTGATACAACATTTACCTTCACTTAACAGTTGCAGATAATTCTTTAGAATACTATGTACTGTTTTGTGATACAGTGTTTTGTGGCATCCTGTTTTGTTACAACCGGTTGTGAAATGTGCCGAATAAAACATGCATTTATAACGATAAATTAAAACCTTATGCCGAATAAATTACTATTTTTGCTGATACATCTGTGCAACATTTTCATCTTAGTTTTCACTCAATTTTTGGTTGTGAGGTTTTTTTGCAAAAATTATAAAAATGTCAAAAGCGTGAAATCTCTACTGTAGCATACAAATTCATTTTTCAGAAATAATTATAAAATAATTGTTTTAATTAAAGTTTCTCCCCACAAGTTTCAAGGTTATATGCCCTCGATTTCATTAGAAACATATATTATGTCAATCTCAAGAGAATTAATTTAAGGTGGGATTTATTTGATTGGCATTTAATTGAGAAATTAATTGCCTTGGCATTTTTGACAAACCACCAAATTCATTAATTTCATACATCAGGTAATTCTTGGAATTTCTTCCTTTATTTCGTACTCAAACTATTTATGTCTTTATTACATATCTTTACTAAAAAGAAAAATATGCATCATATATTTTAACAACCACCTTGGGTCCGCTTAATATCGCACCTTATTAATGTGTGTAGTATACGTATGTTACAGTCATGCATGAACTGTGGATTTACACTTTTACCTGTGCCCTATATAGACATTGTTCTTATCATTTACGCTTTATCTCCCATAATATGTGTGTTAGTCCTAATACAAACCGGATTGTACACACATAACAATATAATGTATATAGTGTGTGTTGATGATAAATTACAATCATCTTTGTTAATAATTCGGTTATTCTTGTAAGATAACAAAAATTTATTTTACTTTTTCTCTCTGTTCTCATTCTAGTAGTCAAGATGATAAATAGTGATTTATTATTCCATAACATAACTACAACAACATCAGCAGCAGCCGTAACAGCAGCCGCCGTAACGACAGCAGCTACCACAATACTATCACCATGGATAGCAACAACGACAGCAACCGTAATAAATGGCTTTATGAATGGTAATTTAGTTGGCGTAAATCTAAATAATAATTTTACCAACAGTATAATCCAATTAAATAACGATAGCCAAACATTAATAAATAATAGTGTTGGTATAGTGGGTGGTGGAACGAGTGGTTATAATGGGGATATTATCGATGATAATAAAGATTTATATGAGTACTATTCTCAGCTATCGTTGTGTGAAGTGAAAAATATTTATTTTAATTGTACAGTAGAGGAATATTTAAAATATGTGCGGGGACCACAAACATTACCCTTATCAACGGCGCTATCGGTAAGTACCGATCACGTTTTTTGTTAACTTTATCTATATGTATAAAACTAAATAATAATGTACTCGTATCAAAACCAACAAAATATTTTAGATTTGATTTGAGAAAAATTACGGAATAGTGGGGTGGTTTTTTAGACATCTGAGATGTGACCACAAATCAAATTTATCTTTCTTCGAATATTATATCTAACGAGCTTTATAAAAGAACTAACATTTGATTTATTTCAAGACAAGAAGCTCAAATTTAATAACTCGCATTTTTTTTTTAGAGACGTTGAAAGTCTTGGTATGTTGGCAAACAGGCTTGTTGGATGGGTGGGCGATATAGCGAAGCCGCTATATTCATGCTGATTATGTAGTGTTGGCTACCTGTCATAATTGCACAGGTAGAATGTAAAGTGATCGTGACTAGAGTATTTGGGCAATAATAAGTTGATTAAAAAACAAATTAGCTCGTATTTTTAGGCCAAGGCAACAAATTTTCTTCCCAATTACAATTTTTCAAACCATAAATTTTCATGTTATCGGTGTATTAATCTTCGCTTTCGGCCAAATAACTTATTTTTCAATAAATCCTGCAAATTTCCCTTATCGAAACCTTACCTTCTATAGCCAACATATTGGTAAAAAATAATGTAGTAGGTACTAAACGACAGATCTCTCATAAAATTTATAAAAAATTATTTTTTATTTTTTTTTTTTTTATTTTATTTCATTACCAGCTTAATCATTATAAATAAAATACATTGTGTGTAAAACATTATTAAAACTAACAAGATTAAGAAGGTAAGATAAGAGAACCATTGGATCAAATAGATCACGTGACTGGTCCCCTGATTCTAAGCCACAAAAAAATATTTGAATTCTATTTACAAAATTAAAACCAATTTAAAATCAAATTATTTTACAGTTAAAATTGAGAGAAACAAATATTGTATAATAAAATTATAACTACATCTTAATTACTACACATGAATATATTAAAACCTCTTAAACTACACCATTTAATTTTAACATATATAATTTTAAAACCAATAAAAACAAAAACAATAATATTTTAAACTAATAGTTGAAAAAGATGGTCAATATTTTTAGTTTGATCAAGCCATTCTTTAAGGTATATTGAAAAACTAGAGAAGTTGCCGCACTTACGAATATCCAACGGTAAATTGTTAAAAATGATTGGTGCAACGATATTAATAAAGTTTCTCCGTAGATCTAATCTAAACTTAGGAATATGTTTCAAGAAAGTATGATTTGATCTGAGATTATACCCTGCATGAGTCACAAAATTATTCCCACTTTTAACATAGAATATTCTAAGTACCTTGAAGACGAATATGTTAAATGAGTATAATGAGTAAATTCAACCCTTCATATCAAATTCCTGTGATCAGCATGGGCAAATTTCAAATCTTCGTTCATCTCATGTTTGAATGTGTGAATCAAAAGTATATACACCTTTCATTATGAATGCAGAAACTATCTAGTTAAAGTTAGCCTAACAGTGTCAGATGAAATAAAATCGTCGATAATGCAGCGCACACCTTTGCTATTTTTGATACATTTAACCGAAAGGAAAATCTGTAAAAGTTGAGAAACATAAAATCACGTTATTGACGACGAAATTTTTATTAGTATATTCCAAGATAGTCAATTGGTCAATCAATTGGGACCGCTTAATGTTGTATAAAGGGTCAAATGTAGATGGAATAAAAAAATAACAAGAATAACGTAAGAAACGAAGACAAACAATTATTATAGCAATTTAACTTTTCGGCTATAGGCTAAAATCTGTCGTGATAAACTTTGTTAAGTTTTTTATTCCCGGACGAAAATGTTCGCTCGGTTGTTATTCTGAGTATGGTCGAATACATATAAATCCTATCTCTCGTTCACTTGCGTTATTCTTTTTATATGTTTTATTCTATCTATAGTTCCCACTTAAGATAGCGAAAATTTGCCAGCGTAAAATAAGAGATTACACTACTCGCCACAAGTGACAGTCCTATCACAAAAGAGAATTTATTTGTATCTCTTTTTTCGCTAAATGAAACATCTGATAAAATATTAATTAAAAGTGATCCTGAAAACCACAAATTGATTGATCTCCGAAGTAAAAGAATTCGGTATATGAAATCTCGAGATTTAACTTAAAAATTAATTAAATGATTGATAATAACTAATAATTAATTATTTTTTTAATTTAATTTAAAAAAAACAATATTCCGTCTTTCCGCCTTTGGGGTTTTTTATTTTCAAAAGGGGGGGGGGGGGGGGGTCGGCATTTCAAAATTGAAATCGCCTACGGGAGGGTTAGTATATCGACAACAGCAATTTCAATGATATTCATCAGCTACAAGGGAGTGTACAAGGGTTCTTCAATCACACTGAGGGATGGGAGGATTATCGAAATGTTTCTGTATAAACCATGGATGCCATTCAGACAATGTGTTCTCGAATTTTACGGTATTTGGCCATATTGGTTATTATAAATCGAGGGCGGCGTAAAGCACAGATATTTCATTAAATTTATTCAATCACGGAATTCTTGGACCATTTATATGTAAACTATTTCGAGCGGGCTGGGATGAAACCACGAATGCCAAACAGTAATCGCATTAATGATTTCTTTATAATCGGTTGTTTAGATGTATTTGTTGAAAACGCCCGTTTAATGATTTTTAGAATATTTTGCAGAATCCATCAATGCGTTACCATAAGTATGTTGGATGTTAATTCGTAATGCTGGACTCGATGGTTAAATTGACTAGAAATTAGGACATGTAATGGGAACGCAGCCTTTGTCACCATATCAACATTTATTTGAAATAAGAAATTGATTCGCTTCCGGACGAACCTAAAAGCTCTCACTTGTACTGTAGAAAGAAACCCAAGCTAATGCACAAGAATGTGATGAAAATAATTGAAAGTACTACTAAAAAATTTGTGGAACCTATAAAAATGATTTCTTTTTATAGTCACCCGATAAAATTGAGAATAATATAAACATACGATTGAAATGAGTATAATGTGTCTTGTTCCTGGAATACTTCGAGACGCACTTTTAGGCATCCGCTGTCAAACTCCTCGAACGCGACACTGTTGACTGCAAGGGGCAATTATGCCGAATGTCGAATGAATTAAATTCATTCTGATATAGCTTTATGACGAATTCAAATAATTGGTTTGCCTTGGCTGAATTGAACCACGATGGACTGTCGGTGTTGTAGATTCTGATCACGTAATCCGTGGACAATATTTTTTTACTCGATCTGGGCATATTCGATGAAAAATATTAGATACCCGTCGCAAAGAATATAGTATGTATATTCTGTGCCCGTGCTAAATTTTTAGCCTTAACCGAATCATTTTCATTAATAATAATGCTCATTGTTTGACCACAAATGATCGCGAAAAATTTGACAGAAGTCGAATAGAGAATTTATTTTTACACTACTAAAAATTGTTGATGTTTACAAAAATGATTTTTTTTTTAAATTTAGAGTCATCTATTGGCGAACGTGGAAACTATTTTA
Source organism: Nephrotoma flavescens (assembly GCA_932526605.1). Classification (NCBI taxonomy): domain Eukaryota; kingdom Metazoa; phylum Arthropoda; class Insecta; order Diptera; family Tipulidae; genus Nephrotoma; species Nephrotoma flavescens. Next base: position 72,474,308 of record OW052221.1, read on the forward strand.
GGAGAATTGTCAAAAAAATGGTTTCTAACTGTCGTTTCTGATATATTCTGTGGTTTGGCTGCGTTTTATTCAATTGTTTGTACAGCGGACGTTATAAAACCACAGTTAAAAGTTGGTAGATCTTTTCTTCTCTCGACTTCGATATTAATGTAGGGATCAACCAGAGACAACCTAAAAGAGATATTTCATCCTATGTAAACGTAAAAATTTAAACTGCAAGTTCATTTTCTGTAAATAGCCGCATACAATCAAAAATATTTTGTTTTTTTGCGTATATACGTATACGCAGTTTAACGAAAAATCACAGATACAACAACGATGACATTTTAATTATCATAAATTTATTTTGTTTTCATTTTTTCGCTCAAATGAAAAATCTAATTTGATTGTCTGTGATTCAACGATATAAACGATTTCCACCAGTCAAAATCAGTCATAGATGCAATTACCACTTCTCTTATGATTGCGTCAAAAAAAGGATAGATTTATTTTTTGAAATTTGAAGTAATTTGGTAAAAACGTAATAGGGAATTCTTCTTCAATATATTGTATACGAATTTTTTGTTCGTCTTTAGTTAGCATTTCCATTCCGTATATTTTTGTGGGTGAAATACGAAATGCTGCTTAATGGCAAGCCTTTAGTGTAATTTTATACCTAAGAGCAAAATGTTTTTCCAGTTCTGCATTTTTTAAAACTGGACGCAATTTCATATCCAGTCGTTTCCATATAAGTTTTCGCAATTTCCTTTTAATCCTAAGTTTTGGACCAATATTCTTACAAATTTCACTTCGGTCATATTTTCATTAGTGCTGACCAATTTTTTAAATATGCTTTAATGGTTTCGCAGATAGAATTCCAGCAAACGTATAAGACTTTCGGCATATGATGATTCCGAAAATATTTAGCCACACCGGCAATATGTGCTTTCGATTTATATTATAGATTCGATTTTTTTCTAAATCTTGTGCCAATAGTGAGCAGAACAACCATAGCAAATAATAGTATCTCCACTCAAGCCTTCTTCAATATAACCTTTCATTTTCTTCGTTTCAGCTTCGCCACATATTTTTATTGTCAGATACTTTAGATAATCAGACTCATGTCTATGGCCTGAAGTGTCAATACTCGTAGTATCTACGAGGACAACAAATCCATTTTGCTTTACCACTCAGGCACAAATAATAGAATTATTTTTCGTTCAAATTGCTGGCCATCCAAAGTTTCAAACACACAACTTCATTTTTTAAGTATTTTATTTTCTCATTTGAAAAAACTTTAGTTAACAGTTCGTTTCCTAAATGTTTTTCACGGGCTGGAACATATGCTGGATGTAAAAGATTACACAATTTTTTAAATTCCCCATGTCCCGTTTTGTGAAACGCTGTTTTAGTTTTTCCACTTAGAAGTAATTTTTTTAACCTAAATAAATTATTTTTGGTTGATTCTATAAAGTTTGCTTTAAATCAGTGATTTATATTTAAAAAATCAATTGATTTAAATCAAACAAGTGTAATTTTGAGATGTTTCATGTTGTTTTTCGAGCCAAAAGGCTTTTATCGTATTTAGCGTGGGCTCAAACCAACTTTTGAAAAGTAATTTTCCGGAATGGTTTTCGGGCTATCTTCACATACGTGGGCCGGCCCACTTTATTACTAAAATTCAGAAAACTCGAAATTACACCTCCTAAAATTCCTAAGAGCTCCCCCAACTACACTTCGAAATTTTCCGAAAATCAATGCTAGCTACATCGAATAGTCATCATTAGAATGTCGACCGACTGGCAAAATCTTGAAAGCGAAGGACTCCAATTCGGCTTATTAGAAACAACCCGCAGACACTTTCTGTATTATAGAATCTTTGAATATCGGCTGAAATGTTTTGAACAACTTTTTCTCAACAAAAATTGACAAAATTCGATGTTACACCCTAGCACTCCCCAGATCTCCCAAATCATACTCAAAATTTTGCGTAAATCGAGTCTGGATCATCAGTCCTTTTTAGATTGTTGACTATCTCCTAAAATCTTGAACGCAGGACCATTTTATCATTCAAAATTAGGAAAATTTCAAATTTCACCCCTCAAACTCTTCTGACAACCCTCAATCACATTAAAAAATTAAAATGAGAAATTCCGAAATTTTTAACCCTAACACTCCTCAGACCTCTCCAATTTTAAAATTTTGCGAAAATCGTTGTTACATCAGTCATTTAGATGGATAACCGTCTGCTAAAATTGAGATCGCGCAACTATTTTATAATTACAAAATGAGAAAATTGAAAATTTCACCTTCTCAAGCCCTTTAATACCACCCCCAACAAAATCGAAATTGCGTTGCAAATTTTTAATCATTACGATTTTATTTCGGATGATTTTATAAAACTTCAAATACATGATCTGCATTATCGACTATTTGGTTTTCGCCTGATTATTTTAATAAAATCCTTTCGTCAACCTTTTTCAAGTGCATGTGATGTTAGCGTAGAAAATAATTTAGTTATTTGTTGCCCATTGAAATTATTTAAATTGGCATTAATTCAGCCAAAGAAATAGTAAAAAAGTATATTCAGAACCCAGAAATATTTCAACGATACTCCTGATGATGACCTAACAAGTCGAAATCGATCGAGTGATTTTTTAAACTTTTTGAAAAATATTCTGCGAAACAAAAACAAGTGATTAATAAAAATGTGTTTATTAAGTATAAGTGTGTTTCGCCAAGTGCCTACGGCAAATAGTGTAAAAAGTATTATTATATCCAGTTTATAAGAAATCAGATATTTTAATAACCGTTTCCACATCAAAAAATTCAATTAACGTAGTAAAAGAATCACTATAAAATAATTACACCATAGATATTAGATTGAATTTGCTATTTAAAGCAATTCAATCAACGCCATTGAAGTATAAAATTTATCAAATATTCGTACTCTTTTATATTCCAATATTATCCCCTTTTAAAAAGCGTTAAAATTCATTTCCTTGAGTGTGAGATATCCTCGAGCATCGATATTAAAGCACTTTGTCGCGCGCAACGACAAAATAGAAATAAAAATTTGATTTATTTTTCCCAATAAAATTTTATTTGGCACAATCAATAAAAACAATTGAAACGCACCTCCTCAAAAAAGTACCCGCACCATAATCCACTATTATCTCAACAATGGCACTGCCTGCGTGTGTAAATAAATGTTCATCTGATGAAGTGTCTTCCCCCGCGCGTCGTTACAGCTATACAAAATCACATTTTAGTATTGTAAAATTTAGCGTAAAACAGGAAGACGATGTCGAAGGTTCCGTTTCTATTATTATTTCGCTTTGTTTCATCTTCCGTCACGAGAAATTGATTTGAACACAAAAAATATTTTGCCAATTTTTGGGGCGCGCACACGGAAGGCAATCGTTGATTTTGTCTATTGCTCTACTCATACCCATTCCTCTGCTGGCACATGTAGCATACCTTTTGTTGGCAATATAAATTAAATTATCGAAAATATTTTTGGTGATATACTGTCACAATTTACTTTGAATGTGTATTATCGTGACGTTGTGTGTGTGTGTATATTTACATAGGAGTCGATATATACATAACCTATAGATAAATACACTTTGTATTATAAATTACTATTTAGAATTTTTGGGTATGAAGGTGCGTAGATAGGTAAAGGATACGAGCGAATTCAATTTAAGAAAAATTTTGTCGTCACAAAAAAGGTGAAAGGAAATTGAATAAAGTTTCGGGTAAGATTTTCGTGCATGCGGTTTTTAAATATTCATCGTTACCTTGGGTGTAATTGAACCAGGAAGAAGATGCTAGATTATTATTTTAAATTTTTAGAGGGTTGATAAAACGAAAAAAAAAACAAAAGTTGTTTTGTTTTGTGTTGATAATCTAATTTTATAATTAAAACAACAGACGATTATTTAGTTAAATTTTTAATCGGCTTTTGTCAAAATTAACAAATTATTTCACAAGCCTTGAAGGTGATTTAAATAGATTTTTTTCGTGCTGTTTTATTAAAATCTGTTTTTTTATTTTCTTAGAAATATGAAATCATAATTAAACGAATTTTTACTTTTCCCCCAAGCAATGGGTAATTGTAAGAGTGCAAATTTTGATTTATATTTTTACAGTTTTTAACGAGTTGGGTTCCAACGATTCTGATTTGTAAAAAAATCCAGCATCCTAATTATTTGCGTTTCTCATTTATCTCCTTTATTATGATAGAGTTACTAATGGAAGTTTTTACACAACCTCTAACCAACCATATAATCGTGTGTAAATATATATACAAAAATATGAATGTGCGGTTTCTACACGAATCCAATAAGAATACTGCAGAAAACTGTATGTGTTAGTTTTAACACTGTTAACACGTACAGTATTGAAAAAAGAGCATTACGCTATTAGAGAGAGATGAAACGTATGCCGTGATTTTTCATATTAAATCAAAAATTATTTTCGTCTATTTCTAATGTTATTTACCTAATCGATTGAGTGACATATAAAGCGAGTGAATAAAATAATTCTTTTAGAATTTAAATTACAAAATAATCTCTTATGCTTGATTATTGATTTAATTCCCTAAAGCTAGAAACCATACAGCAGAAAATTGCAAGATAGTGTGAATAATTATAGGCTAACTATAGGTTAATTAAGGGCTCTCTTTTAAAGTTTTAGGCTCCAAACCTTTCAACTAAAATGATGGGTTCTCTCACTGTACGATTCTGCAATACATTTGAATTAAAATTAAATATTATCGTAACCCAGGAATGCGATTAAATCGGCTTTCAAATGTTCTAAATGTTTTTAAAATATTGATTGAGTTCGAAGATTATTTCGAAAACAAAAAGAGATGTTTGCGTTAGGCGTTGATATTAATACAATATAAAGTGAGGTATTTAATTGTACAAGAAAAAATTGAAATGGTCCTGGTTTATGGAGAAGCTGGCCATAGTCTTGATAATGCTGTCACTCACTACGCTTCACGTTTTCCGCATAGGTCCGGTTAAGTGCTTCATTTTACTGGACTGGTAAACAATTTACTAGTGATGGAAGTGTTCAACCGAAAAAAAGGACTCGTCAAGCAACAGTCACTGAGGAAAGTAATGATATTGCTGTATTGGCTGCATTTGTTTAGTTTTCCTAAAAGGAAATGTAATAATCTATACCCAGCATCAACAAAATCTGAATCACCATCTCTAGGGATAATGGGCTCTCATCCGTATCATGTGTCTTTACACGAAGATCTTCATGGCGTCGATTTCCAAAATCGGGTAACTTTTTGTCAGTGGGCATGTCGTGAACCAATACAGCAAAATTGCAATTTTCACTACATATTGTTGGGTTAATCGACACAATATGCATTACTGTAGTGTTGAAAATCTGCACTGGCTTCACCAAGTTGAAGGTCAGCGCCCTTGGACTGCCAACGTGTGGTATGGAATACCTCACATTATTGAACGCAACTTGAAATGGTCAGGGGATATCGAGAAAATTCGCCTTATTATGAAACTAAAAGAAAACGTTCAAGCAATTTTTTCCGAATGTACTATACGACGACCATTTAGTTGACGAATTGTGTATTCTACTGTCTGAATTATTCGGCGCGAAGGACCGCCAAATGGCGCGTGAACCGACAATTTTTTCTGGCAGCATGGGGGAGGGGGGTCACGTGGAAGCTTTCATCCCATAGAACTGATGTCCCAAGTGCCACGGTAACTAAGATATGATATTTTTAAGATTTTTTTCAATTATCCCAAAAAGTTATGACCATTTAAACACGAGATTTTGGGTAATTTAAAAACAACTTTAAAATATCATTTTTCAGTTCCCGTTTCACATAGGAGATCAGTTCTATGGAATGAAAGCTTCCAAATAACCCTTCGCCCCCCAATCTGCCAAAAAAATTTGGCGGTCACGCGCCAAACACCCTATATAGAATAAAATTTTAAGAAATATAGATATTACTGGCGTAGGTTTTATTAACCGAGGTTGAAGAAATTTCATTGGAGGTTGAAGAAACAACGAATGATTCGACAGACGACGTCGAAATATTTACCCGAAGCGAAAGTTTAACACGGCAACAAAGAGCACCAATAACAATTAAAAGAAAAACCATAGAAACTGTAAAAATGCTTCTTAAGCAACAAATCCAAATGCAGGAAGCATGTCACAAAAGTTGTGGGGAGTTCTAAAAACCTAATTGAGTTCCCTTTTATTACTCATATCAAAACATTTTGAAATCTCCGCGTACACGTTTTCTTATGTACATCGGCGTCACATCATTTTCAGAGTCTTCATCATTTGAATGGGTAGAAAACCGATACTGTCCATATTCAATCTTTAATGAATTGTTGAAATATTTCAAATAATTGAAAGAAAACATTTTTTTTTATTTTAATTACCATTTTAAATTAATTAAAAATCGCACTTTAAAAATCACCTATAAAAACTATTTTATATTTTTCCCGACTTTTGGAAAATGAACTGCTAACATTATTTGAAGACTTGAGCTTAGAATTGCAACCTAATATGTGGTTTCATCATGATGGTTGCCCAGCACACTGTTCGTCGGTAGCACATGAAGTACTTGATAGTGATTTGAATGGTCGCTGGATCGGTAACGCTGGTCCGGTAAATTAGCCTGCCAGATCACAAGATCTTACTTCACCAGATTTGTTTTTGGGGTTATTTCAAAAACAAAGATTACCAACAACACGTGAGAACATGATTCGAAGCAAATCAGAAATGATTGTGCCGAAATTCAAGCAGACACGCTTCTCACTTGTGTACATTCATTTGAAATGCGGATTAATAAGTGCATTGAAGTCAGTTCCAATTCGATGTACCGATTTATTTGTGACGTTATAACGAAATACACAACGCAATTTGCCGTTGCCACTCGATTTGAAAATAAAGACGGCATATATTAATTTTTGCCAAGATTCAATTTTGGAGACATTTCTGTGTAGATATGCTTATTCAAATAGGTCACATCGCGAGATTACTTATTTGAATAAGTATACGTCTAAGGCCCTTTTCCAATTACCGACTTATTTGTGGACACCGACTTATTCAAATAAGTCACCTCGCGAGGAGACTTATTTGAATAAGTATGTCTACGCAGAAATGTCTCCAAAAATGTGTCTTGACTAAATGTAATCATCGAGCAATAAATATATAAGAGAAATCAAGTAGTGCAAATTTTATAGGCAGGTTTTTCCGAGGTTAATCTTATTTTATAGTTTTAATATAATTATATACACAAATTTAAATTTTTTCTATATTTAATCCATATATACGTATCGTAAAAACATATCGGCATAGTTATTTTATAGTTTATTGTTCTTGTTAGGCTTATACAGGTTGCCAAAAGTAAGATAGATTAACCTCGGAAAGTCTACATGAGTCCTCTTATATATATTTTGCTTTATGATGTAATACATGCCGTTTTTTTATCAAATCTAGTAGCAACGACCAATGTGTCAAGACAATTTTTTCTTCCATATAATAGAAATTGCGTTTTGTTTTTTGTTATTACGTCACAAATAAGTCGGTACAATGAATTGGAACAAATTGACTGACTTATCCAAGATGGCGTCAAATAAGTCAATAAGTCTGAAATAAGTCGGTAATTGGAAAAGGGCCTAAGTACAGAAATAAGTAATTGGAAAAGGGCCGAAGTTCATCATTTTGAGCACTTAATTTAATTTGAAGATAATGAGGCGAGAGGACCCGTGCAAATCAAGCACCATGGTACGTGAGAGGCGAGGGGACTCACGTTAATCAAGCAATCCGAAGGGAACAGAAAACTACTACTACGTCCACGTCGTTGTTTCTGGGTTACGCTGAAAAGCAGTTTATTCACCAGAAAATTACATTTCTACAATAAACCATTTTCCCACTTATTCAGATATTTTTAAAACGAAATACAAAAAAAAATCATTTATTTGAAAGCAGATTTAATCGCATGTTCCTGGGTTATGATAATAGTAGTTTCTTGGCAAGCCATTTTTCAGTAGTTAAAAACTTAAGAAATACAATTTGTTTAAGGCTTATTTCGGGTATTTACATGGAAAATGTATTAATTTTAATTCAAATGAATTGCAGAATCGTGTACATAGGTTCTCAGTAGGAGATCAAAACAATTAAAGGGAAGTTTCATTTGAAATTTAAGTACTAATGTATGCCCCCCCTCTGCTTATTTTCCGAGACCTTTGAAAATTTCAGCTTAAAAAAATCACCCGGTATTTTGGTCCGATTTGTGATTTGGGCTTTTTCTAGAACACACTTTTTAAATCTTTTTTGATATGCATTTTTTGATAGTCTAATCTAATCTATTTGGAAATCAATCCTGTCCCATTTGCAAGATTAAGCTTAAGAAATCATCCGATAATAGTGGCAGTAACAACTTATGATATAGTTGTAGAGGAATCGCTGTTACCTGAAGAAGAGGCCGAAATCCAAATATATATACAGTATGTTACGATTACATGATCGTAACAAGCGCTGTTTGTATTTTATTCCTCTCGGTTTGTGTCCCCGCTTTCGGAGTTGTTTAATGTTTGTACACGTCGTGGTGATGGCGCGAGGGTAATGATGGGAGAGAGAGAGAGCAATGCGCATCGAGTGTGTGTGTGTAAAGCAAAACATTCCATAAGAATATTTTTCTTATATGCCTCTAAAATTATTATAAATAAATTAAAATAAGTTAAATAAATAAAAATAAAACGATATTGTGAAGTAAAAATTATTTCAAGATTTTGAGTGGACATTTTGATTTTTTATTGTGAACGGCAAATTGGAACAGTGGGTGTTCAACGGATAGTTAACGTCGTCATTTGTTTAATTTTTTTTGGTTTGGATTCCGAAAATATTGACCGCGAAGGTAAATTGAGAGACGCGGATGGTTACGAAAGTGTTTCCTGGTAAATTGTATGCGGATTGCGGATTATCAAAAGTGTCATGTGCAATTTCATCCGGTGCGATTTGATTTGATTATAGGCGTTCACTGCATAATCAACGAGCACCGCATTATAAACGAGTTCTGAATTATTTAAGGGTGCCGCATTTTTACGGGTTGACTCACGGCCTATTCGACATTACTCGACGGCCGCTATTAATTTATCATCGGGTATCGTATTCAACGGACACCGCAATTTCTACGGGTACCTCACCACATTTTTGTTATTTTTCACGGTACATTTCTACCGGTGCATCAAATTTGGACGGGTACCAGTATATTAGTGGGTACAGTATGTACCATAATTAAAGGATATCGCATTTTTGTAAGGGTACCGCCGTATTTAATCAAGGGTACCGCATTTGTAAAAGGACGACCGCCCAAGGTCGTAACGTAACGGGTGGCCAACCGGCCTCGTGTTTTGTTATAATTATTTTGGTATCGGGGAAAGGCCCCGCAACGGACGACCGCCCAAGGTCGTAACGTAACGGGTGGCCAACCGGCCTCTCGTGTTTTGTTATAATTATTTTTGGTATCGGGGAAAGGCCCCGCAACGGACGACTGCCCAAGGTAGCAACAACGGGTAGCCAACCGGCTATTCGCTATTTGTTTGGTATCGGTGAAAGGCACCGCAACGGTCCGGGGGACAGGAGTCTCTTGTGGCATGACGGCCGCGCAAGGCCGCAACCCATTTTTTTCTATCGGGGAGAGGCCCCGCAACAGTTTTTTTTTAAACTAGTTAATTAAGGTACCATTTTTACTTTAATTTTTTTTTACTTTTGATTTTATTTTTACATATTTTTATATTATATTAAAAATTCAAATTTTGTAATCGTGCGCCGCACAACAAGTGCATGCGCTCGGTACGCATTTCTCTCTCTCTCTCTCTCTCTCTCTCTCTCTCTCTCTCGTTCCCTCCCTCTCTTTTTTTCTGGGAAGTTGTTTCCTTTTGTTTTTTTGTGTATTTTTATATAAAAAATGAATTATTAATTTTCCGCGGTTGGGTATGATGAGGGGGGATTTCCCATCCTGTGTCGGCGTAGAGTAAGCGGTTCCTTGGTGCCCGCATCCGGATTCGGAACCGGTGGGTACCACCGTACGAGTTCGGGCGGAAGCGCGCGCCAGGGCACCTCTCTACCATTATTATTATTTTATTTTTTTTATTTTTGATTCTGGCTGTTCGTTCCTCAGTTTCCGGCCGACGAATTTCGGCGGAACCCGGTTTTATTATTATTTGCGTTCCCCTAACTTTCTGTATGATCACGGTGTAAGCCAGGAGCCCTGCATGCCTCAAACACCACGACCTTAGCACTTCTCCGCTGAGAACGTAGCCGGCAAAAATCACCGTGGAGGCCTCTGCAGGGGCTTAAGTGAAATCTGTAGGTTGGCAGTAGCCAGCCGGTAACAGTATTGGTATGGAAACACCACAAATAGAAGGTCTTCAAAATAAAACGCCCAAACTGGCTGTTATAGAAAACAAATAAAAATTCGGGAAAAACTGTACAACGATATTAAAGAGTTTAGCAAAACGAAAAATGAAAAAATTGAGGAAGGAATCTCAAACCAAAAAAAAAAAATACAGGGCACTGGACAAAATAAGTGATCATCACAAGGCTATAAAGCAAACTATGGCTGACCTATATTACAAAAAAACAAGAGGTATCATTTAAAAATGGAGCAGCTTTCACTTGAAAAAATAAATTACAACTGAATTAGATAAAAGGAGTAATTTTGGGCTGACCGTATTTTTTTTTTGTTTTCATTTTTATTATCACTGCAATCTATTCTGGGGCCAAAGCTATTCCAATTCTTTCGCGGTTTGGTTTCCGCCCATACTTTTACGCCGTTGCAAACCAATTCGAGGACGTACGGCTATAGGTCCGATTTTTATCACCATCTGCACATTGCATAGCTCCATGTCAGCCTATACTGGCATGGAAGATGGGTCGGCCGACAGGGGTCATAAATGTGTCCCATTTCATCACAGATCGTAATATGTAGATAGTACCTCCCGATCCAAACAACAAAGCTTTAACCACTGTGCCATTTGGTCGGTGAAATCACCTTAAAAGCTCAATAAAATTTGGTTACGAAATCCATTCGCCTTTAGAATAGCTTTGCTCTTCTTGGGGTTTGAATTTCATGGTTGGTAATTTCATCGTCCTCTTGAAATTATTGTTCAATTGGCTCATCATAATCTGGAACCTTAAAATGGATTCTAATATTATGTAGAGCAGCTGCCACATTAATGGTTTTCACCAAGCAGGCATCTACACCAAATTTTCCAGATCCCGGTTATACACTCGTAGTATTACGGCCGGAACTGTATCTTTTATTGAAACGGCTTTTGGAAGTATTAACTCCAGCACTTGTGAATAAACCAATGCAAAAGGGGGTATCCAGCGTCAGCTTTAAAAAAAATTATTGAAAGATTAACACAATAAACAATTGTAAGATGAAAATTCTTCAAATTATATATGTTTTTGAAATATTCGGAATCCTCGGTGCTATTCTATCCCAAACAAAGGAATCGTGACTAGCAACAGGATACGTAGCATCCAAACACCGAATCCTTTGCTTATCGATATTTGAAAAGAAAAATATCTATAACAAATATGCGACTAAGTTCTTACTAAAAAAATAGTTTGCGGTTGTAAAAAAGGTAAGTATTGTATTATCACCTAATGGCTTTGCGATTTTCGATACACATAACTTTGAAAAAAATATAAACTGACTTCATTTTTTCATCTTCGGTCATTTTTAGCGATATCCATTTAGGACTTTTTAGGTTCCCAAAATATCAAGCATTTCTGATAGTACAACCGAAACTCTTGGTTGTACCATGTCAATAATATGAGGACCAACGCCGTCCTGGTATCCACCTTCTGCCAAAAGTCTTAGACACGCTACCAGTTTAAATTCTGCAGTTAGTGAGGCCCCGGTGGCAAAGTGGTCAGCATGCTTGCTTCAGCGACCGGAGGTCCCAGGTTAGATTCCCAGTGGTGACAAGGAAAAAAATTCATGCCTAAGACCAATGAATTAATCACTCATTATCCGAAATGAAATATGATTATGAAACCGCATTTGAGGCGGCCAAATCCCTTGATGGGATAAATAACCGTTAGAAACAATCAACATCAACAAAACCAATTTTTCTTGGCCCTTATTTTGTTCCGTTTTCCGTGTTTCTTTCCTGTTATTCGTTCCCTCGTCTAAATTCAAATAAAATCCAATCGTATGCATATTCACGAAAATATTTATAAGTTATTTAAATAAACATTTTATTAAATGTGTAAAATTTGAGAGCTGGTGGTGAAATTGTAGTTTCATTGCGGATCGAATGCGAATCGGATGTTCTTCCGCCGCAGTAAATTCGGCGAGTTGTATAATCGGCATGATAGTCTCATTTTTTGTGCGGTGGTGCAATTAAAAATTAACATGCCAATTTTATAATGGCGCAAAAAACATAACAAAAAAATTTTAAATACGTCTTTTTGGCGAATTGTTTTAAAATAAATTATTAAATTTTTCCAAAGAAATATTTTTCGATGCAGTTTTCAATGCGCCTTGCAAACTGTATCTCTGCGACATGCAATATTTTTAACCGGTAGTACCGCATTATGAGAACTGAAAAGATATCAGTATTGCAGCAGATATTTAACTATTAGAAAAATTAATGACAAGATATTGTCCGTGCGTGGCTTACATAGAACGACCCAAACTGAAAACCGATATTAATTAGGTATTTTTCGAAACATATATTTGGTTCAAGGTATTGATAAACGTTGCCCAACTCTTTAAATACTACTAACATAATATTATCGACCACATGTCTTAGTTCTCATTATTTATTTTTCTATTACTAATAAATTCTTAAAACTGGACTGCCTTTGTCTAAATTTAATCAATAATGTTGTTCCATGAACCGTAAAATCAAATCTAAATTGAATTATAATTTATAATTTTCAAATTAATTTGGAAAACTTTTTTATTTTTTACTAATTAAATGAGAAAAGGTTTTTGAAAGACAAAATACAGTCCAAAGATATTTGTTTAGAACCAAAAAATTGTGTTTGAGTTTGGATTGTACCAATCAAATAATTAAGTTTGGGACATATTTGAGTACTCAAGCGATAAGACGAAATGATGTTTTACAACCGGCTAATTTTCATAATACTGTAGTTATTTTAATTTCAAATTATTAATGAATGTATTCTGTGCTAGTTTTAAACTCGTAGCTGCGTTTAGCAATATTGAATGCTAATTCGCTAAACTATATGAAAGATTACTGAAAGATCATCAAATTATAATTGTAAATTTCGGTGGAATTTTTGAATTACAATCTTAAGTAGAAAGCTTAAGTGCTAGGGGGTGAATTCTTACGAGGTAATCAAAACTTCGGTCTGGAAATTGGTATACATCGCAAATTTTCAGTAGAAAAATTGGTCGCAACATGACTCAGGAAAACATCCCCTTAATAAACAATCTTCATTGGTATTGAAAATTAGGCAACTTTTAACAGTTTTCCATGATACACAATAAATCGAGAAAGTAATCCAGTCTGATTTGATTAAAATTCGGTAAGAAATATAAGCATATGAAGAAAATTTTTCTCGAGCACATATGAAAAAATGTAAATGAATGGGTGATATCCTATGGCAGGACCCTCTTGTGGTAGAGATCTCAAAAGCTTTTTAATTGTTAAAATTAGAAGTAAATGAAGATTGGCGAAAAAAAACGAATCGTTTTACGGTCTCGGAAGTTATAGTCGATTATCATATAAATATATGTGTGGCCCTATCGAAACTGGAATGCTGTACAAAACCCAGTTACTCAAATCTTAACACACGGCTGGTGCTGACCACTTCATCAGCATTCACCCTACTACGAACCATCTCACCTAAGGAAGATATTGGAAGTTAAATTTATATGGAGCTATATCAAAGCTGGAAGATTGTGCCAATCTTAACATACAACTGGCAATGGGGAGAGACAAATTATGAGACACAAGTTTTTATTTCATTTAACCAGATGAGAACTTAGACTTTGGCCATTTACTCAATTATCAACATTCGGCTGGTGTTGAAAAGTCATGGAAGTTATAAACGATTATCATATAAATTTATAGGAGCTATATCTACGCTGGAGCATTGTACCAATCCTAACACATGGCTGGCACTGGGAAACTGGGAACTCTTCGTAAGAGGCACGAATTTCCATTTAACTTCATCTGGTTGTTTGAATTTTACTTAAATTTGAACAACTTTTGGCTAACACTAAAGTATAATATTTCAAAATTTACTTAAAATTGGTAAACATAATGGATTAAATAAATTACAAAATGGTTTCCACACGTCACCTCTTGACAGCTTTGATTGATTGCACAATTTATAAATAAAGTTGCAGTTCTGCGAGGGGCCGGTCAACGTGTTCATTAAGATATTAGAAGTTCCGATTTTTAGTTTTGAGCCTGCTCTTCTAGGTTTATTAAGAGAATGACGTTCTTTTTAATTTTTTGTAAACGTTTGGGTAAAATAATGACTCACACTCGGGATGCATCTGGGCATTGTTTTTGCCTGCATCTCTCTAAATATTTCGATAACTTCATAAAAATTTCAATCCATATGCTTGAAATCTTCCTTGCATTAAGCTTCGCTAGTAAGCTTGACGGCTTACTTAATATTTCACAATTGCTTCAACTATTTTGAAAAAAAAGTATATTAAACCATCAAATAATAGTTATAACCATGATACAATAATTTCCTCTTCTTATAGATAAACCCACCATGAAACGTTCAAAAAATGAACTAAAACGGTGACCTAAAATAATTATCTTCTTATATAATATTCATAGGCTGATGACATACTAGGGTAACTTTAATCTAGTATTTTTTTTCGTTTCTTTCCCCTTTACCAATAAAATCAAAAACGAAAAAAATACCAGATTAAAGTTACCCTAGTGTGGATATGCACAAAACAAACGAAAATGAAAAAATATAAGGTCACCACAATTCGTTTACTAGCGACAATATATTTCTAGTGAGTTTATCTGATAAAGAGAAAATTATTGTATCATGGTTATAACAATACAATTAAATATTTATTTTAAATAAAATTCAAAATTTTTAAACAAAAGTTATAAAAGTTTTTTGTTTACAAACCAGTATGTATTTATCTTTTTAGCTTTGACAAATAAATTACATAGTTAAATTTAGTTCAACTTTTTTACACAAATGTCACTAGCTCTCTCGCTATTTGAACTTGAACTAAGCAGCTAATTTCGTTCTTGCCCTATTTTTAAAAATTTCACAATTTTATAAGGTAATGACGTGTATTGAGACTTTTTAATATATTAGTAATAGCATAGCAATGAAAATACCTAATTATATATGTATTTCTATGATTTTTTACTAAGATGTCGTTAGTGTCACTCGCCATCCGTCTTTTTTGAAAGTTAGATGTCAAGTTTTAGTAATTACTGAAATATGTAATTACGAAAATTTTTATCTCATTTAAAAAAGTGAAGTCGACACAATTCGTTTCAAGAATTGGCAAAACAGTTGAATGTTACCCTACTATATTTACATGCAATAAAACTGGTTTAGAAGGTCGAATCGAAGCATATGGAACGTCGAGAAATCATATGCCAATTCTAGCTTCAACGAACCAACTTCAGTACGACAATCCAAAGTGCAAACCGGCGTCGACCAAATCCAGGTGAAGCAGGACCATCGATCCCAGAACTAAAAATCTATGATTTAAGTTGGTGGTGGTATCAAAAAGGTGCCATTTATTATGAGCTGCTCAAACAGAGCAACCATTTCTGAACAATTTTCTGGAGAACAATTTATGGCTTTAAAGCAAGTTCTGTCAGAAAACAACCTGAGTGGAAAAACAAGCCCGATTAGATTATTTTTAAACTCACAACTAGGTAATTACTTCCAACTGCAGTATAACTTAAAATTACTATTTCAGATTATCGCTTGTTTCGGATGAACTATACTACTGACGTGAGATCTGCAAATAATGGCATGTCGATAATGGAGCAATTAATCTAGATAGTAAGAAGACATCCGTGCAAGCAGCAACATTTCTTCATGAGATGTGAAAGCTAGAGAGAGATCATTTTTAATGTATCAGTGACCATCTTTAGGAGTACCGAAGTGGTTAATTTAATTAAAATACCGAAAAACTGTTTTAAATAAATTTCACGAAAAGTTTGCATGGATCATTTAAATACAACTATAGGTATACCACTATGGCCATGAACCGTTCAGCTTGCTAATATTAAAAGTTATTCATTGATATCATCAGGGTAATCCAATCCAAAAGTTCTGATTTGCGCTACGTGTTTGACCCAATATATGAACTGTTTTACTTCACGGTTCCCAGACAACAGTTCCGAAGACCAAACCTGGTAGTAACCATATCATCATATTCGTTACTGATCTTTGTTATTGGCGCTACAGGCTCATATTTAAATTGACCAATTTATTTTACAGGGATTTGTTTTGATGACTCCTGGAAACAAAAAGTACTTCATTATACTCGTCATCATTAAACCTGTTTATAACGTCATAATGTGTGTTACTGACCATACGAATTTTAAGCTAATCCTGCCTATGAAACTTTATTAAATAATTTTAACGAAGTCCTGTAATGGTATGAACATATAACTTTAGTTTTGCCTTGGTGCAATAATTTTTTTTGGACTAACTCCACTTGTGTAACATAAAAAATTCAAAGTTTATTCACAAAATTGTAGAAAATCCCCTGCCCTCTATTTAGAAAAAAAGCGGATGCCCCATCTGATTACACAGACATATTATGACTGCCATTTCCATAGACAGGCATTTTAGAAGAAGCTCTGAGATTTTTTTATAACTGAATACTAAAAACTACTGAAAAAATTACAAGTTTGTTTAAAAAAAAATTAGAAAATCCCTTGCCGTCCATTTAAAATGGGCGTATGTGCCAATAAAAATAAATTATGTTTACTTCTGTACGAAATTATAAAGCAAACTACCCCACTGCTCAATCACATGGCCCGGAATAGATCGCTAAGACATTTGATTATTATTATTTTCATATAGCGTCGTCTTAAAAAAAATTCATCATATTTTCGTTACCGCTCGAGCCTTAATTAGTCAGCAAGAAAAACTTTTTAATTGATCTTTTTCAAAAGCATTCCCGCTCTTTATCCGGAAGTTGTATATGACAATCGTGCACATCTGCCATATCTTCCGTATTGCTGTATTTTAGAACAATTAGTCAAAACAAATAAAAACTTACATTAACAAACAATTTTTTTTTGTTTCAGTTAAATTTCAAATAGTTGACCAACTCTTGCTAATTTTAAAAATCACGTATTTTCACAGTTTAACAAAAATGTTCGGAATTCTAATTGGAATATTCAATTTGAGTGATTTTTTTTTGTTTGTTAGAAATTGCCAAATATTGCACTAGGTACGGTTCTTAATATAGTAAACCATGCGGACTAGTGAGCTAATTGGCTTGTTTTCTCGACTTTCTTGCGCGGAAAATAATTTTGTACTGCACTGTAAAATATTACCCTCAAGATAGTAAATATTGGTGTAGAATAGGTACCGTGTTGTATGACGGGGATATAATTTTATATCTTTGGGATATTGATTAACCTTTTTTGTTTAATTAAAATAGAAAAGCTAACAAAGTCATTATCGTTTCATTATTAAAATATTAAATAAAAAACGGGAAGGTATAAATCTCTTTTTTTATAGCATTATTACATTTTGAAGAAATAACAATAAAAAGCAATTAATTATGTAGTCTTAAAAGATTTATGATAAGTTTACATTTAGAATCATACCGGAAATACAATTTTAGAATAATTTTATCGCATCTATTAATTCTTTAATTAATAATAATTTTGTGGATCTAATTAAAAAATATTGTAATTATTTTGCTCCTGTAAAATAATTACAAATGACGTCCTGAATCAATAAAATATAAAAATTAAAAAAATTTGTGGAAACATAAATTTTCAATATTCGTGTCCGTCACGCCAGCCGGAACCATATCAGCCGGAACCAAACAACGATGGAATAAGTAGCACGATGCATAGTGCATCATTGTGCACTAATTGGTTTTTCAGCCGGAACCTTATAATTCCAGTCGGAACCTGATAAAGCCATCCAGAACCCTACAACAGCAAAACTAACTATGGCACTAGTAGCACGATGCATTGTGCATCATTGTGCACTATATAATTTTTCAGCCGGAACCTTACAAATCCAGAAATATACGATTTTTCGGAAAAGAACCTTACAAATTCAGCCGGAACCTACCCTCTACAGCCAAACTAAGTATGGCAAAAGTAGCACGATGTATTGTGCATCATTGTGCACTATATAATTTTTCAGCCGGAACCTTATAAATCCAGCAATATATGATTTTTCAGTGGAACCTTATAATTCCAGCCGGAAACGATGGTATGGTAATATACAGTCAAATTAACTACATCACTAGTAGCACAATGGATTGTGTATCATTGTGCACTAAATGCTTTTTCAGCCGGAACCTTATAATTGTAGCTGGAACTTGATAAAGCAATTCAGAACCATACAACAGCCAACGAACTATGGCACAAGTAGCACGATACATTGTGCATCATTGTGCACTATATAATTTTTCAGCCGGAACCTTACAAATCCAGAAATATAGGATTTTTGAGGAAAAAACCTTACAATTTCAGCCGGAACCATACCCTCTACAGCCAAACGAACTATAGCACTAGTAGCACGATGCATTGTGCATCATTGTGCACTAAATGCTTTTTCAGCCGGAACCTTATAATTCCAGCCGAAACCTGATAAAGCCATCCAGAACCCTACAACAGCAAAACTAAGTATGACACTAGTAGCACGATGCACTGTGCATCATTGTGCACTATATAATTTTTCAGCCGGAACCTTACAAATCTAAAAATATACGATTTTTCGGAAAAGAACCTTATAATTCCAGCCGGAACCAGATTAAGCCAGCCAGAACCATACAACAGCCAAACCAACTATGGCACAAGTAGCACGATGCATTGTGCATCATTGTGCACTATTTTATTTTTCAGCCGGAACCTCATAAATCCAGAAATATACGATTTTTCGTAGATCCAATCGTACTGTAGCTGTGGAAACTCACATAATCTAAATAAAGTATATAATAACGAAGTAACGTTGGAGGTCGAGCCTTTAAAACCACTAGAAAAACAGCAAAAGGTGGCTATAAGCCACATAACCAAATCGCTGAATTTAGGAGGTAATTTGTTCAATTTGCGCGGTGTCATTGAGTATGACAGTGTAAATGAGCATTTTACTGCACATGCACTTAGAAACGGTGGCATATGGAAAACATACGACGATTTGCAAGAGGCCGAGACCAGCACCAACACTTCACGAAAAATTCTTGCCTACATGTTTTTCTATGTACAAGAACCCAAATCAAACAAAGTTCTACTCTAAATGATGAAATATGTTATAAAATATTATTAATAAATTATTAAAAAATAAACTGTTATTTCCGGCCTTTTTTAAATGTTATTTAAACTTTTTATTTAATAAACACTTTTAGCGAATCGGGAATTATAATGTATCCAAATAATTCCACTTGAAATTACAAGGTTCCGGCTAGTTCACAATGACCGTCAACCATGCTTACTCTTTATTGCTCCGAATGGTTCACACCGACTTCATACGGTTGCGGCTGGTGTTGCTGGTTCTGGTTGGGTTGGCATTATAGTGCATAACGTTTTGATCGTTCCGGAAAAATCATTTGTTGCACTATTTATGTAAACATTCTGTTTCGACTGGGTTTTTATGTTTCTGGATGGCATTAAAGTTTGGCTGCAAAAACATATAGCATACAACCCATTGTCCTACTTGTGCCATAGTTAGTTTGGCTGAAGAGGATACGATTCCGGCTGGCTTCATTAGATTCCGGATGGATTTCTAAAGTTCCGGCTGAGAAAACAACTAGTGATCAATGATGTACAATACATCGTGCTTCTTATGCCATAGTTGGTTTGGCGATAATATTGTTCTGGATGGCTTTATCTGGTTCCGGCTGGAATTATAAGGTTCCGGCTGAAAAAGCATTTAGTGCACAATGATGCACAATGCATCGTGCTACTAGTGCCATAGTTAGTTTCGCTGTATAGAGTATGGTTCCGGCTGAAATTGTAAGGTTTTCCCCCCAAAAATCTTATGTTTCTGGATTTGTAAGGTTCCGGCTGAAAAATTATATAGTGCACAATGATGCTCAATGCATCGTGCTACTAGTGCTATAGTTGGTTTGGCTGTTGTAGGGTTCTGAATGGCTTTATCAGGTTCTAATCGGAATTATAATTTTTCGGCTGAAAAACCACTTTGGACCCAATAATACACAATCTATTGTGCTACTTTATATGTAGTAAGTTTGACCGTTTGACGATGCATTGAGCATCATTGTGCACTATATAATTTTTCAGCCGGAACCTTACAAATCCAGAAACATAAGATTTTTGGTGGAAAAACCTTACAATTTCAGCCGGAACCATACCCTCGGTTCCGGCTGAAATTGTAAGGTTTTTCCACCAAAAATCTTATGTTTCTGGATTTGTAAGGTTCCGGCTGAAAAATTATATAGTGCACAATGATGCTCAATGCATCGTGCTACTAGTGCCATAGTTGGTTGGCTGTTGTATTGTTCTGACTTGCTTTATCAAGTTCCAGCTACAATTATAAGGTTCCGGCTGAAAAAGCATTTAGTGCACAATGATGCACAATGCATCGTGCTACTAGTGCTATAGTTCGTTTGGCTGTAGAGGGTATGGTTCCGGCTGAAATTGTAAGGTTTTTTCCTCAAAAATCCTATATTTCTGGATTTGTAAGGTTCCGGCTGAAAAATTATATAGTGCACAATGATGCACAATGTATCGTGCTACTTGTGCCATAGTTCGTTGGCTGTTGTATGGTTCTGAATTGCTTTATCAAGTTCCAGCTACAATTATAAGGTTCCGGCTGAAAAAGCATTTAGTGCACAATGATACACAATCCATTGTGCTACTAGTGATGTAGTTAATTTGACTGTATATTACCATACCATCGTTTCCGACTGGAATTATAAGGTTCCGGCTGAAAAACCAATTAGTGCACAATGATGCACAATGCATCGTGCTACTTATTCCATCGTTGTTTGGTTCCGGCTGATATGGTTCCGGCTGGCGTGACGGACACCAATATTCACCATTATATGAAGATAATGCTTCCATAAGTACATCTATAGTAAGTGTATTCTAGCAAAATCGCGTAACTTGAGATTTTTTTTATGGAAGCCGGGAACATTTTTTTTGTCTGAAACTCGAGGCACCCTTAGTTGGTGCAACACTTGGCATAATATTAGTTCTCTGAATTTTCCGTTATAGACATAGAATATGTGTTTTAAATTATTGATATTCCAGCGCCCCCCTGAATGCATACTTTTATCATATTTTAGTAAGATCATCCAAAACGACAAAATTAAATTTTAAACGGAATTTATGCCCCACCGATATGAGTGTGAAGTTTTTAACAAAAAAATAACAACTATACGTATACGAATCCAATAAGAATTCTTGAAAGCTAAATATGTGTTAGTTTTTACACTGTTAAGTATAAAGTTTAGCGAGACAAATAGTCAATGTTAGAAAAAGACAAACAAGGCGCCATGTTTTTTTCTTATTAGATTTATGGATGTATCTCTCTTTTCCTGCCAGACATAACGCTTTTTTTTGCTTCTATTTAAGTTCAACCCACACAAATGTGTGTGTAGTAAATGAAAAGTTGTAGTGTCTTCCGGATTTTAACGAATCTTAATTAAATCGGAATTATTTTTGAAAAATACATTATAATTTGATAACATATATATTTGATAACATATACATTCTGGATAGGAACAAAATTTACTTCGTTTGATAGGTTAAGCACGTAGGAGTTATTCATATATGGTTATTGTGAGAATAAATGAGATTCACTCAAAAATCATAAGGAGCCAATGAGAAACTTACTTGAAAAAACGTACTGCGCCAATCTGGATTGGAACGAAATATACTTCGTTTGATAGGTTAAGCCCATAGAAGTTATTCCAATATGGTTTCGTTGTGGTGCAATCTCCACTATGTCTTTTTATTGGCAATGAGATTCACTCAAACATAAAAAAATCTTATGTCTGTTTTATTTAATAGAAATATTTTGCAAGTCCATTGTCATAGTATTCCCCGTCATTTGATAAGTCAGGCTCCAGTCTCCGTGATGTTTTGTCATTTGCCAGAATTTGATACACAAAAAATCAAAAGGAGCCGAAAGGATTTAATAAATAAGTTTATTAAATATTATTCTAATTTTAAATTTCATAAAATTTAAGTTTTCACTAAAAGTTCCTATAAGAAAAGTTTTAACAGTGTAATTTCCAATACATGCGTATTTTTGTTAATTGGTATAAACTTCACACTCATCCACCGATACCATTATCCTAAACTAAAGTTTTTCTAAAATCCACACTCAACGGAATCGCTTATTTTTTACCAAAATCGAAAAACAAAATAGAAAATAGCCCCATTTCTTTGGGTCTTAAAAAGTAATCGATCGATCTACGTTTTTTCGCATCGAAATCACTTGTCGATATAAAAATCAATGTTTGCAGTTTTCCCTATATCTTAACCTCAGTTAAAATGTCCATGTGAAATGAACAATCACGGTTTTTGAAAACTAAAAAACATTATCTACGTTTAGTAAAATTCAATATAGAGTGTCTATTATCAACATCATGTAGTTAATTTAAATTATGCAATGTCGAGAATGTAGGCAATATAGAAAATTAATGGTTTTATTAGCAGTCAGTAAATTCTAAAAATTTTTTTTTTTGCTAAAATGGAGCCAGTTGCTTTAGCTGTTTATTAAACAAATTCGAAAAAAATTGCAATGAACTACAACAAATACCATTATCACCACATCTTAACACTTACAATACAACTTAGAACTTAGAACTTACAACCTGCAATTTGCAACTTGCAACATCCAACTTGCAACTTGCAATTTACAAGTTAAAACTTACAGCTTACAACTTGCAATTTGCAACTTGCAACTAACAACTTGAAACTTGCAATTTGAAACTTGCAACTTATCACTTGTAATTTGCAGGTTGTTACAAGTTGGAAGTTGGAAGTTGCAAGTTGCAAGTTACAAATTGCTAATGATAAGTTGTAATTTTCAAGTTGCAAGTTTAAAGTTTCAAGTTGTAAGTTGCACGTTGCAAGCTGCAAATTGCAAGTTTCAAGTTGTAAATTTTAAGTTCTAAGTTGCAAGTTGCAAGTTTCAAGGTGCAAGTTGAAAGTGGCAAGTTGAAAATTGCAAGTTGTAAGTTGTAAGCTGTTTGTTTTAACTTGTAAATTTCAATTTGCAAGTTACAAGTTGTAAATTATAAGTGGAATGTTTTTAGCTGTAAGTAGTAATTTTGCAAGTTGCAA
Source organism: Nephrotoma flavescens (assembly GCA_932526605.1). Classification (NCBI taxonomy): domain Eukaryota; kingdom Metazoa; phylum Arthropoda; class Insecta; order Diptera; family Tipulidae; genus Nephrotoma; species Nephrotoma flavescens. The sequence goes on from OW052221.1 coordinate 72,497,788, forward strand.
GTTTCAAGTTGCAAGTTACAAATTGCAAGTTACATGTTACAAATTGCAACTTATAAGTTACATGTTGCAAATTGCAACTTGAAACTTACAACTTATCACTTGCAACATCCAATTAAGTTGAAGGTTGTACTATACAAGTACTAAGTTGTAATTGTAAGTTGCAACTTGCAACTTGTAAAGTACACGTTACATGCTGCAAGTTGTAAGTGACAAGTTGTAAGTTTCAAGTTACAAGTTACAAGTTTCAAGTTGCAAGTTTCAAGTTGCAAGTAACATGTTGCAAATTGAAAGTTGCGAGTTACAAATTAAAAATTGCAAGTTGCAATTTTCAAGTTGTAAATTGTAAATTACAAGTTGCTCGTTGCAAATGGAGGTTGCAAGTTGTAAGTTGCAAGTTGCAACTTACGACTTACAATTTACAACTTACAAGTAACCATGCAACTTTAAACTTGCGACTTGAACTTGCTACTTGCAGCTTGCGACTAGCAACTTGCAACTTGTAAATTGCAACTTGGAAGTTGCAAGTTAAAGTGACAACTTATCACTTGCAACTTGCAATTTGCAGTATATAAATATCAAATTTCTACTTGCAACTTACAACTCACAACTTACAATTTACAACTTACAACTAACAACTTACAACTTACAACTTACAACTTACAATTTACAACTTACAACTTACAACTAACAACTTACAACTTACAACTTGCAACTTACAACTTACAACTTACAACTTACAACTTACAACTTACAACTTACAACTTACAACTTACAACTTACAACTTACAACTTACAACTTACAACTTACAACTTACAACTTACAACTTACAACTTACAACTTACAACTTACAACTTACAACTTACAACTTACAACTTACAACTTACAACTTACAACTTACAACTTACAACTTACAACTTACAACTTACAACTTACAACTTACAACTTACAACTTACAACTTACAACTTACAACTTACAACTTACAACTTACAACTTACAACTTACAACTTACAACTTACAACTTACAACTTACAACTTACAACTTACAACTTACAACTTACAACTTACAACTTACAACTTACAACTTACAACTTACAACTTACAACTTACAACTTACAACTTACAACTTACAACTTACAACTTACAACTTACAACTTACAACTTACAACTTACAACTTACAACTTACAACTTACAACTTACAACTTATAACTTACAACTTACAACTTACAACTTACAACTTACAACTTACAACTCACAACTTACCATGCGACTTGCTACATGCAACTTGCAACTATCAACTTGTAACTTGTAAATAGCAACATGTATATAATTTGCAAGTTGTAAGTAGAACATTGTAATGTGCAACTTGCAATTTAAAATGTGCAGCTTGCAACTTGAAACTAGCAAGTTACAATTTAGAACTTGCAATTTGCAACATATAACTTGCAACTTGTAATTTGAAACTTGCAACTTACACAGTTACCGGCTTTATACCAACAGAAAAATTTCGTCTACTTTTAATCGAGAATTTTCGCTTACGAATTTCATGAATGCAATTTCGATTCGACAATTTAAATTTGCGATTATGGTGGCGTATTTTGATAGAAAGTCGCCGCGGCTTTTATTCTATTGAATTTTAAGAATATGCGGTCAGGAGTCTCCATCAAGTTGTCTGTCTTCTTCCATATTACCCCGAGCTTATTCGTCGTCGCTGCTACCACGCCATTGTTGATTCCTGAATATTAATCTGATTCCGGCCATTATTATCTCCGGTCAGTATTGTCTGTGAATCGTTGAGTTTCATCTCTTCCCGATATAATCGCGCGTAAACATCAGTCGTTTTAGCGATATCTAAATTGAATTTGAATTCCTTTCACCGCTCCATTTTAAGCCCTTCAGAACATCAGTTCAATACTAAACGGGATATGTAAAGTAACCATTTCCCTCTTGTATCCTGTTTACTCTTTTCCCAGATCATAATTTTTTGTATCTTACACTTTTTGGAATTTTCCGTTGTTTTAATTGCGCAAGTAACGGTATCTTCATGAACTAAAGTTGTTGATTTTTGAATTTATGTTGAATCCTCAGGAGATTCGGCCTCGTTAGCACTGATCGTCAAAAACATGGTTTGTAGCAGACCAATAAGGTGCAGAATTCGGTATTGACTTCATGAAAGCTAAGCTGCCCTCTAAACAGGTGTTAATATATAATCTTCAGATAATATGCGCTCATTCCTTATATCGTTATCCTTGCCGATATGTTTGAACCCAAGCTTCAAACCATCGTAAACTGTTAGACGCATTACTTTCGTCGCAGTATAACGAAGATTGTTTGGGATCACTCCCATTCTATCTAAACGACGCAATTCACTTGTGCCATCATAAATGGTGTAGCTATAATTTCGTCTCACTGAGCTGATGCGGTGTCCCGACCAGTGGATTTAATTTGCCCTAGTGTACTTCTGTTATTGCGTCTATTACAGCCGATTGGAATGTACGGAGTTTTCAGTACGGAGTTCATGTCTAGCATTGTGTGCAGCGCGATGTCAGTGAATTCTTGACGTGAAGCAAGACTTAAAAGGCATAGCAATCTTTGTCTGTCTCTCAACCAAAGCTATACATATTGAAGTGGTGACAGATCTCACTACAGACGCCTTTATTGCAGCCCTCAAGAGATTCACATCTAGACCTGGATTATGCACAAACATAATAGCGACAACGGCACAAACTTCATTGGAGCCAATAATCAGCTAGCAAGATTACAAAAAACACAAAAAATCAACTTTAATGATATTGTTGCTCAACAACTAGCAACAGAGGAAATAACCTGGCATTTCCAACCACCCGCATCATCACATTTTGGTGGATTGTGGGAAGCTGGAGTTAAATCAGTCAAAACTAGGGAATCCAAGTCGGTTCTACCCGAATTCGTGTAGTTTTGCAATTACTTACCCCCCAGAGACACCTGAAACCTTCGGGAAATGCTGCAAACAACCGAAACCGACAACCCTCCTATGCATCTTAACGGAAAAAATAGAAACGTATGTTTGTAGAAACCGGTGGGGTAACGGTAAAAAAACGGAACCGAAAGTCGGGTACCCGAAATTTGGGTAATTGGACTCCCTAGTCGGGTAATTGGATTCCCTAGTACATACGTTTATGTTTTTTCCATTTTCGTTAAGATGCATAGGAGGGTTGTCGGTTTCGGTTGTTTGCGGCGATGCCCGATGGTTTCGGGTGTCTCTGGGGGTGAGTAATTGCCCAACTACACGAAGTCGAGTAGAACCGACTTGGATTCCCTAGTCAAAACCCACTTAAAAAAATCGTAGGAAATGCAACTCTGACTTATGAAGAGCTAACAACACTTCTAAATCAAATCGAAGCCATCCTAAATTCAAAACCCTTGTGTCCAATTTCAAATGATATAACAGGTCTTGAAGTTCTAACACCGGGCCACTTCATGATCCGTTCATATCTAACTGCACCACCAGAAGAGAATCTAACCGAATCAAATATTCATCGCTTGACAAGATGGCAGATGTTAGAAAAGCTAAAACAGGACTTCTGGAGAAAGTGGAGCAATGAATATCTCCGAAGATTACAGCAAAGACCGAAGTGGCTACAAACAAGACCACAACTTAAAATAGGTTATCTAGTACTATTAATTGAAGACAACTTACCTCCCACAAAGTGGGTAAGAGGTAGAATTACAGAAACACACCCGGGAACAGATGGATTAGTGCGCGTAGTCTCAATACGCGGCCCGAAAAATGCTTTATATAAAAGAGCAATCACAAAAGTATCCGTTCTACCAGTAGACGAATCACAAGGAAAGGAACAATCGCAGAAGAAACAACGCCAAACAGCACAGATAACTCACAACAAACACGAGTAACAAGAAAAGCCACGAAATCTAACCTATTGCTTTACATGCTCTCAATCTTCTGCATATTTGGAATAGTGACATCACAAACATCATCCAAATACAACATTTCAAAATTCTCATCACATCCAGGCATTTACTTCGATAGAATTGGCCAAGGCATGCTGATCAATGGCGAATGGAGACTAATAGCCTACTACAATCTAACAACATATTGGGCAGAATTAAATCATATCGAGAAATCCACTCGTCAACTAGGTGAAATATGCGAAGATAGAACGCATTCTAAGACCACGTACAATCCATTGTGGTCTAATATCAGCTCAAATGCGCAACCTCTACATCGACCTAAGAGAGCAAAACGAACTAATGGACACGCTCGGAAGAAACGAGAAAACTCGCCAAAAAAGGTCTCCATTTGACTTTGTTGGCACAATGGCCAATGAACTATTTGGAGTGCTGGATCAACGTGCCGGAAACTTCTACAAAGAGAGCATAGAAAAAATTAATATGAATCAGCAACATCATCAGAAACTACTGCAACAACAGATCACGATAATTGAGTCGACATTAAACATTATGACGCACGATCACGAAGAGACCAATCAGAAATTCGAGGCATTCAAATCAATAATGGCTGAGCTCATCTTTCATGAAGAATTCACTGACTTCACGCTGTTTTGGTTGCTGGCCCGACTGTTGAGTGTGGATTTGACCAGGGGTTGATTATCGTGTTTGTTTTTTGTTTTGGTGGTTTTGGACGTAGTTCATTGGCTAGCCTTGTGACGTTAGGATCCATTGCTCCCCGCATCCAATGTCATGCTGACCTCCTTTCGTTGTATTCTTCATCTTTTTTCCTAGTGCTGTTTTCTTGGAAAGTTTGTTTTACTGTTGTTGTATGTGAATCAAAGTGTCTTCCTAAGATTATCCATCCCAACTTGGTGTTTTGAGCGATTGGTTGTTGTTCGCTTATTTTTTTTATATCTGGTAGTACTATGTCTGTGTAATAATCTGCACCAAGAATTAAATCTATTGGTGCGGATATGTGGTAGTTTGGATCCGCCAGATTATGTAGGTTATCCCCAACACGACTCATTAGTGTTTTCCATGGTTGTGTTTCCGTGATTTGATTCACCACGTAAGCTTCTATTTTTAAGTTGTACCTTGATTTAAAATTAGGCATGATCGACAGTTCAGCGGCTTTGTTGGCTATTTCTTTTTGCTTTGCGGTAATGCCAGCGATGTGCAGTTCTGCGATGGTTGTTTTTAATTGTAGCTTATTTACTGCATTTGAAGTGATGAGCGTGGCTTGAGAACAAGGATCTATTATGGCACGTAGATAACATTCTTGCCCAGTTTTTGTGATTGTTTTTACTAGAGCCTTTGGTAGAAGCACGTACGCTTCGTCTGTTCTAGCATGTAAAATTGTACTGGTGACGTTCGTAGAACCAGAGTTGTTTACTACTGTTGTGTTGTTTTCAGCCCTTTAATTGTTATTGTTATGTAGCAGATGATGATGTTGTCCTTGGCATTGTGCACATTTTTCCTTGCAATCTGTTAGCTTGTGGTTGTTGTTAAGACATTTTCTACATACCCCCAATAGCGATACCAGTTGATGTTTGTCCAAGCTATTCATTCTTTTGAATTTAGAGCAATCCGCAATATGATGGCTTTGTTTACAAATATTGCATGTTTTACTCGTGCTGTTAATTGTTAGTAGTGTTGTTCTAAGAGGAGTTGTTGTTTTTCGATAATACGTGGTTTTTTCTCGTAAGACTGCTTCTAGCGCTGTGGCGCGTGTCTCGAGAAATTTCATGAATTCTGGAAGTGTTTGAATTTCTCTCGAGTTTTTTAACGTCATTTCGTATGCTTTTAGTGATTCATGATCCAGCTTTTTAGTCAATGCATAGATGACGATTTGATCCCATCGAATCTGTGTGGATTCCTAGTTGGTTGATTGCATATGTAGGCACTCTCTCGTGGTGTCATATAAAACTCGCAGGGCTGATTCATTATTCATGGTGGGTTGCGACATCATCGTATGGATGTACCTGGTTATATTCATCTTGTGGTTATCGTACCTTTCCTTTATTATTGCCCATGCGGCTTCATAATTTTCGCCCACGGATTGAAGATGATTTATTAGTTTTGCTGCTTGACCTCCAGTGTAGGTCTTCAAGTAGCTCATCTTGTATGTGTTGTTTAGTGCGTTGTTTTTGTGTACTAATTGCTCAAATACATCTTTAAATGCCATCCACTTCATGTGTTCTCCAAAGAAGTGTGGTATTTGAACTTTTTCCAGTTTGATTTTTGCTGGTAGATTTTTTTGAGTTTGCTCGATTTATTTTTTGTGATTACTTGAACCACCATGTCATCATACGCTTTACGAATTTCGTCATAGTAATAGTCGACGATGTATTTTGTTGTTTCTTCTTCTTCTTGTGTTGCTTCTAGGCATATGATGTCGTGAAGATCTGTTATTTGGTTAATCATTCTCTCCATGTGAGCTAATGACAAATTTAGCGATGCTTCTGGTGCTCCGTTGTCCAGCTTTTGTTGTGTGGATCTTATCTCTTTGTATAAGTTCCTCATTTTCACGTCTTGGTGTTTTAACGTGCGATCCAATGTTGTTTCCGTTTGACTATTGGTTGAGCTTGATTCCTTCTTATTATTTAGAAGTTCGCGCATTTCTTCTATAAATTTATTGTGTATAGTGGAAGTCGTAATCCTGGATTCTCGGTACTCATGTTCTTTGGTGAGTGCTGGACTGAATTTGAGTATTTGTTCATCTACTGCAGTGTATTGTGCATACAGCGTTTTTAACTGGTCAATTTTCTTCTCCAGATATGTTTTAGTTTTGCGGCTGTCTCCATCCTTTGTGTAGTTCCTATGGAGGACGTTTATCTGTTCTTCTGTTTCGGCCTGCTTGGTGAGAAGCGCTTCCATTGTAGTTATTTATTATCAGTTGTTCTTGATGTTCCCAGTTGTATAATGTAAAATGGTTGCTACCAATATTACTTGTCGATGACTCGTGCTGGCTTTTGCCACCGGTTGATCTTGATAGCTCGAAGGACCAATGTTAATTTAGCAAACTATATCTTAGTTTGTAAGACTAAGGTTTGCTAGATTAGCGTATATCATCTAACTAAACTACCACTAATGAGGTTTAGTTAGATGAGAAAGTAAAACTGAATGGTTTATGGTCAATTTTATTCTGATTTTATTCATAAAATTCACGAGCTTATATACAAACTCGAGCAACAATTTGTTGCTAGTAAGCAACTCTACAAAAACTAAACACTTGTTGTATAAGCAATTCTTAAATTAAATATACACGATAAACATCAACGGAAATGATTATGTTACATTTTACTAGTTGGCTACATATCAACGGAAATGATTTTGATATGCCTAGACTACTGGAAATAATTGTATTGCACTTTATTAAAATGATTTTGATACGTCTAGATAAAATGGAAATTCCAAACTGTGGGAACAGTTTAAGAATTGTTGTACGTGTGCCCATGTTGATCTTCAACACCCTGGAAGTTTATTTTCACCTGGAGCGGTTTGCAAGAATTTATCCTCACTCCACATGGGAGTTTTCTGTTGCGGACTTTCATCAAAATTGCAATACGTTCACTTAAGCCATCAATATGTATTCGTTTCCATACCGAGTCAGGGTTAGTCAGGAGGCGTCTCATCTGCTGTTTCGTAAAAAATGAAATTTTTTTGAACGTTTCAACTTTTACTAAAAACATATTTTGACACTGCGCTTTCTGAATAAATCTAAATTTTCTCTTGAGCTTACCTTACTAATACAAAGTAAAGCACACACACTAACTCGAAATATATTATAATAGGAAACAAATACAAATTTGCGATAATCGATGCTTATATTTTTTTTCCTATTCAGCAACAAAAAAAGAGATGAAGCTTCATTTCCTTGATTGACGGTCCCATTATTTTCATATTTCAACATCACTATACAAGAAGATATATTCTGATGGAACACGGAAACCTAACATTTTATTAATAAACCAATATCTATTACATTTCACAAATTAATTGTGGTGAATAATTAAATAATTTTTCTATTTTCCAATCCTCCCTTTATATCGCATCCGTATATACATAATAAATCCTTTGACAAGTAACACATAAAAATGAAATGAAATCAAAAACCAAAATCCGGGCGACACGGTGGCAAAATAACATTTTCCAGGAGGGATGGTCGGGCGGTAACAGAAGACAGGATGGAAAAATCTAGTAAATTGTTTTTTACATCATCAATTTTCTAATTTTACTTCTAATTTGTCGCACTGATGTAATCAAAAATTGTTGAAATATTTCGAATTTTTCTTTTTTTTTTATTTCATTTCTTCTTTAGGCGATTTCTTACCACCAAACTCCCATACCACTGAATCGCCGCTATAAACATATTTTTCCAGTTCTTATATTTATATTTTAATTAAAATTTCTTAATTTTTCTTTTCGTTTTCAATTTTTGTTTGGAAATTTTATTTTTATTATTTTTGTTAACAGTGTGGATGAAAAATGAAAATTATTCTTCGACCCTTTATATAAATCTATATATGAAGCATGCGGGGTACTAGAGCGAGGGTGTTATTAAAAGAAATGTGAAAAACCATTAAAATACCGTTATCATTTTGCGATTTGGTGTTTAGGCTATTTTCTTGTTTTGGATTAGAAACACTTGTTTATTACATGTCGAGAGCTATTAATACAAATAATATTACGATTTTTCGTTGCTGCTGCAAGGCAAATCTATTATTATTATTATTATTTCGCTTTTAAATCAAAAAGTTTATTGTTAACGGATAAAAATATGCACACACGCTTTCACATCCGAAACGATATATTTACATAAATTCTAGAAAATCCAACACAAACATATTTGTTTTTTATTTAACTTTGAAAATATCGACAAATAAAGGATTTTTTTTTTTTTTGAAAAATATTTGTTTTCGTATTTTTAGAATTTAGTTTTCGCCAAACAATAAAACGCAAAATTTTATGATGTACGCGCTCCATTTCGTGCACTGTGCCCAAATCCAGTATGGTGGATGTCTATATATGTATGTACGTCTATAGTACCCATTAAATAGAAAGTTTTATGTTTCTTATGCGAATGCTAAAATTAGAAATACAGAGACATATGGAAAGAGTAAATTGATACTAAGGGATTTAGGATGTTCATATTTAGCTTTTATAATAATTAAAATAGATATTAGTAGCACGTGCGCTCCTAATAGAGCTATTTATCTTAAAACATGCTTTAGTAATGGTCAAAAGCATAAATATACGATAAATACGCGCGAGGATAGCGATCGAAATCATTTTTGGTTTAGTAATTAAAATATAATTACTTTGATTAGGGCATCCAATATTGCGTAGAACTCGTCTATTGACTGGTGTTGTAAAATTCCTTCAATCCTTTATAAACACGTGTTCAGTTACATATAATTCTAGTGGTTGCTCTAAGGATACACTAAACATATAAGTTGAAGTACTGCGGCTATCTTACACTAGCAAAAGACAGGCAAGTCGGGTGCACGTGAGCATAGCCAACCTAAAACTTGTTTTCGGTCTAACGAATCCAAAAGTATCTGCCGCGGGATAAAAGGGAGCATTACTATAGGTTCGTATATTCTCTTTATTAATTTTAATATAACATCTTCATTATAAGCATAGGAAATCTACAGCGGGAATCTTTAGAATTTAAACCCAATTTGTGACAGGTTTTACTCTCGGGAAAAAATTGTTGCTACTTGAAGAAAAACAAGTCAAACGCCTTAGAGACGAAAAATCCGATTTTTAGCAAATACCAGAAGCATAATATTTAGAGTTGGTACCTAGGTTAGGTTAGGTTAGGTTAGAGTGGCTGCTATCGCACACTTAGGCCAATAATGGTCCATTGTGATACCACAGGATCCTATCTCTCCTCACTCTCGCTGAAACCATCCGGAGCTACTTATGTAGCGTAAATTATCTCGCACTCCACAGTCCGCGAGTTCAGAAAGGCTGTCCATATCGTACACACCCAAGTACATATGTCTTTTGTATGCCAGTGCCGGACACGAGCATAGAAAGTGATCTAAAGTCTTTTCCTCTTCTTCGTCTATACAACTTCTACAAAAGCCATTCTTCTGTAGACCCAACCTTCTCGCATGTTCCCCAAAAAGGCAGTGTACTGTCAGAATCCCTACGACCAATCCTAACTCTCGTTTCCCCAGGGATACTAGTGCTTTGGAGCGCCGCAGGGACAATTTTGGCCAAACCTGTTTTGCTACCCTGCACGTGAGAGTGTTGGTGCACTTCTCATCTGATAAGGCGGTCACCTTTTTACTGAGCCTCCTCAGACCTGCCCTTTCCGGCTGCATCTGGAGAGTCATACCGTACCTAGCTAGTTCGTCTGACCTGCAGTTTCCCGTGACGTCCGAGATTATCTTGATACTGAAATACTCGCTCATCTCATTAAGAGATGATTGGCAATCTAGTGCCACCCGTGACTTCAGGGAAACCTAGTGACCTGAGTGCCGCTTGAGTGTTCACATAAATCGCGATATCCATCACAGATATCACGTTATGCTTCAACCATGTCACAACTACTCCTATCGCCACCACTTCAGCCTGGTACACGCTGCAGTATAGTCAAGGATAAGAACAGAAATATTAACATTGAGCTTCTCACAGAAGACTCCGGCTCCTACTTTGCCGTCTAGCTTAGAGACGTCCGTGAAAAATTGCAGTGTCTCGTTTTCCAGTATTGATACGTTGGTTTAATATAATTTTGACGAGTTCTTCCCTTAGTGATCTAACTATCGCCGAGTGTCCCGCCTGAAGACACTCCCACTGAACGACAGCCAAGAGCCTCATAGCTACCTTGGCTGCCATTTGTTTACCAAAAAATTCGATTGGAATAAGATGGAATATAACCTCTAAAGCGCGCGTAAGTGTTGTCCTAAGCGCCCCGCTTATAAGCATACAGGCCGTTCTTTGCACCTTCACCAACATCCTTATGTAAGTTACCTTTTCCAGAGCTGGCCAGCTGCGGTATAGAGCCAGTGTACCAGCTCTGGTTTAAAACCCTATCTCTTACCTATGGTGTTCCTACACGAGTAATGGCTACATTAGCCTTATTCGCCCTTTCTACAATGTTAGGCTTCCAGCTGAGCTTACTGTCAAAGATTATGTCCAAAAATCTCGCTCTGTCAGCTAGTCTAATGCCGTTCACGGTAGGGGGGCTAACGGAATTTTATATTTCCTAGTAAATAGTACCAGCTCTGTCTTGGAAGAGTTAATCCCTAATCCACATTTGCCGGCCCATTTCGTAACGATCAGGAGTGCATTCTGCATGACGTCCCTAATCGTATCCAGAAATTTGCTTGAGACAGCTATCGCTACATCATCTGCATATGGTACAACCCCCATCCCCGCTTTCTCCAGTTCCAACAGCAATTCATCCACCACTGCACACCAAAGAAAGGGGGACAATACTCCTCCCTGCAGAGTTCCTCGAACCTCCCACCTTCTAATGGTGGATTCCCCCAGTTCCGAGGTGATAATCCTGCTTACCAGCATCTGATTTATCAACCTACTTATAGGGTGATCCACCTTCAAAAATGACAATCCTTCCATGATCGCCTTCGTTTTTACATTATTAAAGGCACCCTCAATGTCGAGAAATGCTACCATACAAAACTCTTGCGAGTAAATTGACTTCTCAATCATGCGTACTAGATCGTGCAGAGCTGTGTCCACCGACTTCCCCTTACAGTACGCATGCTACGACATTGCCCGATTCCTGGGCTCAACTTTCGTCCGAATAAGTACAACTATCAACCTTTCCAAGGTTTTCAACAGAACAGATAATAGAGTTATAGGTCTCAGGTCCTTTGGATAAGCCTGTGAGTTCTTTCCCGATTTCGGGATAAGAACCACTCTGACCTCCGTCCATTTCCTGGGAATATAGACCAGTTGCAGACATCCCTTGAAGATAACATCCAGCCAGGGGAGGATGACTGCAGACTTCCTTTGAATCTCTGCTCCGATCGGAGCCCGCCAATTTATACGGCTTAAAACCGTTCAGCGCCCACAGGATTCGTTCCTTGTCCACGATGCCATCTACATATGTTAAAGGTATTCCTCGATGAGTTCCAGGCGCCATCGAGCCATCAACGCTTCCCGGAAAATAGGTCTCAATGAGAAGCTCATATAATTCCGCACTTGAAGCTGTCCATAATCCGTCCGGCGTAATTAAGTAACTAGGACTGGTTGGGTTAGTAGATAGAACTTTCCTAAGGCGAGAAGTCTCAGAAACCTTCTCCATTCTGCAACAAAAGAGTCTCCAAGACCCCCTTTGTGCCCTCCTCAACTCTTTTTTGTACTTTCTTAGGTCCTTGTTATAGGAGTCCCAATCCCGAACCTCCTTTGTGTTCTTAGCCTTATTAAAGGCTGTACCACCCGCTCTACGATAGGTTCCAAACTCCGTGGTCCACTATGTCGGTTCCTGCCTGCCCTAGGTTTTATCAGGGGGATGCAGCATTAAATGAAAAATTGCATGCCTTTGTGACAATATCAACCATGTAATCTAATCCCTCTACTGTCGCCGGAAGTCCAGGAACCTCCAGCGGCAATAGTTCCTTCAATACCTCCCCATATTTGTTCCAGTTTGTCCTTCTGAGATTCCTGAAGGCTTTCCGAGCAACAGGTTTGATGTTGAGGTTATACGTTACGTATCGATGATCAGAGAATGAGTGCTCGTTCGCCACTCTCCACCCGCTGATCATATGAAAAATTATTTCTGAAACAAAGGTCACATCTTGAACCACCTGCCTATTTTTAACAATGAATGTTGGTTCACACCCAATATTGCAAACTACAAGGTTAGTATTTAATAAGTAATCAAAAAATAACTCACCCCTCTCGTTAATGTCTGTGCTTCCCCAGATTGTGTGATGCGCGTTTGCATCACATCCAAGTATAACACCTACCTTTCTCTGACCTGCTTCCCGGATCAGTTCCCCCAGATTATCCGGTGGAACCTCCTTCTCGCGATCCATATAGGCCGAGGCTAGCCATAGCTTCTCAAAGCCAACCTCAATGCTCACCGCTGTAACATCCCCGCTACTAAATTGTGGAAGGAGAAAAATATTCAAATTATTTTTCGCTAAAATACACGATCTGATCTTTTCAGAGTTGCTTTAGTGCAATACTTTATACCCTTTCATTCTGAGGCCACGGATCCTGCTATTATTTATCCAATGTTCATGGATTAACACCAAGTCCTCATCTGACTTAGCCTTCGTGTGATGTAGGTTTATTTGTACAATGCTAACCATTGTAGTCTACCCTACTCACCTCTCCCTGCACTCCTTGCATCAGGATAGTGTCATCTGGCTCATTGATTTGGTCGCCAACCCCCTCTCGTCGTGTGTTTGATGGGTTGTCCCCATCGGACTCCAGAGAAAGTAGGCTACCTTTCCTCACCAACCTCTCCTCGGCCAGCTTGACAGTCTCCTGCTGGGCCCGTTCATCGTCGCCCCCAGGCTGGTCTTCCACGCCCTTATCGACCTCATTTTTCCTATAAACTTTAAGAGTGATCAACCCGAAACCGAAGTTGATCACCCCCTTTGATCTAGCAAGGGAAGCCAGGGATTCCTTATTGATCAGCACGATTGCCAACCTAGAGCCCCCCTTAGCCTCCTCCTGCTTCACAATCCTCCATCCTTCCGTTGGAAGATCGGGATTACTGGCCTGAATGATCTCAATGATCTGCTCTGGCTTATCCGGCTCGGTTGGTAACCAGACGCGTGCTCTCGGCCTGCTCGGGATTTCCCCTTTGCTTACCGCCTCAAGCCTCGTGCCCGGCCACACCTCGCCTACCTCGGCCACTGCCCTTTTATATAGATCGGACGATCTCTGGCCCGAGCACGCAATTAACTTAACGCGCCCTTGGTTCCATCCCGCATCTCTACAGGACGGGGGGACCCCGAATTTTCTCTCAGGATCCTCAAGAATATGGAGTTTAGTGCATTGTACACTACCCTCCACTTCTCCGGCGTGATGCTCCCATCTTTTTGACCTCTGTCAATGACGGCTAGTAACAACAAGTGCAGGATATCACTGAATAACTTCTGTTTCTGCTCCTTAGGAGCACCCGACGTCGTGTCTGCTTGTACTTTGGCCCGCTTACTGCCGCCCGCTTCAAGCTCCTCCTAGGACCTCTGTCTTTTAGACACAAGTACCCTCTCCGAGCTAACAGTTTCTTAGCCCATGCTACAGATTTCTTCTATTCTATTGTAAGCTGGACCTCAGGGGTCGCAGCCAGTTTCTCCAGAATTCTAAATGCCAACGGTCTCTCCCTGTACCGTCGCTTCGCTGAGGGGATCTCTCTCAACCCTCCGCTCTTCTGTTTGGCGGTTCCGCTTCCACCTGGTTTCGATACCATGGTGCCCTTACCCTTGCCTTAGATGAGGAAGCCCTACCTTTCTGGTTAGAGTTACTCCTCTCATTCACACTTTCCGGTTTTTGGTGGGTACTGGTCTCCTTGTCCTTATTTGTAAAATCTTCAATGTCTTTCCCACGAGTGTCGGAGAAATACAGGTCCCCCTGCGCAGAGATCCCTATACGCAGGTAAGTCTAAATACAACTGGAGGTCGCCAGGTATCCAGAGGGCTCAATTCACGACTGGGCTTTGTTAAATGGGCTCCCAGTCTAGCCGATCATCGGCACGGGTCGCATAACACCTTATTGCAGCCCATTGGCCCCCCGAGCACCCCATCGCCCCCGTCCTCTTCCCACATTCACTCACCCATTCAACGAGTCAAATGGATATCCCAAAGCAATGTGACCCATTTCATTCAGAAGACTCCCGTTTATAGGGTTCCCCACTCACTACCTGGAGACACGGGAGTGCAAGGACACGTGACGCTCAATTGACCGTGGTTGCTGGTCGATGGTTTTATGGCGCCATCAGTTCGGCTTTCCCTACTGGGTATCATATAGGCACTCAGAATTTAGTGAAGAGAGGTTAACCACTCCCCCGTTCTCTGAGTCTCTTTTCCCAGCAGAGCTGCGATTGGGGACGGCTTATTTAATTCACGGCTAACCTACCTATCGATAGGCCGTTCACTATCCACCACCTGTGACCCCCTGACCCCACTCCTCCCCCGATAGCTGCAGCCCGCCACGGAGTATCTAGTTGGTACCTAAGCCGAGTAAAATTTTGTTTTTCTCGAATATAAAGTTTTGCTATAAAATGACGAATAAATATGTACTCCTGTAAGTTAATGAGTGTGCCATTTAGCGACTTCCATTCAAAAATGTAATAAAATAAACACAAATCAATATTTTTGCAAATGTTATTGTTTTAATGGCACAAGCAATTCTTTCGTTTATTGAAGGAGTACAATCGTGGCCACTCAGGCTAACTTGACAGTGACCAATCATGTAAACTCAATCTTTCGTTACATTTCCGATGGTTTTGGGCTCTACATCGCAAATGACTCCAGTGATGTTGTACTTTGGGGTTTGAATCGTTCGTGGATTATGCGTATATAACATTGATCTTTCATGGAACCCCATACGAGAAGAAGTCTAACGGCGTCAAATCGCAGCTGAGCGTGAAATGTGAAAATTGTGTGAAATTAGAGAACAAAAGATCGGTTTTCTGTTGGCTGGGGTGACATGCCACTTGTTCAAACTAAAGGTTGTGTAAGTTCACTTCTTCAATTTATGGCCACAGAAAACCGGCTTTCATCGATTTGAACTGCTTTTCATTGGCTGTAACGGTGTTTCCAGGATCATTTTAGGTTACTCTTTATGCATTATTCTCATCAGGTTGGTCGGGCTAATGTTGAGTTTCTGTTTACTGTCGCTAGTTGACGTTCCTTGATTGAGTTGCAAACGTATACACTGAACGAGTATAGGGATCACATCTGTTGTCCACTAGCAGGCCCGTTTTACGAACTTGGAAATAAATTTTCAATATTTTCTAACGTTGATCAAACGTAAATGGGGTCATTACGAACCGCAGAGATATAGTACCATGTTCTCGTAAATATTTCGAGTGGAAAACCCTATTCAGAAAGAAACTGTTACACAGCCCACTTTTTAAGCCGGCCCACTCCCCCCCCCCCCCCCCCCCCATAAAATAAAATTGTATGTGCAACTATGTATATGCAACTTCTCTGATTCTTGTTTACTGTCTGATTGGTTTAGTTACCTACCCGAGTGGCAGTTTATGGTTTCAAACAAAGTGAAATGGCTTGGTTTAAAAATCGTACTGTTCCGAAGTTAAGTACAGTCCCACCCTATAAATATCTTATACTGGATCACCAGGAAATCAGTTTTATTCAGGTTCTTCTTCAACAGCAGTTTTTCAAACGTTTCTTCCACTTATACCGGGTGAGTTTTTTAAGCTTTGAAACTTTCAAATATCTCGGAAAATAAGCCCTCTACGATAAAAATGACCATTATCAAAATTAAATCATTCTGGAAGGGAAATACATTAGTGCTAAAATTAGGACCCCCGCTCCTGTTTGTAAGGGGGGGGGGGCAACTTGGAAACTAAGATAGGAACCCCTATTTTTTATTGCAGATTCGGATTCTATGGCTAAAAGTACGTAGGATGTCATGATAGATGGCACTGTAATAGGCGATATTAAATTTTTTTCAATTTCTTCAACAGAACATTATGCATACGATTCTGCAATATGTTTGCATTAATACGCAATTGAATATATGATATGTTAATGTTTGCATTAACCATGGAACGGTTAATCGACACAACATGCATTACTGGAGTGTTGAAACACGCCAAGTTGAACATTTTCAATCAAGAAAAATTATTGCTTCGTGAAGCATCAAGAAAAATTATTGCTTCGTTTTCGTTCGCTATGTATACATATCCTATTGGGTATGCAAATGGCTTCGGCTGTCTCTGGGTATCCCTAGGTATCATGAGATGGGTAGTTCTTTGGAAGTAGAAAAGTACTACCAGTTACCAAATGTCACTGATTTCACTTGGCAAAAACATGCAAAGAGCACAAAAAAACAGAACGTAATACCCAAGGTGGTACAGTAGCGGATATAATAAAAAATCCCTACTTTTTGGAGGCTCATCCAAAAGATTTTGGGTGAACCAATCATTACTTAACCCATTTTAACGACATTTTATAAAGTTTACATTGATCTTTTTCTAAAATATCTTTCTGTAGGAGAGGAAAACGCTGAACTCCTTGAAGAGAATGAAGAACTCTTAAAAGCAGTTCGAATTCCTCGCGGCACTTGAGGTGACACCTAAAACTGCAATGCCTGATCCATTTCAAACGGATAAGTAATAATTAGAAATAGAAATAAATTGGCTCTTAATCTGGAACATAAGACCAATCAAGAAAAAGAAAGCTCAACACTCTCCAGAAATGGCACAACTCCTCCTGTTAACAAATTTAAGGCCACAATAGCACGTTATATACGCACGTTATATAGTGAAGCAGCAAATATTTACGTCCGACCGATCCACATCGATTAATCTGTTTATCGATTTTGTCCCGTGAGTTACTCATTTAAACAGAGTGTAACAAAGAATTAATTCAAAATGTCAATGTCAGAGGAGATTAACGATTCGTATTACTTTTATGAATATCAAGAAAATTCTTTGACGTTGAAAGGAAATATGATGACTTGAGTACCTACTACCGTATAAGCAAGCGATTCATGGGTAAGAAAGAATTACAGACAGACATAGAGATAGAGGTAAAGATAGAGATAGATATAGAGATAGAGATAGAGATAGAGATAGAGATAGAGATAGAGATAGAGATAGAGATAGAGATAGAGATAGAGATAGAGATAGAGATAGAGATAGAGATAGAGATAGAGATAGAGATAGAGATAGAGATAGAGATAGAGATAGAGATAGAGATAGAGATAGAGATAGAGATAGAGATAGAGATAGAGATAGAGATAGAGATAGAGATAGAGATAGAGATAGAGATAGAGATAGAGATAGAGATAGAGATAGAGATAGAGATAGAGATAGAGATAGAGATAGAGATAGAGATAGAGATAGAGATAGAGATAGAGATAGAGATAGAGATAGAGATAGAGATAGAGATAGAGATAGAGATAGAGATAGAGATAGAGATAGAGATAGAGATAGAGATAGAGATAGAGATAGAGATAGAGATAGAGATAGAGATAGAGATAGAGATAGAGATAGAGATAGAGATAGAGATAGAGATAGAGATAGAGATAGAGATAGAGATAGAGATAGAGATAGAGATAGAGATAGAGATAGAGATAGAGATAGAGATAGAGATAGAGATAGAGATAGAGATAGAGATAGAGATAGAGATAGAGATAGAGATAGAGATAGAGATAGAGATAGAGATAGAGATAGAGATAGAGATAGAGATAGAGATAGAGATAGAGATAGAGATAGAGATAGAGATAGAGATAGAGATAGAGATAGAGATAGAGATAGAGATAGAGATAGAGATAGAGATAGAGATAGAGATAGAGATAGAGATAGAGATAGAGATAGAGATAGAGATAGAGATAGAGATAGAGATAGAGATAGAGATAGAGATAGAGATAGAGATAGAGATAGAGATAGAGATAGAGATAGAGATAGAGATAGAGATAGAGATAGAGATAGAGATAGAGATAGAGATAGAGATAGAGATAGAGATAGAGATAGAGATAGAGATAGAGATAGAGATAGAGATAGAGATAGAGATAGAGATAGAGATAGAGATAGAGATAGAGATAGAGATAGAGATAGAGATAGAGATAGAGATAGAGATAGAGATAGAGATAGAGATAGAGATAGAGATAGAGATAGAGATAGAGATAGAGATAGAGATAGAGATAGAGATAGAGATAGAGATAGAGATAGAGATAGAGATAGAGATAGAGATAGAGATAGAGATAGAGATAGAGATAGAGATAGAGATAGAGATAGAGATAGAGATAGAGATAGAGATAGAGATAGAGATAGAGATAGAGATAGAGATAGAGATAGAGATAGAGATAGAGATAGAGATAGAGATAGAGATAGAGATAGAGATAGAGATAGAGATAGAGATAGAGATAGAGATAGAGATAGAGATAGAGATAGAGATAGAGATAGAGATAGAGATAGAGATAGAGATAGAGATAGAGATAGAGATAGAGATAGAGATAGAGATAGAGATAGAGATAGAGATAGAGATAGAGATAGAGATAGAGATAGAGATAGAGATAGAGATAGAGATAGAGATAGAGATAGAGATAGAGATAGAGATAGAGATAGAGATAGAGATAGAGATAGAGATAGAGATAGAGATAGAGATAGAGATAGAGATAGAGATAGAGATAGAGATAGAGATAGAGATAGAGATAGAGATAGAGATAGAGATAGAGATAGAGATAGAGATAGAGATAGAGATAGAGATAGAGATAGAGATAGAGATAGAGATAGAGATAGAGATAGAGATAGAGATAGAGATAGAGATAGAGATAGAGATAGAGATAGAGATAGAGATAGAGATAGAGATAGAGATAGAGATAGAGATAGAGATAGAGATAGAGATAGAGATAGAGATAGAGATAGAGATAGAGATAGAGATAGAGATAGAGATAGAGATAGAGATAGAGATAGAGATAGAGATAGAGATAGAGATAGAGATAGAGATAGAGATAGAGATAGAGATAGAGATAGAGATAGAGATAGAGATAGAGATAGAGATAGAGATAGAGATAGAGATAGAGATAGAGATAGAGATAGAGATAGAGATAGAGATAGAGATAGAGATAGAGATAGAGATAGAGATAGAGATAGAGATAGAGATAGAGATAGAGATAGAGATAGAGATAGAGATAGAGATAGAGATAGAGATAGAGATAGAGATAGAGATAGAGATAGAGATAGAGATAGAGATAGAGATAGAGATAGAGATAGAGATAGAGATAGAGATAGAGATAGAGATAGAGATAGAGATAGAGATAGAGATAGAGATAGAGATAGAGATAGAGATAGAGATAGAGATAGAGATAGAGATAGAGATAGAGATAGAGATAGAGATAGAGATAGAGATAGAGATAGAGATAGAGATAGAGATAGAGATAGAGATAGAGATAGAGATAGAGATAGAGATAGAGATAGAGATAGAGATAGAGATAGAGATAGAGATAGAGATAGAGATAGAGATAGAGATAGAGATAGAGATAGAGATAGAGATAGAGATAGAGATAGAGATAGAGATAGAGATAGAGATAGAGATAGAGATAGAGATAGAGATAGAGATAGAGATAGAGATAGAGATAGAGATAGAGATAGAGATAGAGATAGAGATAGAGATAGAGATAGAGATAGAGATAGAGATAGAGATAGAGATAGAGATAGAGATAGAGATAGAGATAGAGATAGAGATAGAGATAGAGATAGAGATAGAGATAGAGATAGAGATAGAGATAGAGATAGAGATAGAGATAGAGATAGAGATAGAGATAGAGATAGAGATAGAGATAGAGATAGAGATAGAGATAGAGATAGAGATAGAGATAGAGATAGAGATAGAGATAGAGATAGAGATAGAGATAGAGATAGAGATAGAGATAGAGATAGAGATAGAGATAGAGATAGAGATAGAGATAGAGATAGAGATAGAGATAGAGATAGAGATAGAGATAGAGATAGAGATAGAGATAGAGATAGAGATAGAGATAGAGATAGAGATAGAGATAGAGATAGAGATAGAGATAGAGATAGAGATAGAGATAGAGATAGAGATAGAGATAGAGATAGAGATAGAGATAGAGATAGAGATAGAGATAGAGATAGAGATAGAGATAGAGATAGAGATAGAGATAGAGATAGAGATAGAGATAGAGATAGAGATAGAGATAGAGATAGAGATAGAGATAGAGATAGAGATAGAGATAGAGATAGAGATAGAGATAGAGATAGAGATAGAGATAGAGATAGAGATAGAGATAGAGATAGAGATAGAGATAGAGATAGAGATAGAGATAGAGATAGAGATAGAGATAGAGATAGAGATAGAGATAGAGATAGAGATAGAGATAGAGATAGAGATAGAGATAGAGATAGAGATAGAGATAGAGATAGAGATAGAGATAGAGATAGAGATAGAGATAGAGATAGAGATAGAGATAGAGATAGAGATAGAGATAGAGATAGAGATAGAGATAGAGATAGAGATAGAGATAGAGATAGAGATAGAGATAGAGATAGAGATAGAGATAGAGATAGAGATAGAGATAGAGATAGAGATAGAGATAGAGATAGAGATAGAGATAGAGATAGAGATAGAGATAGAGATAGAGATAGAGATAGAGATAGAGATAGAGATAGAGATAGAGATAGAGATAGAGATAGAGATAGAGATAGAGATAGAGATAGAGATAGAGATAGAGATAGAGATAGAGATAGAGATAGAGATAGAGATAGAGATAGAGATAGAGATAGAGATAGAGATAGAGATAGAGATAGAGATAGAGATAGAGATAGAGATAGAGATAGAGATAGAGATAGAGATAGAGATAGAGATAGAGATAGAGATAGAGATAGAGATAGAGATAGAGATAGAGATAGAGATAGAGATAGAGATAGAGATAGAGATAGAGATAGAGATAGAGATAGAGATAGAGATAGAGATAGAGATAGAGATAGAGATAGAGATAGAGATAGAGATAGAGATAGAGATAGAGATAGAGATAGAGATAGAGATAGAGATAGAGATAGAGATAGAGATAGAGATAGAGATAGAGATAGAGATAGAGATAGAGATAGAGATAGAGATAGAGATAGAGATAGAGATAGAGATAGAGATAGAGATAGAGATAGAGATAGAGATAGAGATAGAGATAGAGATAGAGATAGAGATAGAGATAGAGATAGAGATAGAGATAGAGATAGAGATAGAGATAGAGATAGAGATAGAGATAGAGATAGAGATAGAGATAGAGATAGAGATAGAGATAGAGATAGAGATAGAGATAGAGATAGAGATAGAGATAGAGATAGAGATAGAGATAGAGATAGAGATAGAGATAGAGATAGAGATAGAGATAGAGATAGAGATAGAGATAGAGATAGAGATAGAGATAGAGATAGAGATAGAGATAGAGATAGAGATAGAGATAGAGATAGAGATAGAGATAGAGATAGAGATAGAGATAGAGATAGAGATAGAGATAGAGATAGAGATAGAGATAGAGATAGAGATAGAGATAGAGATAGAGATAGAGATAGAGATAGAGATAGAGATAGAGATAGAGATAGAGATAGAGATAGAGATAGAGATAGAGATAGAGATAGAGATAGAGATAGAGATAGAGATAGAGATAGAGATAGAGATAGAGATAGAGATAGAGATAGAGATAGAGATAGAGATAGAGATAGAGATAGAGATAGAGATAGAGATAGAGATAGAGATAGAGATAGAGATAGAGATAGAGATAGAGATAGAGATAGAGATAGAGATAGAGATAGAGATAGAGATAGAGATAGAGATAGAGATAGAGATAGAGATAGAGATAGAGATAGAGATAGAGATAGAGATAGAGATAGAGATAGAGATAGAGATAGAGATAGAGATAGAGATAGAGATAGAGATAGAGATAGAGATAGAGATAGAGATAGAGATAGAGATAGAGATAGAGATAGAGATAGAGATAGAGATAGAGATAGAGATAGAGATAGAGATAGAGATAGAGATAGAGATAGAGATAGAGATAGAGATAGAGATAGAGATAGAGATAGAGATAGAGATAGAGATAGAGATAGAGATAGAGATAGAGATAGAGATAGAGATAGAGATAGAGATAGAGATAGAGATAGAGATAGAGATAGAGATAGAGATAGAGATAGAGATAGAGATAGAGATAGAGATAGAGATAGAGATAGAGATAGAGATAGAGATAGAGATAGAGATAGAGATAGAGATAGAGATAGAGATAGAGATAGAGATAGAGATAGAGATAGAGATAGAGATAGAGATAGAGATAGAGATAGAGATAGAGATAGAGATAGAGATAGAGATAGAGATAGAGATAGAGATAGAGATAGAGATAGAGATAGAGATAGAGATAGAGATAGAGATAGAGATAGAGATAGAGATAGAGATAGAGATAGAGATAGAGATAGAGATAGAGATAGAGATAGAGATAGAGATAGAGATAGAGATAGAGATAGAGATAGAGATAGAGATAGAGATAGAGATAGAGATAGAGATAGAGATAGAGATAGAGATAGAGATAGAGATAGAGATAGAGATAGAGATAGAGATAGAGATAGAGATAGAGATAGAGATAGAGATAGAGATAGAGATAGAGATAGAGATAGAGATAGAGATAGAGATAGAGATAGAGATAGAGATAGAGATAGAGATAGAGATAGAGATAGAGATAGAGATAGAGATAGAGATAGAGATAGAGATAGAGATAGAGATAGAGATAGAGATAGAGATAGAGATAGAGATAGAGATAGAGATAGAGATAGAGATAGAGATAGAGATAGAGATAGAGATAGAGATAGAGATAGAGATAGAGATAGAGAAAGAGAAAGAGAGAGAGATTGGTGTCGAGTTAAGTTGAGATATTGTTTGTAAGGTTTGTTGCCACTTAAGTTGCGTGAGATAGAATACTAAAAAAAATAAGCGAATACATTCGAATTTACAATTAAGTAGAGAAACATGTACATCTTAGATGGAAGTATATAAAACAAATAATTCCAAATTTCAAAGTTGCAATTCATATTCTTCGTTACACAATAGATTGATATTTGGAACTAACTCTTCGTTACACAAGGGCGTTATACTTGGCATCTTAGCAAAATTCTTTTTCGATTTTAAACAATAACCTATAAATAAAACACTTAAACGAGTTAAATAAGCATATACCTTTAAAAATTTATTATTCGGGAGACCAATAATACAAAACATATGTGTATTACACTTTCATGATAGCTTAAAATAAATAAGTTATAGTCTGAAGCCGTTTAAAGATATAAATTTCACAATCATTTAGTAATATTTGTCACGGATTGCAAGATGGAAAGAGAATGACGATCAGAAATTATCGTTCCGAAAATATCTACCGTAACCGAAATTTAAGTGAATATTACATCAGAGCCTCCAAGGCGGTCATTTAAGTCCGACTAAGGCTCAGGAGCTATGGGGTGGGCTTACTTGGAGGATGACATAATCTGACAGACCGCATATGAATTGGAGGGATTATTAAAAAACTTAACAGAATTGAGAGGGCAGAAAAAAAATCAGGTTCTGAATAATTACAAGCGGGCGAAGCATACTCACCTAAAACCACCACACTAGTCTCACCACCCATGATATAGTCCACGAATTTACTCCATCATTCTCATAATTGAAATCAAATAAGAACCATAAATATTTGAATTTTACAAAATAACATTATAAAGTTTGTATTTCAACAAAAAAAAATGAAAGAAATAATTACAAAATAGAAAAGTTGAACTTAACTAATCTACTACTATACGCGTATATTTATGAAAATCAAGAATAATAAATTTAATAACAAAATAAGAATAAAACTTTAAGACTTATGAAATATTTAGTGCATTAAAAAAAATTAAATAAATCAAAAAAATTACTTGATAAACGCCATCTTATGTTGATTGCAGAGTGGTTTTCAGAATTAAAGATGAAGTGTTGAAGTGTTGAATGATTTATATCCAAATAGTTCTCGAATACCCTCAAACATAATATCAAGCACACGTATTAATGTATCGGTGCTGGTATTTCGAGTCGTGGCATGCACTAACAGCTAACATAATTTTTGGTATACTGTGGTATACTGTGGTATACTGTGTACGCTCTGAACATTTGAATTTATTTTCAATCGAAATTATGAAAATATTTACTACATTACACACAACATCATTATGTTACGCGCACTTTGAAGGTCGCGTTTTGGTGCATATAAACTTTGAATTAGTTATATGAATTAGTAAATTATTTATTTAATATTAATTCATAGGGATGAAATATATATTATTATAATATTATTTCTTTTTTTTTATTTAGGTAATTATTATTTTAATGACACCGTGAAATTATCGCAACTTAATGTCTATGTATGTACTTAACAGTTTTTTACAGAAACACAATGCTTATTTCTGGTTTGGAAATTTTGCGATATCACAAACAAATTCACCCATTTTATTAATTTCACTGAAATTTTTATTTTTTTGTTGATATTTAATCACAAATTTGTGGTAAATTTATCTTATAATTTAATTCTCATATAGTTTTCAGGCACTCGAATTAAGCTTCGATTTTTTCACAATTTTAGAATTTACATACGTAATATCATACGTAATATCACATAAAAGACACATTAGAAATTTATAACAGTCTTTTCCACTTGCATTTTTTTCACTAACAGTCTTTGTGAATGTACTAAATTTTAAATTTTAATATGTTTTGTTTTTATTTATTAAATAAATTTTATTTTATATTGTTAGATTTATAGGAAAAAAACAAAATTCACACTATTTTTAAATTATTCTTTTCATTTATCAACAAAATTATATTTTATTCTTTACTTTAAGGGGTCTTGCACTAAACTGAATATTTGGTACTCGCTAACTCGATGTACCACCAAGGAACTCCCTTGCCGCTCCAAATTTTTCGTTTTTATAGCCATAAACCGATCTAACGAAATCAGAACTAGTTTTTCGTTGCACAACATAAAAGTATTAAAAAATTGACAATTTTAACTAAAACGCATGGACGCGGCGGTATGAATTTAGTGGGTTTAACGAAGCGTCGTGAAATGTGAGCAGGCGTTGAACGTTACAACATCAATCATTTATGGGGCATTTACATGCAGAAAATTGTTTTCGTCTACAAATTTTTGTAGGTAAATAAGAAGGATCCGCTATATAAAAATATTCAATATGCCAGAAAGAAATAAACATATATAGTAATGGCGTAATTTTTAATATAGGATCATTATTAATTTATTTTTAATGAATTCAAATGCGAAATTTACATTTTCATCTATGGCGTCTGATTTTATTATGAATCCTCAACATCAGTACGAAATAATTTTTTTTCTTGTTAATTTTAAAATGTTGCCATAAAAATACTCGGATCGAATATATTTTATGGCAACATTTATTTTTATGGCAACATTTTATAGTGTTTTTTGCCTAAAAATCTTCTGCAAAATTTTGTTGGGATATATTTATTTTCTTGTCTCTCATGTGCAAAAGGTCAATGTTATATCTTTCTCATTTTGGAGAAGAAAAATTTTGTTTGCATGTAAATGCCCCATTAATCTGAACATTGAAAATAATTACCTAAATAGATATATTTCAAAATTCATTATAAATAGTAAATAATTTACCTTTATTGGTTTATTCGAATAGAATATTATATACATATATTGTATGTATATAGTATTTGAATATATATAGAGAAACTAAATTTGTTCTAAATTTTTTTTGTAATCGTAGGACAATGTTAGGACATACTTCACGGGATTAATAAAGTGACGACTGAAGCTTCGTAAAGATCACACATTGGTTCCTTAGTCCATCACCATTCAGTACCCCGAGTCATTGAAATTATAGACAGACATTTGTTGAAAATAACAGTTTTGAAAATTGTATTGCGCATGTTTGCATTTGTCAAACGATGGACTGATGAATTTAAAGATTTGCAAACCATATTGGTCTGCATTTAAACGAAGTTTCTGATATTTTTGTTAAAGAAAAATAACTCGGATTATGGCCAAACTGTACCATTTATTTGAGATGGACAAAACATATGCACCCTTGAAAATAGGCAGCTTTTAGCACGACGAGCTTTTAGCACGACGAGCTTTTAGCACTAGAGCGTCATTCCACAAATTATGGAGAAAATAACCCCCATTAATAGGTTGTTAAAATCATTCAACTTCATCGATGATAACTTCAAAAACTCCTGAAGAAATATTTTTAAAATTTTTAAATGTTAAATAAAAATTTTGAATTTTGTTTTTATTTAATTTTTGGACAAATTGACAAAAAACCTAACAAAAGCTGAAAAGTGTATATGAATAAATCTCTTAGGATCAAAAGTGCAGTCAGGTCTACGATTAACGGCATATGAAATTATGTTATTTCTTTATGTTTTCTAGAATATTTATGGAATTGGGCATTCATAAGATTTTAGAGATTTTAAAATTTCGTTGGACAAAGACAAGACATCGTAGAAATGCACGCTTATGAAATCATCATTTGATTGCTTTTTAATGTTTTCTAGAAGCCAACATATTTATGCGGTGAAATGGTCCCCCTATATGTAGCCCTGCCACAAAGATTAGTTAATTGATGTGTAAAACAATTTGAAATCATATCGTTTACAAAATTGAAACCTTAAGTTATGCGGCTATAAAACGTTGAAATTGGTTCAATAACATGAAAATTTAATTTTATTGATCCAACTTACATATTTACGAGTATATATCTACGTAAAATACGGCTCCAAGCTTTATCATATAACTATATACGTTATACTTTATTTTTTTGTTACATGTACGAGTATAAAGCGAAAGTCGAAAAAGATTAAGGTTACACATCCACAAGCAATTTTTGCTCTCAACCACATTAATATTTAACGTTGTACATGAACTTTTACGTGAAACTTTTGATGAATATAAACCAAAAGATGCGGCGCCCGTACACATAAAGTTATGTGTTCTGTATACCTATATGTTGTACCATAATCTTTAATGTACTCTAAAATGATCTCAGTTATTTATAGAACTTTGATATAAAATAGTTATATTTATAACGCAATAGAGACACATACGTCACATACGCGTATATTATGCCGGTATAAATATAGGCGTAAATAGCTTTATTACCCATATTCAGGAGAAAACTTTTTTAATTATTTACGTAACGCACATAAGAAATTGTTTTGTTTTGGAAGAAGTCAAATTTAATCATTCCCATATAGCATTTCTCTGCTCAGTATTATTGTTATTATTGAAAAACTTTTGCCATCATCGTCATCCAACCAAATTGATTTCGTATTTATTCCGTTTTTGTATTTATTATAAATTTATTTGATGATTGACAAAATTAATGAACTTTAAATATTCAATTTATTTAATTTTCATTTGTTTATAACGAACTTTCTTGAAATCGTTGACTTAAGAAGATAAATATTTTAAAATGTGTATTGCGTATATAAAGTCATTGAAAGTTTACATTCCAGTGTAGCGGGAGTGTTCATAGAATAATTCCGGAGAAAATTATAACTCTGTGAAATATTTAGAATTTGAAAATGAGATACTTGAAGTAGTTTTCTTTGTTTTCTTGATAAATTGAATCATTTCGATTAGGTATTCACCATGACTCTACGAAGAAACTCATAACAGATCTGTCATCCTGTGTGAATTTAAAGTATTTAAATTGCGTAATTTTTTAGGAATATTTGCAATTGCAAACCCGACTTTCTTTTACCACGAATGTAAATTGATTTCGTATATATTATTGACAAAAACTGTATTGTATAATTTATTATTCCCGCTCCAATTTCAGAAAATCAACAAGATTAATCCTTGTTGGAGGGTTAAATTCTTTAAATTCGTTTGAATTTTATAATTTTTTGTCGTTTTTTGTAAATGCTATACCTTTCAAAATCATTGATGTTCAGGTACACATATTCCCACCACATTTCGCAAGGATCTTCCAATATATGGAAAAACCTTTAGTATGAAATTTTATTCCAAATAATCAATCCGCCTGAACAGCAAAGATGCCGAATTTTTGTGAAATAAAGTTTTTTTATGAAAACTTATCATTTAAAAATATGACGTAAAATAATTTTGTGTCAAATTTCAAATTTCAATTTAACAAAAAAGCTAGCATTTCAAGTAACAAAAAATGCCGAGATTCTCATGGTAGAGTATCCGAAGTATCTGTGTTTTGGTTCCAATTTTGATCGTTTGATCCAAGAATTCACCGGGAATCTTGAGATTTTGACCATATACTAGCTCTGCTGGTGTGCAGTTGAAGTCTTCCTTGACAGAGGTTCGAATACTCAATCAGGTTCATGTGGATGTGTTCAAACCTGCCACTTGGTACCTCGAATTTACCAAGGTCTGATTACATGTGGTGGTGTACTTTAGATTTTTGAACTTAAGCATGGGATACAAGCACAGTATTCATTCTTGGCCAGAAATATTTTGAAGTTTTCGCGTAGTTCGCGTTCACATGGATGCCGGTCAACAAAGGGTCGATGTTTACCTGTAGAGGTCTCATAGCAAATTTGCTGCTTGTCAGTTAATCCGTTGCAGGTTTACGCTATATTTCGGGGAGCGTGCTGAAATTAATTTTTGCAATTCGTCGACGCGTTGAGAATGAAACAAATAGTCGCTCACCACATTGTATTTCCCTTTAAGGTTGATCAATAATCGATAGATATCGAGATTTCGACCGAAAGGTGGCGAAATAACTCTATTCACTACAAGTCAAACATTACTTCATGGGACTTCTGGAGGCCAAATTACCCATACCCTGGTGGGTAATAAATTATTTTTGTGTCAGATTAGATGGAACTGGCTTCAAATAGTAATAGTTAAATTGCATATATTTAAATGCAATTTAAAGGTCGAATTTACCACCTTTAATAATTTATAACCCAGACCGCCACTAGATATTAAGTCAAAAATTTCTCCATGGATCTTGTGGAGGGCGGGTCAAAAAATGTTATCTATAAACATCGCAAAAATTTGATTTCATCCCCATAACCTGTTCAAACTGAACCGGAACCTTTGACCTTACCATGAGTCATGGTCCATCAAACTAGCCTACTCTTGTAAAATTTTCTTCAGGTACAAACATTTTTATTAGTTGAGCAACGAAAAATCAAAATTTCACCCCATAACCTAATCAAACCTATTATTCAATTCACCATATAGTGATGTTTCACTAAAATGATTGAGAGAGATTTTGTGTGCAGCTGGTAAACACTAGAATGGCAAAATTTAGTGATCCATAGTTTACTAAAAAGTAGAATTTAACCATACCCCAATGCGTAAATGTTGTAAATCACTTGCAAGTGCAGCGGATAAGGCAGCATTTGCCAGATAAATATAAAAGGTTACACTACTCACCGCAAGTGGCGGCATTATCACGAAAGCTACTTGTTGCTGTTAATCCAGTGGAAATTTTTTATTCACAAATAACACATTCCATCGGAATAAAATTGGTTATCTGCGGGAGAGTTTTAGTGATATTTAACAAAATGATACTTAACAAGTTCTAAACTACATTCTGCCTTAATTTTCTTATTAGAATTGCAAGTTTCATATCCAAAATTCAAATGCAACCCTTCACAATTATTTTTATATTTTCTTGTAAAGAAATAGATGGGGAGCGCCCATGATTGAGTCATTTCAGAACCTTCTTCGAAATACATATTAGAATTACAATCTAAACCTATACGATGCAAGTTTCACAATTATTGATTATAAAGCACTAGCCGAGTCCTCCTCCAGCATATTCAAAGTCCATTTTAATCGTCATAACTTCACCTAAAATTTATATAATCTTTAAACCAACTTTCATAAGGAGTTTTGTCCGAAAATCGTTAGGAAATAGTGGAGAATGATCGAACATTGTAACATTTCAAAATTTCATATGCCGTATTTCTTTACTTGGGAGGTCAAACAATTTGTCATTTTGACGAACACTTTCAAGATTTTATTCCGCTGGAATGTTTTATTTTGTGAAAAAGAGGTACAAAATGATAAAAAAATTCCGCAACAACAAATATTCTTTTTTGTGATAGTGCTGCCACTTCTTGTATAGGCGAGTAGCGTAATCTCTTATTTTGCACTGTCTTGATGATATGCTGCATGCTGTGCATGTCAAATTTCTGTCGATTAGAACAAGTGGATTATAAAAAATTCTTCCCTCCAACAAGGAAACAAGCTAACACTTAATATTAAGTTTTAGGCTGGTAAAACCACACCTGTACTTAATATTTATTTATATCAAGCAGGATTTATAGCGGAAAAAATCGATTGAACTTTAACCGTGTCGTATGGTTGCCATATCTGGAAATCCCGGTTTTTAAAATACCGGTTTTCACAATCCAGGTTTTCAAAATCCCGGTTTTCTTTTCTTTTCGTTCTAAAGTCTTAATTTTGAAAATAATATTTTTTATAAATTCGGGTCGGCCGGACTATTAATATTTTAACATAAAAATAAGATATCTTGCCCAAAAATTTACTAGAAAAATTTGTTTGTTTTCGAATATTATAAAGTTGGAATTATATTATAGGGTCGGAAGCCGAATGTCAAAATTCCACGTATCTAGTCAGTGATTTATGGAAAATTTTATCAAGCAAATTCATTCTGTGGTGAAGAGATAAAAGATGCTGTATAAGATAGCGGAATTTAGACAGCGGTAAATAAGAGATTACGCTACTCGCCGCAAGTGACAGCACTATCACTAAAGAGAATTAATTTTGCTATGTAATTACCAGCGGAAATTTTTTATTCATTATGTATATATTTTTTCACTAAATAAAACATCTCAGCAGAATATCATATTAAAAGTGATCCTTAAAATGGCAAATTGATTGATCCCCGAAGTAAAGGAACTCGCTATATGAAATATTGAAATTTAACAATAGTCCGTCTTTCCGGCATTTCTTCCACTAGTAACCAATACTTTCGGTTGTTTTTCTAATAGCTTAGGTCATACTGAGACTATTTGAATAGCGACGCAAAGCGGGACCTTCGTGTAATTATTACAACAACATTTAATTGTTTATAAAAAAAAATCACATATAATGCAGATTCATGATAGTATTTACTTTATTTAGCTTTTACATTTAACTGAACATACATTTTCCCCAAATTTTCCATATAGTCTCAGTATGACCTTTGCTATCTGAAAAACAAAATTCTAAAATGATTTTTGATTAAGTTCTGAAATATATCTCCCTTTTTGTCCAGATACGCAGAGCTTTATCAAAAAATCATTTTAGAACGTCATTTCCATCGCACGTGACGAATTTCAACATAATCAATTAAGAAATGGATAAGTTCCATCCCTAATGACAATATTTCAGAACTTTATTAAACGTTATTTTAAAATCCCATTTAGATCCCACATGTCGATTTTCGACATAGTCAGTTAAGAAATGGCCAGGTTTCATCTGTATCCGCCTTATTCCAGAACTTTATCAAAAACGCATTTTTTGAATCTAATTTAGGGCCCACATGCTGTATTTCAACTAAATCGGTTAAAAAATTACCTAGTTCAAATTACCAAATTTTAGTAAATGTAAGCATTTTGAAAGCAAAAATGAAAAACATTACATTTATGGTTGGTTATTGGAGGTACAAATAAGTTTTGAGGTTTTTTTATAGCTTCGAAGCTTTATTATTCAGATCAATTGGTACAATTTAGTTTATTCGAAGTGTTGTCTATCGTCAGCTATGACTTTTTCCATCTTTCAAAAAACTCCTCGTGTTTTGAGGCGATCCAACAATCGAGCTAATTTATAGCTTCTTCGCAAGCAGTGAAATACTGCTCGCCCAGGCCATGAGTCATCGATCGGAACAAGTGGTAGACGGAATGAACAAGTGGTAGGCTGGTGAATACGGCGGGTGGGTAGAAAATCCCGTTGTAGCGCGCCTTTAAAGTTTCCTTGACAACTCTTGTAACATGTGGCCGAGCGTTGTCGTACCGAAATATCACTTTGTCATATATTTTGTGTGCGTTTGAGCTTCAATGCTCCGCTTAATTGGATCAATTGTTGTAGATAACGTTCTCCAGTGATGGTATCGTTAGGCTGAAGTAGCTTATAGTACATCATTCCGAACTGATCCCACAAGGCGCACAATATATTAGCTTCTTGCCATGAATGACGGTTGAAGTTGATGCATGACCGGGCTTACCCCACGGTTTTATAAGTTTTGGGTTGTCGTAGTGGATCCGATTTTGTCTCTGGCGTAGTTGTGCGTACGTGAAAAAAAGGCATTTGCCGTCTCTTGGCTTGATTTCATATACGGAACCCAAGTTTCTTGTTTTTGCACCTTACCCGTGATCTTGAGATGGTTTTGAATCGCTTGTTGAGTCACTGTCAAAGATTCGGCGTGCTCCTACACAGCAATCGATGTCCATCTGCTGCAATTTTTTCAAATTAAAACAAAAGAGCAACCCTTCCAGCAAATTGTGTTTTGTTGGGACAAAGGTTGAAATGGTTAGAGAACAAAAAATATGTAGTTTGAAATGATGACGCTTTAACATGAATGTAGTTACAAGATGGCCCGATGCGATTTGATACTAGTAACGTCATCTTTTGAAAATCTCTCAAAGTTTATTTGTACCGCCAATATATGCAATCAAATTTATATTTTATATGCAATCAATTTTATATTAAATTTATTTTATTCAAATTTATATTGAGTAAAGGAAAACCTTTTACGGTTGTTTTAGCTTACTTGCAGTCCCGCATACCCGATTAAACTAGCATATATACCGTGCCAATTGCGGTATGCGATCAATTCGATTTTAGTTAGTATTCAGTCAGTGAAAACACAATAAAAGTGAAAAAACTAATAAAGGAAGTTTTAATCACAATTTTTTTGACTATTTCTTGGTGAACGTTCGAAAATAGTGTTTTGGAGAGTACGATGGAGTAGCATCCTAATAAAATCGAACCAAGTAGCATGGCGCTCTTCTGGCTATCCCACTGGACTTTGGGAACTAACTTGTTTTTGCGTTAGCAACTCTTTTTCTTTCTTCTGGAATCGCTCTACTACCCCAATTTTTACTTATTAACCTAAAAAGATTTAATAAACAACAACAACTGAAATTACTCAGGGTCACGGGGCCTTTTTCTCTTATGGGTAACGAGTAAACATGATGTTGCTTTAAAACCCAAAATGTTCCCAGCCATTCTTCCACGGATTGGGTTGATGATGCCAATTAAACACTTCGGAGTACTGAACCCTACTTAATTTCCCACCCCCAATACCTTCGTTATCATACGGCTATCAGGCCTGCTATCTGGGGGCCTATTATGAAATTTTTCGATTTCGTATTTTTTCGATATCGAAAAAATTCGCCGTATTATGAACCTTAAAAAAATAAATTCGAAGCTAAATTTACGAACGCACATGTTATCGAAAAAATCCGCCATATTATAAAACTTAAAAAAAACAAAGAGCGAATTTTTCCGAACGCATATGCCAAAATTCGATTACTATTTAGTGGACGAATTTTGATTCGATCGTTCGAATTTTTTGTTGTGTTTTATAATAATAATAATCAGTTTGTGATAATAATAATAAATTTGTGATAATAATAAAATTAAACATTTACGATGTACGTTTTATTATAAATATTTTTTGTTTAAAAAAGAAATAATAAAATTAGAAATTGTAATAATGAATCATTTGTATGTCAAACAGGACCACTTTAACGCTAACCGATTTGACCTATTGGTCTCTTTTATGGATAAAAATGAGGGGATTGCCAAAAATTTCCTGGTAAATCATCTGTCAAATTTTTTGATGTTGTTGTTACAATTCGATAGCGAAAAAATTCGAAAGCAAGTTTCATAATAGGTAAATTCGCGTCGAATCGAATTTTTTAGCTATCGAAAAAATACGAAATCGAAAAATTTCATAATAGGCCTCCTGAGCACCTCAAGATCCCGAAGCTCCTCTCTAAAAGACTGAGCTGTGGAAACCAATGCCGCAAGAGGTGCGAAATAGCAAATCTATGTAATCGGGTTGGCCTTGGCTTTATACTTTATAGACCAGCTAACCTGTTTCAACTACTAATAAAAAAATTTAAAATTTGTTTGAACATACAATTATGGGTTATTTTGGTATGAATATGTTAAATTATTTTACCTGGTTGGTTCGGAAAAAATGAGCATGCGCCAATCCTAACATACGGATGATCTTGGACTTTTATTCGAAGGTAGTTCACATTATGACCAATCGTTTTCAAATAAGATCGGTTACAACACTTTAGGTTTATTTCTAAAATGTAAATTTTATTTAAAATGAACCATCCTAGGGTGATATAGCGCCAAACCCAATGATGTCGTATTGAAATCAGAAGAGATCGGTCACGGCACTCGTGGTTCCCAGAAACACATGTATAAACTGAATGGGTCATTCATATATGGGCCTATTGCGCCAAACTCAACCAATAGTTAGCTTTGGGATTTTTATTTCAGACGAGATCGATAACGACATTTCAGGTTCCTGGGAACTATTCAGTTAAACCCGAAATGTGTTGTAAAAATTGATTCGGCCATTTATTCATAAAACCCCGTAGTGCCAATCCAATTTTGGTCACGACAGTCGTAGTTTCCGGGAGCCATTAATTCAAATCAAAAATTCATGCATTAACTGAATGGGCCATAATGATATGGGTTCTTGCGCCAATCTCAACATACGGCTTGACTTCTAATCATTTTATCATCGATATGTGAAGAATAAACTCTTTAGACCATATTTTGTGTCATTTCAAAATTGTATGAGATGAATTTAAAAATCCTGGGACGCTATATAACTAATATTGCCTGATGAACATTGTCTTTTTCGGGGGTGATATCCCTTTTCCAGCCTGCGATCATAATTGAGTAAGTTACGAAAGAGAAACATGAAAAAAAACAAAAACCATTACAAACTGTTGTTTTTTTACATACACATTTGTGTACGGTGGACTTAAATTTAAAAAAATAAAAATGTGGTCTGGCCGAAAAAGATTTATACTGGGATAACTTCACTCACTTCTTAATTATGAATTTTCCAAAATTCACTAAAATTTAGGGAATACTCCCTGTTTCTGAGTATGCTGATAATAAAATTTGTGTAGGGCATGTTTGGAATTAAATTTCACTTATACGTAGATGTTGTTACGACTCCATGGTCATAACATTGACTTTTTCCAGTTTTAGTTTTGAATTTTTATTTCCATTATATTTGTTTGATTAACGCATTTTACTGATGGCATTGCCATCTGTATTATGACATTAATATTAAAATTATTGTAATGTGTGCGTGGGCCTTAACATTCTGTTCTATGTTTTTGTTACCCACCCTATTGTATTAGATAAACGTTGAATAATTTTGAGAGCGAGACCAACGTGTACCTTGTGCTTGTGTGCGAATCGCTAAAAAATAGAGGATTTATTTGTGTGTTTTCTTGTTTTGGTACGTGCGATTGATGCGCGGTAGAGAGAGTGCCGAGCACGAAATATAAAAACTATTCTTCTAGATTGTTGGTGCGAGAGTTTTGAGTTCAGTTTTGGATTTTCATTATTTCAGTCTAGTTTTGGATTTCAAAATTGAGAGTTGAGATTTTATTAAAATTAGTTGAATATGAAAGTAGTGTGTGGTTATTAAATATACATATGTTACGTTACAAAAAATAAGCAATAAATTGAATTGTAAAAAATAGCTATAAATTTGCATAAATAATACGTCTTTTTTATTTTATGAATATTTTAAAGTAAAGATACTTCCCACAAAAATTTTTGTATCATAATTTGAGCATGTGTATTTTGAGATTAAAGAGAATTGAAAAAAAACCATTTTGTACAATTATCTAAAATAACCTAAAGCATAGTGTGGCCTGATCTTTACGTGCACCACATTTTCGACAGATGGCGCAATTCCAACAGGTGCCAATTATTAACGGTTACTACAAATCAACGGGTACCAATTTTTTATTTCAACGGTAGCAAAAAATTTTATATTACCAAGGTCATTCATTAACCGGACAAGTGGTGCAGTGGTTAACGCTTCGGCACTTAGACCGGGAGGTACCGGGTTCGAATCCCATCAGAGGCTAGATGCAAATCGAATTTTCATCATCGATTACAATCGGTGATTTTAATAAACACAACTAAGACCCTCTGATGGAGGGCAGAATTCAGCGCCGACCCACCGTCCATGTCAATGTACAGGTTGACATGGAGCTTGCAATCTGCAGGTGGTATACTGTAGTTGTGTGAGTAGGTGAATAGGTGAATGGATTAATGATGTGGCGTGAATGCGTGGTATCACAATGGGCCAAAAAGTGCCTAAGTGTCAAACCACTGAAACCTAACCTAAGGTCATTCATTTCTTCGGTCAAATGCGGAAAGACGCCAAACATTTTCTGCGTGCTTAAATGAAATCTGCGGGTTGGCTTCATGCGATCCATAACAAAGTTTACAGCGATATATCAGAACAAGTCATTAAAATTTCTTAATTGTAGATTCTCCGATAAGCTTCTACCATCACTCAACATAATTATGCCGCATGGTTACAGAATACTTTCTTCAGCGTAATCTGTTGAAATATAAATTAATGATTGCGGTTTTTCTAGAAAAATTATGAATTTCGCCTTAAGGATTTTCATAAATTTTCTATCTCATATATGTTATCAAAGTATTTTTATTTTTTTCATTCTGTGGCAAATTATCATTTTTTGTTTTTGTTGTTGTACCCAAATATTGTACCCAAGTGTCTATAATTTATGATTTTATCGACATTATATTGAGATTTGTGTAAGATAAATTATTTAGGGCTTTGTTGTTGTTGCTATGTGGTACGTACGTATACGTATATCTATATGTGTAACAATTGTGGTTTGTGTTTATTAGCACGCACACGAAACACCAAATGAAAATCAAATATTCATTTGAATGGAAAGTCAATGGAGAAATGATTAGATTTTACGGGCGTTATCGTATCGTGCCTGGTGCATTGGGAAAGTCGAGGGAATTCAATATTATAAATATGTGGTTATGTGGTCGAAGCTGATCAATGAATTGGAAGATAATCGTACAAGAATTGAAAAGGAGGAATTTATTAGCATAAATCTGTGGCAAACCTATATATAAATACGTATGTACATGTGGACGTACGAATACTACTTATACATTGTTTTATGAAATGGGCATCACACACAAAAACCAAATCAATGAATAATTCAAATCTAAACAAAAAATTGATTGTCTTGTTGCGGAGTATTTCACGTTTCGAGATATTTTAGTATGTGAGGAACATAAATCGAAACGATTATATTTTCTCGACGATAAGATATTTAAAAGGCAATAAACGGTCCGACAACAATAATTTTAGATAACGAGATAAATATTTAGCAGCCGAGGAACATGAATAATAACCGAGAACTGTGAGCATCCGATTAAATTACCGTAAATATTACTTACATATAGCCAAAGTACATCGATTGTGTGTGCGTACGAATCGATAAATAGAAATTTATTAGTTTGGATCGAGCACAGCTCTATCTAAAGCTCTACTGATGTGGATATTGTAAACAGGATAAGACACTTCATATATAAATTATATTTTTACTCGCATCTTTGTTTTATAGAGCGAAATAACAATTTGGTTTATTTCTGATTAACTAACCAACAGTACTGAACGAGTTAACAAAATCCCAAGGGCTTTTTAATTATGGTACCCACCCAAAAAAAGGATACATTACATAAGTTGTTTGGTTAAATTACAAAAATTCTATATGGTTGAAAGAATAACTGTTCTGCGTCCTAGCTTGGTTTAGACAAATTTAAAATATTCCTTTTTGCTTGTAGCCCCCAAGCATGTTCTTATATATTTATATATAACATACATTAGAGTACCTACTTCTGTTCTCAAATCAATGACCCATTT
This sequence comes from Nephrotoma flavescens, assembly GCA_932526605.1. NCBI lineage: Eukaryota > Metazoa > Arthropoda > Insecta > Diptera > Tipulidae > Nephrotoma > Nephrotoma flavescens. The sequence goes on from OW052221.1 coordinate 72,536,405, forward strand.
ATAAACAAAACTGACCTTTATTTGTTGAAATTCTTTTGAAAATGCGTATGTACATAAGAAAAATATTGGCATCCCACTCGTCCTTGTTTTAAAAGAAATAAAAAGAAAATAGATGTTGTTTTGTCTAAAATTAGCCTCCGGTCGGGATTAAAATTTATGATACATATTGAACAAAATTTAATACGTATAAAATAAAAACGAGACTGTCCTAAAAGGCCAAATAATTTTTTGAAATCCTTAAAAATTTGTTAAATCTTTCTTTCAAATTGTCAACATCTTTCAGATACCAATATAATCGAACCGAATGAGGTAAGTGAATGAGGCGGTACAAGATGATAACAACAAAATAGATGAGAAAGCGCCTCCTCATTGAGATAATCATCAAACGAAGTAAACGGAATAAGAGTTCTTGTATGATAATAAGATCATCCCAATAAGGCTATCTTGCATATAAACAAGATCAACCGAGCATTTTAACGTCCCTAAAGCTAATAATAGGCTAATTAAATGCTCCATCGAAAACTTGTGTGTGCCATCCAAGTTAGCTGAACCCATACCAAAAAATCATTTAGAAATCACTGGAAAAGTAAAGGCTAATTTTATGCTAATTAAATATCCCATAAAAATTTTGTTTTGCCCACTCGTTTTATATAACGAATTAGGCTGTTCCGTTTCAAAGGAAGCAGAACCCAATTCGGAAATCGTATCAATCCCGAATTTAGATGACACAGTCAAAAATTTTGGGCTTCACCCATTTTTGACCAAACAGGTTATTACAGTTAAGGTTATAGCAGAACAAAAATCGAAAGTCGGAGCATGGCCGAATTTAGAACGAAAAAACTCATTATGGCGTAATCAAATACTTCATTAAATAAATTTAGACTCCATTCGTTCTTGACTAAATGTTAAATCATTTAATTGAAACCTAGCAGAACCATAATTGAAAATCAGGCCAAATCTGAATTAGAATCCTAGCGAAGATCTATTGACATACAATCAATTTAGGCTCATTATATGGCCAAGGTTATGCTACAGCTTTAAATTGAATGATTTAAAGCTGAGTCAAGAACGAGTGTACCCCAAAATTGTAAAACCCAAGTAAGTTCATGTGTACGAGATTGTTCATGTTTGCGGGAGTTGATTTGTTTCTTATGAAATTTGGATTTTCACAAGTTTACAGTGATTTGTTTTGATAAAATGTACACATATCCAAATTAAAGTACACATAAATGAAAGGGGTGTGTAATAAAGTCCCTGTTTTAAAAATCCCGGTTTGCCAAAATTTCGATTTTTTAAAAATTTCGGTTTTCAAAATCCTGGTTTTCAAAATCCAGGTTTTCTAACGTATGCGAAGCTGGCTCGAAAAACGCCTTTACACTTTAGGTGTGTTTCTCCGCTAAATACATTAAAAGACTCTTCAACCCGAAAAATTAAACAAAATCGGAGAAAATGAAATTCCATCCTGAGAAAATAAAAACAATGTCACGTACACAAAACAAAGTTTAAGTTGACAATCTATTACAAGAAGAGATTTACCACACTTTAACTTAAGAAATTTAAAAACCAATTCCTTCAAATAAAATTGATTGAAAATTTTTCAACGACCTTAATATTTCGGTTCAAAGAGGTTGACAGATATAATAGTGTATGCCTAACTAACGCATTGACCATCAGCCTTAAGCACACAAATGCACATTACGTTACAGAGGAGATAAAGGGGCCTCCCCAGATGATTTAATATTCGCTTTCCTTAGAAATCGGAATTATGGTAATACATATATCACCATAAATTTCTCCGTTCTCAGAGTTTGGCAGATATAACGGTATATGCGTGATTAATGCTTTGACCATCAGCATTAAGCACACAAATGATCATTACGCTATAGTTAGGATAGGGTCCTCCCCAGCTGATTTAATATTTGTTTCTGTAAGATTAGGTATCGGAATTATCCTCATATATCACCAAAAATTTCTCCGTTCACAGAGTTTGGCAGATATAACGGTATGTGACTAATTAATGCTTGGTATGTACCAAACAACCGTTATATCTGCCAAACTCTGTGAACGGAGAAATTTATGGGAATATATGAGGATATTTCCGATACCTAAGAGCAGCGAACATTAAATCAGCTTGCGAGGCCTCGTACCCCCACTGTATCGTAATGAACATTTGTGTGCTTAAAGCTGATATATGCCAAACTCTGTGAACGGAGAAATTTTTGGTGACATATGAGGATAATTCCGATGTTAGATTCAGAATAAAATAAAAAAATTTAATTAAATTCTCAATATGTATTTTCTTTATTTTTTCAGGCTAAAGAGTCTTTTAATCGTTTTAGCGAGGAAACACACCTAAATTGTAAAGGCGTTTTTCGGGATGGTTTTCGGGCCAGCTTACGTGGTTTTTAGAAAATCCCTTTTTAAATTTTTAAATTTTGGCATGTGGGAAAATGGGACTTTTAAATGATTTTTTGATAAATTCCAAAAATGAGTTTGCGGTAAAGTTCTAGAAAATCGCTAATAGAAATGGAATTGGGCCATTTCTTAACAGATTTTGTTGAAATTCGATACGTGCGATGGAAATGCATTTCTAAAATGATTTTTCGATAAAGTTCTGAAATATGGCTATCACTATGGAACTAGGCCATTTTTTAAACTATTTAGTTTAACACTATTTAGTTTAACTATTTAGTTTAACTATTTAGTTGACACGATTTAAATGGGATTATTAAATGATTTTTTGATAAAGCTCTGCGTATCTGGACAAAAAGGGCGATGCATTTCAGAATTTAGTAACAAGATCATTTTAGAATCATATTTCCATCATACATGTTGAATTTTATCATAATCTGTCAATAAATAGCCAAGTTCTGTCACTAATGGCCATATTCTAGAGCTTTTGCAAAAAATCATTTAAGAATCCCATTTAGACCTTACTTGTAGAGTTTTAACATAATCAGTAAAGAAATGGTCAAGTTCTATTCCTATCGACCGTATTCTAGAACTGTTTCAAAAAATCAGTTTTGAATTCGAACCATTCACTTAAAATAAAACTAGTAAAATTGCTCCTTTATTCCCAACATTTTTTTGAACCCCGCTCTCCTAGAATTTTTTTCTAAAGGCCGTCGGAGGGCTAAACGGAAGGGGAGGAGCGATGCAACTTCGCGCGCCTCTACAATTCCGTATGATATCAAAGGGCTGAATGTCGAAAGACCGAATGTCGAAGGGCAAAATTACGAAGAACTGAATGTGTTGAAGGGTCGAATGTCTCGAAGGGCCGCATTTGTCGAAGGACCAAATGTTCCAAAGGAGTTACTTTTGGTTTTTGGAAATATAATTTTTTTTAATTTGTTTTAAGGAATACTTCGTATTTTTTTACCAAATATTAATGAATTTTCTTGATAAAATTTTCCTTCGCCAAAATGTATCACTGACTGGATACGTGGAGTTTTGACATTCGGCTTCCGCCCCTATAATCAAATTATATTTGAAAACAAAAATGGCAGAGGTACAAAACTCAAAAAGAAATGGAACATTATTAAATGTTAAGCAATATTTCAAACATCACTTATTATTTTATTTACTTTACATTTTATAAGAACGTTGTTCTCCATTTAAATGTACTACGCATTTATAAATGACAAATATAGGCATACCAGTTCGATTTTTAAAGCCAGCCGTTCCTTTCAGTTCCTAGAGATATCGTGTCAGACATTTTGTTGTAATTTGGAAAAAAATGGGAGTTCAGTTTTTCCGACTCCGACTCCGGTAAAATAGCACCGACTCTACGAAACCGGCTCCCGCGTCTGACTTCGCAGCCTAGGTTTTTTCTAGTAAATTTTTTGACACGATATCTTATTTTTATTTTTATGTTAAAATATTATTCCGTCCCGAATTAATAAAAAATATTTTTTTTTCAAAATCAAGACTTTAGAACTAGAAGAAAAAAACCGGGATTTTGAAAACCTGGATTTTGAAGACCGGGATTTTGAACACCGGGATTTTAAAACCGGAATTTGTAGACAAATCAGTAGATACTAATGATGATGACCTAACAAGTCGAAATCGATCGAGTGATTTTTTAAACTTTTTGAACAAAAATTTTTTAATTAAAATATTCAAAAAACATAATTTTGTGAAATAAAAACAAGTGTTTAATAAAATGTATTTATTAAGTATTAGTGTGTTTCGCCAAGTGGTTGAAGTTTCAGGTACAGTGGTTAAAGTTTCGGCACTTCAACCGGGAAACTACTTTTTTTGGCAGCCTTGAATTTTATCTTTATAAAGACACCTTTATCATTAAAATCTATACAAAATTGGCGTACTGCAATCTCCTGTATAACACCACGTTAACCGATATTTGCCATAGTCACTTATTAGACGTTGACCTGAACAAAAGTCTACCACTTGCGTTGGTTGTCTCCTCAAAATCATATACTGCTCCAGAAAAGGCCGCACAAGCTGTTGCTTTATTGCTAGAAGGACGCATTCATCGAGAAGTAGCTCGTCAGCTAAACATGAGCTGTTTCAAGAGTATCCAGAAGGTTTCAGGAAATTAATACCATCAATTGGAGACCATATACCAACCAGTATCGGCGTACATCTGAGAAGGACGATTGATTTATTGTCCTAACTTCACTGCGAAATCGCAATATCATGAGTATCGTTTTTGCAGCAGGCGCTAAGACAGGTTCAAGGTGAGCTAATAGTCAATGGACAGTAAGAAGACGCTTGAAGGAAACCAACCTTACTCCAAGACGGCCCGCTAGAGTCGCAAAATTTGCCGCACGCCACCGCAAAGAGCAACTCGAATTTGCTAGCGAACACAACAATTGGAGTATGGAGCACTGGAGGTCCGTTATACTTACGGAGCACCCAATTAGTTGTGACGGTGAATTTTTTACAACCGCTCTTATAAACTGCGCTTAAGAATCGCTTTTCGAGGATTTTGATAATAAGGATAAAATACTTACACGCAGACACGGCATTCAATTAAGTGCAAATACGGTAAAGCACCGGATTTTAAAAATGAACGAAAATGTTAGTGATCAATTAATGTCTGACCTCCGTGCAGCTGAAGTGTTTGTATTGGCAAAGTTGATGAAAGTACAGACATAAACTCCATTGCCAAGCTATCAATTGCGTTACGTTATGCTGCGGGAGGATTTGTTGGAACTGGGAACATTACCAGAACGAACAAGAGGTGTTAATATTCTGGAAGTTGTCAAAAAAGCTTTAATTGATTCGAATGACAGTTTAAAAAAATTTGTTCAATTTCTACTGCTGGATGCCGAAGCATGATCGGCAAAGAGTCTGAGATCCAACGGATAAGATCCATTTGGATGTTTTATGGGCAAAATAAGGATTATTTCAATAAAATCATGTAATGGAAACGGTTGCTAAATTTATAAAAAATGTCGTTGCCGGTGATTTATCGAAAAGGCAATTTGAAAAGTTAATGATCGATATGAATACACCATATGAAACCCTACTGGCTACTGATGTATAATCACGTTCGTTGGCATAGTCTGTGAACAAACGTTTCCAATGATAAAGTAAAGGTTTGTTCACAGACCAGAAAAAGTTTTTCCCGGAGTTAACCAATACCAATTGGTTATTGCAGTTAATGTTTCTGACTGACTTCAGTATTCATTTAAATGAATTAAATCAACAAATGCAGTGAAACGGAAAATTATTAGATATGATCTTCGATCATGTTACCGCTTTTGAGATGAAGCTCTATAGTTACTTAAGACATACATGGAATGTTCGTTTGAAAATTACCCACTTCTCAAATATTTCCCCAATTTAAAAGAATCTTTCAACTCGGTTTAAGGACGTCAAAATAATTAAAAACTTTATTAAATTTGTTCGCTACCCTGACAAGTTCATTCTGATGGTAATTTTCACGATTTTGTCTTGGATGAATTTTGATGAGTTTGATACTGAATCACCCAAGCTACAACAGTTTTTGGTTTCTGGTTGCAAACTAAGTCGCAATAGATTTTTATTGTTAATTTAAACCCTTATTTTATATTAAAACACCAATTTTTTTTGTATTGTTTTATTCTGTTTTCTCTAAAATAAAATTGAAACAAAAATCTACATCTCAAAAATGGCCTTAAATTTTTTTATTTTCATTTCTATTTTTGCATTTCGGACTCAAGGACAAAAATTTTATATCGCAGCTGCTTTCACATCCCGGAAAGGGATTTTGCCGCCCGCACTATGGTCCTCCATCCAGCTCGGCCCATCGCTCTCCTCGAGAAGCTTCTTTATTTCGTGGTTCATACGAATCCGATATTCATTGTTCGCAACTGTCTTAGGACCAAAATTGAACGGGTGACCTGCCTTTCGAAGGTAGATACCAATCTACAATCGTTAGAGGTCATGGTCCAGCTCTCGCTTCCGAAAATCAGCACAGGTCTTATGAGTATTTTATAAAGTGACTTGAACTCACCATTTTGAAATATTTGATATTATACTTGTTGCGGTGAAGTGACTCTAGTTGTCAAATATGGTCACCAACAATATACTGGTGAATTCATAATAATTTTTTGACACATAAAATCAAGATGGATGGTTGAAAAACGTAACATTTTTTTTCATAATATTTTTATATAGGATTTCATTTTATAAAATTATTGCATAATAAAAAAATATTTTTAGTCACAAAATATGAACTTCTAATGAAAAATACCTGAAACGTCAATCTTGAGAAAAATGTATGTTCAAAACGCTAAAATAAACACATCTCACCAAAATAAAACGAGAACCATAGTACAGAAACCTCTCGAGCTATTGCCTTTATTTTGTAAACCTCTGAAACCATTAGAAACTTAATCTTATAATAAACATTTAAAACGCAGCAAGATGAATTCTTATTTATAACGTCAAATAAATGTCAATTAGTTGATAAACGTATGTTTTATGGATGTATTTATTTTTCATTTTTATGGTATAGCGACACCAGTGAATAATAGCTACAGTACACTTTCAGTAAAAAAATTTCATTCGGCTCCAGATAGTGCTTGAATATTAAAACACGGCATATTCTCCATGGTAGTGATATAGGAGCGGCCGGTTCTACCGACGTTCAGGAGAGCGATTTTCGCAGTGTCTCGAACGGGTGTGGTTTTGTGCATGGTGTGGGCTGGCATATCACTCCAGAGAAAAATAGATCTTGTTTTCGTACCTGGTGGAGGCCGTAGAGGACATCTGACCACTGAAAGGTATATCGGGGACATTCTCTTGGATCATTTAGTGTCCTACGCAGAATATATATAGGGCAAGATTTCATATTGACATGTCATTTCATATGACACTGCCCGGTGACGATGAAATGGCCAGCCCTTAGCCCAGACATGAATCCAATTGAGCATTTAATATACGAACTAAAACGGAGGGTCTAAGACAGAAGTCCGGTACCATCTAACATCAGTGACCTCAACATTGCGTTGGATAAGGAGTGGGATGCGATCCCCCAAGCCTTTGTCAAAATGTTTTTGTTTTGCTTGAATTTTTGATGTAATTTAATTTGAAATATCCCCAATATTTTATTTCATAATCATCAATTTTGGTTGTGATTCCATTCAAAATTCATTATAAAAAAGTACTGAACCAATTTGCAAGTAAATAGTGTCATTTTGAAGGCTTTAAAAAAATTAATGTCTTGTGAATTTTTTGCAACATTCTTATTGGTTTCGTATACATTTTGCTGTTAGAAACAACAATTTTATAAGAACTTTTCTTTCAATTTAAAAGAATTGGACATTCAAGTTCTCTTGATAAGCCACATCGATATAAGATTTTCTTCTTCTATGCGACTAAAACACGTAATACATAAGATATTTTACTAAACAATTAAACTTACAAATTTCACAGCTGCTATGCTTAATTCACCGCATTGAATAAATTTGCCTCTAATCTTAAATCCATAAAACCTAAACCAGAAGCAAAGTGTAGCGCAAACAAATTTATTAAGATTAAGATTTTCAAATTAAGATCAAAATTATATCCGCAGTGTATAGTCATATCATGTATAAAGTATACATATAATTTACAGTGTAAAGGATATCTATATTGGTAATGATAAAAATCTCTCGTATATCACTCACGATTTTCTTGTTGCTGCATCTTGTGTTTACAACGATGAAAGATTGAATATAAATAGAATATTTTTCCAGCTGACGGCATATACCCGATAAGTATGTACATGCTGTTTACTTATCTAATTAAGTTTTAATATAAATAACACTACTTACGAGCACATGTATGTATTACATACTCTTTAAGTACATAAAAATTTTCCACTGTATAGAAACGGATGATAAATGTGGCGGGTGATTAAATAATGTTGTCAGAGGTTAAATCAAATTTACTGCTATTGTGCGATTATATATGTATATATATATATATATAGGTTTGATGTAATTACCGTTTTTCGTATAATTAGTAATTTTGTAATAAGCACTTTAAAATACTTGTTATGTGCAGGCTTATCGATATATAATTATGTTGCTGTTCCTATCTACAAAAAGTTGTATTCCATTGTAGAACAAGTAATGTTGCAAATGAGAACATGATTGCGGCAAAAACCACAAAACATGATTTGCTTCGTCAAACAAAAAAACCTCACGCGCTATCCGTAGTTCCTATATACATACACATTGTACCTACAAAATACAAATTGCACCCAAAAAAAATAATTTTTCCTAATTTTCACAATTAAACAAATATTTGCCAAAAAATTTTTACGGTTGCCTCAAAATCTAATTTATTGGCTTTGAAAGTTTTATGTAAACAAAAATTAATATAATGGTGCGAGCATGTACATACACACGTGTACTGTACGTAGTGCAACATGCTACATAATTATGTACATTGTTGGTGGTGGGAGTTCACAAAATGGAAAATGTGTGTTTATAAAACAATTTGCTTAAATTGAACTTCAATTAAAACTGGGAAATGTTGTTTTTGGAACAAAACAAAATGTAAACACAATTAACCGCCAATTTGGGTTTGTTTGGTTCTGATCAAACAGATTGGTAGTGGATTTTGGTGCTTCTGGTGAAGGGTAGTATTTGTTTTCACGTACTATTATGTATTGTGGATTTAGGATATTTTACTACGGAAAAATAATTAGAATAATACGGTGGAATAATTAAAAAGCTCCGCTTTTGAAAAACTGTAAAAGTGCTCGCATCAGGCATGGGCAAAGTGAAAGATTAGTGCCAAACTGAATTAAAACATAAGGTTCACACTACCCATTAAAGCTTTATGGAATTTATTCGACAGAGTAGGAATGTTCATACCTGAAAATATTAGATAGTATCGTAGGAGTTTCCGGCTACTATATTTTGTTAAAAAAAAAGTTAGGAAAAACCTGAAATGTATTCTAAAATTGACTTGCTGGAAAAATCATGAGAAACTGCGTCATTTTTTTAACAATTTTCTTTATCTATATTGAATCTTTCAAACATGAAAATAACAATCTTCATAACTAAGGTAATTATGTAAATCTGCGGAAGCAGAAACAAGTAAACTTTATAATTATATTATTTATGCGTTGTTACAGCCAAAGTTTTTTTCTTTAATCGCAAAAATGTAGATTTTTAGGTTTCGCGCCAGCAAATTCGGATGAGATACCAGTTTCCATGCATAGCTGCCTATATATTTTTGTTTTTTTACGAACCAGGGTGCTCCTGTATTCATTCTGAGAATTTTTGACTGTGTTCGTTGGACAATGACGATATTCGAATTTAAGGTTGATTGCCATAATTCACACCCATACGACCAAATTGGTTTAATCATTGTGTTACACAGGAGAAGTTTGTATTCTAGGTCAATAGTTGAATATTTTCCCATCAACCAGTGCATTTAATCAATTTTTAATTTGATATGGTCTCGTTTCATTTCAATATGTTTTCGCCAAGTTAACCGTCGATCTAGATGGACGCCTAGATATTTTGTTCCATTTGATTGAGGGATTTGTATGCCGTTCATGGTGACAGGCGGACAAGTAAGCTTATTTAAAGTGAATAATGTCGATGCCATAAATTGTTGTTGCATATAGGTTCGGACGCCATTTGTGGATTTTTATGGCTTCATTTTGCCGTATCATTTGCGACAGTAGACTCCATAATTTGCGAAGACGTTGGTAGATCTGAAGTGAAAATTAAATATAAGCCAGAATGTTTTTCTCGTTCGATTTAGAGGTGTGGTATTTGATATAATATCTGCGATTTGACAAATACGACTTCATAAGCTGGTAAATTTCTGGCAATTCAAGATTAATTTTATGAAGCAGACCCACGCGCCAAACTTTATCGAATGCTTGGGCAACATCCAAGAATACGGCGGAACAGTATTTTTTCTCTTCGTATGCTGACCTTATTTCTGTAACTACTCGGTGCACTTGCTCAATGGTTCCGTGCTCAGCTCTGAAACCAAATTGATGACAAGGAATGATATTCCGTAGTTCGGGTTTAATATTTTCGATAATGGTTTTTTTTTCGAATAGTTTGGATTCATCGTAAATTGGATTGAATATTTGAGCCAGTCGTTCAAAGGCACACTCAGGTAGTTGTTTAAGCATTTCACCTGTAATTTGATCATACCCAGGGGATTTCTTTAATTGAATTTGATGTGCAATAATAAACTTCACCAGTGGTTTCTTTATCTTAAATTTCCTCACAGGTCAGATTGCTATATTTTCTGCTTGAACCACCGATAATCCAAGGTATTCAAGGTGATCCGCAAGGTGATTAGTCCATTCACCGTTAGAAAGACGAATTGGCGGATTTGGTTGCTGATGCCATTTAAGGTATTTAGTGGCGTTCCATAATGAATAGTTTGTGTCCGAATAGGGAGATAATTCTTTAAGATAACTTTGCGTATAATCCATCTTATTTTTTTGTAGTAGGCTTTGTAGTTTTCATTTTGCCTAATTAAAGTTATGTTTAGCATCTGTGGCACTATTCGGGTAATTGCCCAGGAATAGGGAACTGGGCAAAGAATTTAAATGTTAGCTGCGTTGCTTTCACAAATCCCGCTTAGCTTTAATATTCGAGGCCAATTTTGCTTTCAGCAATACTTGTTTATGAATTTCCAGTAACGAAAATAAATGTTCATCATAGTTGGCGTATTTATCAGTAGTAATTAAAGTCGAGTTGGCTTTAAATAAGAACTAAAAAAAACGATTTTCATAAAACTGATTCATGCACGATTTACATGTTCCAATTTTTTTTCCAGTAAAAAATAAAGGGTTAAGTATATACGTTTTTCGTTTGCGAGAGGAGCACGAAACAAATTGCAGTAAAATAAAATTGGGTTTTTTCTTTTTAATTTGGGGAAATGTTGTTTACGTATGGCTGTCTCTTTTTAACTAGTAATTTTTTGTTATTTGCGTGTAGCTCTATTTTTCTGTAAAAAATTTGTTGGGAAAAAAATTGGAACATGTAAATCGTGCATCAGATTACAATTACTACTGACATAAAAGCCAACTATATGATGAACAATTATTTTCTGTTATTGGAAATTCACAAACAAATATTGCTGAAACCAAAATTGGCCTCTAACATTAAAGCTAGGCGGCTTTGCGAAAGCAACGCAGCTGTTATTTTTATTTAAACACATTGTTTCTGAAGTTGACCCGAAATATCAACCCGAAATTTTGGTTCGTTTCTTCGCTAAAGTGTAACCAGCCCGAAAAAATTGTACGTATAGAAAAAGTGTAGTCTCATCCCGAAAAATATAATATGCATTGTGTTAGCCTACACTTTAGGAAAAAAATTAATTTTTATTTCGTGTAGTCGTACTACAAGTATATTAGTATCATTTTTTGTTTTCAAAAGTAATATTAGAGTAGTAATGTAATTTAATAATATTTTGTCAAATCTAAAACAAACGTTAAAATTGTTTTTAATAAATTTTTGCATTTGTCTTGTGATTCCCAATGCTTGATGACAACGAGTTCGAATAGTATGTGGTCGTTCCAAATTTGAGCTCAAATATGTGCCTAAATAACGCATTATATTTACACGCGTAAAGTTTATCCCAGCTAAGTTAAGATTAGAGGGAGGATCAAAGCAGGAATCGGGATCTCGGATAAGTGTAGTACACTTCGTTGGATTTATCTCTAAACCAACTACACTTAGAGAATTAATTAATTCTTCAAGAATGGGTTGAATTGTGGTAATGTCCCGGGTAATAAGAATAATATCATCAGCATAAGTAAGAATTAGAGGTAACTGTAAGTGATCCTGTTGTTCCAATTTTAATTCAGGAAATAAATCTGTTACGGTAACCAAAACCTCGTTTAAAATAAAATTAAAAATACGTGGTGATATAGGACAGCCCTGTTTAACCCCTTTATTTTTCTTGATCTTCTCAGTACACATATTGTACCATTTTATTGAGGTATGTTCCCAAAAACAAGCCTTGATGATACGATTAACCAAATAATGTGGTACATATTGCTGTAAACATTCGGTAACCACGGTTAGATCTACTGTATCAAAGGCTTTCAATAAATCAATTGATAACACATAAACCCGATTGCCAGCGCGCCACTCTTCGTCTAGAACACGCCTTATGGTAAACATATGATCTTCTGTTGATCGATTAACTAGGAAAGCTGCTTGATATGTTGATGGTAAATTTAAATGTTCATCTAACCGGTTGAGAAGTAATTTTGAATAGATTTTGTAACCTACATTACATAAAGTAATTCTGCGGAATTCGTTAATATTTGATGGATGCTTTACCTTCGGAATTGGAACTTGTATGGTTTCAAGCCATTCAGAAGGAGGATCATTGTTTATCCAAACCTGTTCAATTACTGAATGTATAGCGTGGATTACATTGTCTGGCGCATGTTTAAAGAATTCAATCGGAATTCCATCCCTTCCTGGTGCAGTTCCTGATCTTATAAACTTTATTATAGTTCTTACGTCGTCTTCGCTAGGTGGAGGTCCTAATGGACAATAGTCAGATTCGGTGATTAAAGAAGGCCAGATTCCTTCGGATTTTTTTAGTTCACGAAGCCATGAAGATATTGGAATGTAGGTTCCTGCAGTTGTATTATTGTCTTTTTTATGTTGTTTTAAATATTGGTAGGTTTTACGAATTCGATCGGATGGTTTGTAATCGGTTAGGTTTTTGAAAAATTCTTGACACTCGAGTGATCGGTGTTCATTATAAGCTTGCATTAATGATTGCCTGGCACTCTTAAAAGATCTATGAGCATTTGGGTCGAGAGGGTGTCGATTTTTATAATGTCTTGCGCTTTGGAAAGCAGCAAGTGCTCTACGACGCTTAGGGGTCAAGGGAGTTTTGCTATATAAAACTTTTTGGGCAGTTATCTTAATACTATCAATTATGGTATTCCAATGATTATTGATTCCACTCTCGTTTATAGAATGCTCATATATGGTAGTAAGTTGTTTCTGAAACTCTGTTTTAATATTATCATTCTGTAATAGTCCTACGTTTACAAATTTAAAATTGTATGATGCTGTGGTTACTGTGGCTGTTGGTATGTGCTGTTGTTTACTAATTGCTAATGAGGCGACCTTCCTGCGTGGAGTGCATTTTATCCACATAAGGCAATGGTCGCTTAAGTCAGGATAGAATATATCTACCTTAATGGAATGGATAAATATTAAAAGTGGTTTTTGTCGTGTTAAAATATGATCAACCTGTGAGCGACTATGTCCATCTGTCCAGGTGTAAATAGGCTTATGTCTTCCCTTAGTGGTCTGAATAAAAAGATTGGCTGAACTAGCGAGGAGACCTAATGAAGTACCATTTTCATTGGATTTGTTGTGGTATAAATTTGTGCCAATGTTAGCAGGATTACAACAATCGTTGACACCAAGGTGAGCATTAAAATCACCTAACACAATCAAGTCCCATGATTTTGGACATCGGTCAATTATTGAGGATAATGTTGAGAATATTTTGGATGAGCGTCGGCGATTATATTGTGAGGTTTGAGGTGGAACATAGGCAGAGATAAAGAGGATTTCTCCTAAATTGGGTAAATGTCCGAGTAGAGTAATTATTGACCCACAGTAATGTTTAATATGTTTAGTACGAAAGGAGGATTTCTTTCTAACTAATATTCCTACGCCGCGCCGTTTAGTGTAACTAATGTTAGATAAGTACCATGTATAATTTTCTAAAGAACACATGCCTGAACTCATATTGATCTCCTGTATGCTACAAATGTCGATATTATTTTTATATAAAATTGAGTCAATTTGATTGCGCTTTTGGGTCTGATTAATTCCGCGAACATTCCAGGTACCAAAACAAAGAAAATTAGATATATTAGATATTGGTGAAGGACTAGGTTGTGTTATATCAACAAGTATGTAAGGATTATTTTCAGTGGCTTGAATGACTCGTTCTGTATTATGAATATTACTTAGATGATGTGAAAGTGAGGTAGCTGATAACTGTGGTGAAGATGAATTACGTTGTGGAACCAAACTGTCATAATGGTTTCCGGTGTATAATAAATTAATTTCAAAATTGTATTCTGGAGTTTCAGGAACAAAATTGACTTGGTGTTGGGAATTGGGGTAATGAACATTAATTTTTATGTTTTTTAATTTTGAAATTGCTGATAGACATTCAGCACCACCCCAGAAACCATCTTGTTGTAAATTAGTTAAATATTTTATTATTAAATCACTTTCAGACAATTTAAGGTTAGATGAATATATAGAACGGCAAGAATCCAGCAAAGTTGGAATGTAATCATTAAGATTATTCCTGAGGTACTCAGTTACGATAGCCCGTAACTGATTAACACTGCAGGATGGTTTCTGGGGTTCTTTCATTTGTAGCTGATGGAGAATAGCATTAAAAAGGCAATTGCCATCTCCTGGAATTTTATAAACTTCCATAACTTAAAGTATTACCAAAGAAGTTACAAATGAAATCTTCTTAGTGATGAACACTAAATGTAAATTAGTTTTAAATTTATTTTACTTACAGTGTTGTGATGTTATTAAGTATAACCCGTGATGAACGATTAATTATTTATTTAAATCACTATATGATTTCTTATTATTTTGTATAAACTCTTAAGATTGTTATTTATGTACTGTTACGTGCAAATAATATTTCACTATTAAGCTTGGCTTGTTATTTAAAGGATAAAGACGATGAGTAATAAATTCAAATATGAGTAATCGATTTTTTTAGTGTTACCAAAGTAAAATAATGGTAACTTAAGAAAGTGACATCTATCAGTGGTCATTTGTTATTTTGAGTTTATAAATTCCGATAGATGGCATCAATAATCAATAATAAATAGTTAAGTTATTTAGAATTTATAACAGGTGGATTGGTTTTATTCTACATAATTGTATTCTATTTTAATTTTGTTATATATTATATTTAAATTTTAATTTAGGGTTGTATTGTACTGAGAAAATGTTTTAAGTATAGATATTTAATTGCCCCTTTAATGTATGCAATTGGTTTGATTCTTTAATAAGTTAAGAGTATTAAAATCTTGTATAAATTGCTTGTTAGTTCTTACTTAAATTTCTCATACGTGTAAATTAATGAATAATTCTGTTGATTTTCTTTATTCGGAACTAACATTGTTGTTGTAATAATTGAATTGCCTTTTTATCTTGGACACATTAATTAAAAACAGATTTGCGGGAAAGAGTTAAAATTACTAAATGAAATCGTCATTGCGGCGTAAAACAAAACTTATCGTTGGTATAGTTATCGATAAGATGGAATTTATAATATTTTACTAAATTTTGAAGTTTTTACGTTATTTCGAGACTGATCTTGAAATTTTGTATATTTCGATTTTTGTTTCTTACCAATTTGATGGTAAGTGTTTCGCTGTTAGACGATGGAATTTTGAGAAATTGGTTTGTAAGTTTCAAAATATTAGACTGACAATTTCAGTACTATACAGCTCATGTTTGCAGTATAATTTTTAAATGCTACTGGATTTCAGTTTAGTTTTATTATTAATATAATTCAAATAAATATGATTTCAGGAAATTCTATTGTAAGTTGTTGTGTTATAGGAGGATTAATTAATAAATGTTTGTATTATTTAGGAAGCCGAAAAACATTAATGAAGAATTAAATTTCAGGAGTCTTAAGATGTTTGTGGAATAATACTTCTTTAAATATTAATTGATGATTGTGTAGTTTAGAATTGTGTTGTGTTTGTATTACTAACTATCGAATTTACCTAGATGACTCTGAGTAGAGTGAATTAATCAATCAATTTTGTTTTAGGAAGCTGGAAAGTGTTAATGTCGAATTATATTTCAGGAAATTCCAGATGCTCGTGAAATAATAATATTTTTTATCAGGTTGCTGATTTATAGAAGCAATTGTTGAAGACCAGTATCATCGTTATCCATTGAACCTATTAAACCTTTATCCCTCCTCCGTAGATTAGAAGTAGATTAGAATTGTGTTGTGCCGTACGATCGCTAGGTGTCTGAAACCGGGTCGTTCTGTCCCAAAAAAAAAAAAAAAAAAAAAAAAAAAAAAAAAAAAAAAAAAAAAAAAAACCTTATCCTATCCCTCCTATTGTTATGTGTAAACAGGCTGTAGGAATAGGCCCGGCGTTAACCGGGACACTCGTCAAGAACTTGGTTCTACAGTCAAATCAATCAATCAATCAATCAAATCTAAAACAAACGTTAAAATATAAAAAATATTATAAATTTAAAAGTTTTAATTGTGATAAAAGGGTATATGAGTGCATAATTTCTTTATGTAAACGGACTAAAACATAACCCTCAAATATATTGATATACTTTTATAAAAACAATACCGAAATTTTTGTAAGGCGAAATCCTTAATGATCCTTCTAACACTATAAATGGCACTAGTGACGAACAGCTAGGGAATAAGTAAATGATCCTTGAGAGACCCATTTATTTATCATATATAAAAATGAAAATGTTGATTTATATTTACTTATATACGAGTATGATAGACTCCTACGTGATTGATATAATGAATCATTGAACGGCTGCTTTATATAGTGAATAGGAAGCAGTGTTATAAATTATTTTTGTGGGTGATTTTGTGATTTTGCAAGGTAGACTTTAATTTCTCTGATCCCAATTCTAGAGATAAATTTATGCGGTGGCGTATATCGGCAGATAGGCCTTGGTTATTCCGGTCTTCCCTGAGCAGCCCAGGTCCATATCATGAACAGAAAACACTTTTCTTTGTGAGAGATTTTCTGTTTTTACTATGTAGACTTTAATTTCTCTGTGTCAGGAACCCATACGGGTTGTGGTCGCTCAACAACCTAAATTGAATTTATCGCTTACGAATAAATTTCCGTCTCGGTAGAAAAGTGGTCCACATGCTTGCTCCTGCGACCGTAGGTCCCGGTTTTACACAACAAAATAGTCGTGAACATCGTATTGGTGTCCATTAAAATAATATTTTGTCCGAAAAGCCGAAAAAATTCTTAAACAAATTAGAAATAATATTTTAATTGGGAATTAGAAATATTATTTTATTTGAAAAATAAAATAATATATAAAATGACAGTGAACGTACATATGTGTGTAGAAAACTTACAAAATATGACTAAAACAGCATGAATAAAATGTTCAATAAAATTAAATTTAAATTAACAATTAGGACAAAACTACGAATAGCGATTCAATGTTATCAAACTTAAGTATCCATATTTTTAATTGAGATAAGAATTCTCCAACACGACAAATATTTTTAATGCTATCCGGTAACTTATTATACAGAACTGGTGCAATAAATACGGAGAATTTTCTAAAATGTTCCTATCTCGGTGTAGAATAAATACAACTATTAAAATTTCTCAATTTATATTTGGTAGTTTTAAAATTTAAATTTCCGCTCCTTAAAAAAAACATTTTAAGAACTTTAAAAATAAAGAAATATCTCAATGGATCAATCAATTGTATCAATCAAAACAATGGTGGAGCAGACGTTAACCTCTTACTTTTTACGCTATTTGCCGTAGGCACTTGTCGAAACACACTAATACTTAATAAACACATTTTATTAACCACTTGTTTTTTATTTCGCAGAATTATATTTTTGAATATTTTAATTAAAATTTTTTTTTTTTTTTTAATTTTTTTTTTTTTTTATTTTATTTTATTTTTTTTTTGATGATGACCTAACAAGTCGAAATCGATCGAGTGATTTTTTTTAAACTTTTTGAACAAATTTTTAAATTAAAATATTCAAAAATATAATTCTGCGAAATAAAAAACAAGTGGTTAATAAAATGTGTTTATTAAGTGTTAACCTCTTACGCTTTAATAAGATTCGAATTGACGTGTTTTGCGCAACAATCAAAGGTTGTATCGAGCTTAAATATACCCCTCCTCAGACAGTTAACCCATACTGTAGCTTTGACTGAACTAAACCATAATAAATCTGTAATAAAACTTTTATTGGACATAAAAGTCTTAACAGATAAAGTTTTCGGTTACAAGCATAAATATAATGTTGGATCACTTCAATATGAGATTTGAAATTTAGTCTGCAGTCCAAGACTACACCCAGATATTTGAAATTGTCAACTACCTCAAGAAGATTGCATTTGTCTGAACAGCTGGCGATCACTGCTGTAACGTTATTAAATTCATAATTCTGACAAATATTGGAATGATAAATAATGTCGGAATCTATAGTTATAGAACCGTTTAATTTGAAGAACATTACTTTAGACTTATTACTCAGAATCATAAAATGAACATCCTATATCACCTGCGTAAGATCAGCAAATCATAGTTTATTTGAGTAGTAATGACCACATTAGTTAGGCCCGTATAGGTAATTGCGATATCGTCTGCGAAACCAATAACATTACCTTTCAATTTTAACTGAAAAATTGAGTTAATGTGAATAATAAATAATGTGGGACCTAAGACTGACCCCTACGGAACACCACACCGAATGACTCCAGCACTATTATATTTGTTGCCAACTTTTATCAGCTGTGACCTATCCTTAAGATATGATTCACGCAAATTATAGGCGACGCCTCGAATTCCTGCGCAATGAAGCTTGTATACTAGTGTTTTGTGGTCAATCGTATCAAAAGCTTTAGTGAGATCAATAAAGTTAGTCGGAACATTTGCACCTAAGTCTAAAAATTTTACAATATGGTCAACAAAATCGTTCAGCGCAAGTTCCGTACTTTTACCGTCCCTAAACCCATATTGCTAATCAGAGAAGGAGGAAATATCTTTCAAAAATAGAAGCAATCTGGTTTTCACACATTTTTCGAATAGCTTCGAAAATACTGAGAGCAATGATTTCGGTCTATAATTAGGTGGATCATTTCTATCACCCTTTTTGAATATGGGAATAACAGTTTTAAGCAAATTTAAGGCAATCTTGAAAAATTTCTTGTTCCAAACTGAGATTAAAGATATAAGCTAATACATAAACAATGGAATGCGAAATTTGTTTTATTAAATAGTTGCTGATATTGTCACATCCAGAAGAATTTGAATTATCTAAGCTATTAATGTAGATAAGAATTTCTTGCGGCGTGATATCCGAAAAGAAAAGAGAATTAGATACTACCTTGGGTCGTAACATCTCTGTGTCTCCATCCGAATTATGGCCACTGCACAAAATGGACCGTTTCAGTAATTGAGGGGCATTAATAAAATACGAATTAAATATTTCTGAGATGCATAATGGATCGGATACGAATTTACCTTCTCCATTTAAAATAGACCAAATATCAGAATTAGATTTTTGCTTACCAACAATTTCGTTAATAATTCGCCATTGATGACTTTTTAGATTGTTCTTAACATTCACGAACTTGTTATTATAATACTGTTCTTTAGTAGTCATAATTTTACTATTGATTTTATGCTGAAGTGATTTAACTCTTTTGCTTAGATTAGCATTATTCGGTTGCTTCAGCAAAAGTTTCAGTAATTTATGTTTAAGTTTAATTAATTTCATTAAAGCAATGCTCATCCAGGGTTTAATTTTTCTAAGACTGGGGGCGGGTTTAAATTCAAATGAAGATTGCTTTATTTTTGAAGTAATCATCGCGGTAAATTTATTCATTAAAGTATTTGGATCAGTCTCTTGAAGCAAAGTCCACTGATCAAGCATTAAAAGAGAATTTAACTTCGGAAAATCTATTTTTGTAATCGGACGTCGTTCAACTGTCTGCTTAGCATATTTTGGCATATGCTTAATTTGGAGTAACATCAAATGATGATCAGAAAGCTTGTAATCAAATGATTCCCCTATAAGAGCTCATAATTTGAATGAGGTTTCATACGAACAAAAATATGATCAATACATGATGAGGTAGAGGAAGTTACACGAGTAGGAGTATTAATTAGACTTTTTAAATCGAAATTAGACATGATTGTTAGATAATTTTTTACCTGGTCATTAATAGAGAATTTTAAGATGTCTATATTGAAATCGCCAAGTATAAATACATTTTTGGCTTAAATTCCGTTTAAGTAGGAAGAAAATTCTTCAATAAAATCAGCAATTAAACAAACATTAAACCGATAAACGCATATTATGCAAAACACGTCACTTCGAATGCTTAGATTTAATTGCACAATATCACCGGTACATAGATTTTTAGTGACATAACAAAAATTGAGACCCGCTTTAACATAGCCAACTACCCCACCAGCTGAGTACTTGTTGTTACAGCCATCGATCAAAGAATATCCATTGAGTTGATAAGAAGACACTTCGACACTGTTTATCCAAATTTAAAAAAAAAAATATCTGGCAATGAATTGTATGCACTATACAGTGAGCAAACAAAGAATCAATATTTGCACGTAAGCTATACGCGCATTTTGATGGACAATTGAAAAATTATTATTAACGTGCATAAAAGAACCCGAAGGAGAGGTGCTATTAACAAATGAATTAGAGTGGTTTTGATCTGTACTACGATTAGTAATCATTATATCAAATGATAATTATGAAATAAAAAATCTTTTCTGATTAGTTTGTCAAGATCACTCGCATCATTTATCAACCACACATTCCCACCATCATCCTTCCTCATCAAAATTTTGCCATCCTGGAACCATAAATGCTTATAATTTTTGGCAATTTTAGTGTTCTTAGCATTAAAATATAATTGTCTTACTACGAAGCTCATAGTTTCATTGATAAAAATTTTGCGGTTAACCGCAATTCGCTCCAGTGACTTTCATCCTTTTCTTGGCTTGAAGAATGGCATTTCTCACTTGTCGGCTACAGAATTTCACTTGTATACTATTTGATGGTTTGCCATCTTTGTTTTTTTTCGGAAAACATAATCAATACAAGTTGTGTTGACATCCAATTTTAATGCTGTGTTGGTTATGTTCGTCACTATAGTGCTAAGATCTTCACTAACAGTTACTTCAACTCCCACAATGTCTAAGGAATTAGAATACTGTTGCTGCTCTAATAAAACTGCCTTACTCTGTGTTTTAGATAGTTCCAAACGAAGACACTTAATTTCAGATGACAGCTGATCCATTTTTCTAACGCCTTATTAATCATTGACAACACTGTTGGCTGTGTTTGATTTCATTAAATAGTGTTTCCAAGGTTATATTTTGATTATCTGCATTTTTTGGTTTATTAGTGTGCGCAGGAGAAACTGGGCAGTTATCATTGTTACAATTAATTTTAGATGTTGATGAACAACTGTGTCATTGCCACTGTTTTTTCTCGACGCGCATAAACTCCAAGTCCCGCTCATTCAACTTTGCACATACAGGATGGAAAATATTTATACACTGGCTGCAGGTAATTTTAGCCCGGTTAATTTTAATCTCGCAGGTAATACAAGCCATGACAATGAAGATGTTACAATTTACCACTATGTTCGATGCAAATACACTTATACAACAGAGTTTTTTATTTTTTTATTATAAATAACTACAGATATCACTATATGATTACGATAACACAGAATTGTCAGATTTTAATACTTTCTATTTTCTGTTTTAATTAATATGTAGAAATTATGAACTTGAAATTATGAAATTATGAGTGACTAAACTGGTATTGGAAACAATAATTTTTATATCATTTAATTAGACTTTAATTTACGTTTTGTACCCTACAACGGTTTGAACTCATTATTCTGCTGTAGTTTTATACTGCCTCCTGAGACGTGACAATCGACTAATATTTATGTAGACTCCGGACGTCCGGACCTTTTCTTTGGTTCTTCAACAGTTATGCGTCTGTGTATGAGGTACTTTAGTTTATATATTGGATGAACTTCTCCCTATTCCAAAATTCTTTCGGATGGATCCAGTTCAACTTTGATCATTGGTTGTGATTGCTTCAAGCGGTTCATGATCCTATGTACATTCTATATCTTAAATCCTTCTTCAACAAGCGCAGCTTGGATTTCGGTTGTTTCAAGATGGACATCGATGCCTTTAATAATGACAGAAAGACCCTTTGAAGGGTATGTATTATAGTTTCTGTTGTGAGCATCGTAATAATTAGTGACTTCTCTATAGTTGTTGACCTCATGTGTTTGAATTTTTACTTCGTGTATTTTGCCTCGAAGTAAATTTGTCACGTGAAATGTTTTTCCATTTGTTAGCACGATTGTATTGAGTTCTTGCACCAACTTGTGTGTATCGATTTCGCGTAAGTAGATTGGAGGTGGCTTGTATTTTCGAATAACCTGTTCTTGCGTATTTGCATTTACAGTTTGGCTCTCTTCCGCATCATTTTCGATGAACGTTTCAAATCAGTTGTTTAGCGGTACTTTGAAATTTTTGACGTTCGATTTCTTACTTGTGTCCAAGTACCAATAGTCAGCATGATTTCAATAACAATTAGTGAGGGGCGTACCAGTGCCAGAAATCGATTAAAATGGCCGAGACAATGCCGGTTGTACCTTTAGAAAAATATTTGTTAATCAAATTTTATTTTTTTTTTTTCATTAAATTTGTTGTTCTGCAATGTAGGCGGTAACATTAAGCTATTTATGAAGCGATTGTGGTGAAATTGGGTACGGTGGGTGAATGTCAGTTTCTTGAATGATTTTTAGGCGAAATCCAAAAAAACGGTCAACTGTAATGGAACTAAACCATTTAATAACTGGTCATGGTGAAATTGTGTATTGTAAAATGGTTTTTGGAATAGTTATAGAAAGTAACCAATTTTAACGGAGCAAGAGGCCGATCTCCATGAAATATTTCTGATGAAAATAGGAATGTTTAATAAGTTTTCGAGGAGGTTCTGGACTACGACCAAATACTGCGAAACTATGCAATTTATTAACATTTTTTATAACACATTTTTCAGAACTCATCGAAGAATATTAGATTTTTTGGTGAGCTGGGGTTGCTGTGAGTTTCGGCATACCATGTAAAGGACGCAGTCACCCGTTTATATTTATTTTTAGTTTTTTTGTTTATTTCTGTCACGGCTTTCGGAGACGTTCCAAAAAACAGAATTACCGGCAGATAAAAATCCACCAGCCTCTACTTGCTTTGGAGGCGTCTCAAAGGATTTTGATAAAAACCCCCTGGTAAGATGAAGTGAAGTAGTTTTCATTTTTATAGCATAATCGAAAAAGGGGTTTTAAAAATAAATTCTTGGGGCGGCACGAATTTCTAGAAATCAGCCAATTTCAATGAACCTAAACCATTTTGAATCCGAGCCGTGCAACCCGTCTATACCTATAGAACTCGTTTGAACTAAAACAACATTTAAAATTTGCCACGCGTGAAGTAAAAATTTTTCGGATTAAGGAAAGTGATTTTGAGATGGTCACATTCATGCCCTACATTTAGAAAAATTAAAGAAAATCATTCAGTAGCAACTTTGCGAAATTGGGCTGCGGGCCAGATATACAACTCGTATTTCAACTAAAATTACATTTAAATTTGGTATTATTAAGTATTGTATAAAACTGTCGGATTAATGCTATGGGTTCTCAAACTTGTGCATGACTTTTAGAAAAATTAGAAAAAAATCGTTTCATGGCAATTTTGCGGAATTGGGCCCTCGGGTAGGTAGATCGATACAACTCGTATTTGGACAATTCATATAACGATTTTTATCTAATTTTACAAAATAAGGCGTGATTGTGAGCCTGTCAAACCCACATTAAATACTGTATCAATATACATGGCACAGGACCCAATTTCGCAAGGTTGCCACGAAATGATTTTCCTCGAATTTTTCTAAAAGTAAGGCATAAGTGTGTGCATTTTAAAACCACATAGCCTTAATCCTTAGAATTGTGGGATTACTTCTTCCATATATGGCTCTTCGAAAATAGCGAATTAGTACTAGAACAACCCCGTATGTTAAGTAAAGTGGAGAATACATCTGATAACATATTTTGAACAGGAATGTTCATCTCGTTCATTCAGCAGTCTTTCTTATTCAATGGAATTGATCCTTTTTTGGATTACCACAAATTCGGCCTCTATATTTGTTGAATGACAATGCGGACATACGTGTTAGGAATATGCAATCACAATGACCAAGTTCATTGGTTTTTAGGTGAAAAATAACATTCATTTTACTTATTCGATTATGATTTATTTTTATTGGCACACAACAATAAAGTAATGTTCAAAATTAAAACGTAAACTGTTTTGGTGAGACACACGATACATTATATGAGCGAGATGAGCCGATTTTTTTTTGGCTCCACATATAAACGGACAGTATTTTATCGATACCCCATAATAAAACTTAATTTACTGAATAAACAAAAACTTGCTGTGTTTTCTGTGTATCCTGAATACACACAATACAGTTACTAACAAACAGGCATATTAATCTTTTGACATAGATTTTTCAATAAGCCAAATTAATGGATAGAGGGGATATACGATTATAAAATCTCCATTTCTCCCACCCGACATGCAAACATACATATTTGGATAGGCTTAACGCAAACATAACAATTTTGTAAATTTTTGTCGTTTAACCAAAATCGATCCCATATTTTGTTTGGTTTTGATATTTAGATTATATGCTAACTATTGTATATGTTATGTCTATATATCGAGAGACGTATATAGTGTAACCACAAATTAAGTGGCAGCCAATTAGCATTATCCTATTAATGGCTCCTTTTTGTTTTGGTTTCTTTTCAGGTCACAATATTTTTTTTAGGAATATTTATTACAGGTATCTTAGGCAATGTACTCGTTTGTGTGGTCATCATACGAAATTCTGGGATGCACACGGCCACCAATTATTATTTATTTAGCCTAGCTGTGTCGGATTTAATATTTCTACTGTGGGGTAAGTCTTATTGTATTTTACATATTCATACGTACAGGTTTACACCGTTGTGGCTTAATTGACATTTTAAGTTTGTTTATATTTAAGACTGACATTGATGGATTCTATAGGTTATATAACGTATTCGTATATACGTAAACGGCATCATCTTTAAAACTTTGTATCGATTGTACTTCTTATTAAATAAAAAACAGTTCAATTTCCTTAACAATTAGTGTGTTTTTTTATAGAAATCTTATCACTATTAACCCTATAAGTACTTAGAATGACTATGTAATGTACGTGAGGACCATTTAAAAATCATATCTCGTCTAAATTACACAATATAACTTTGCGTGGATGTATTTTATTACACTAATACTATTACAATAAATTTTTTGTTGTTGTATTTTTTGGATTAGTTTGGTTAAACTTCACTAGCATAAACCATAGGACTTAAAGTAGGCGGTAATGGATTCCTGGATTCCGTAAGCTTCCTCGGAGATGTGACAACCTGACATAAAATCGTCTACGTAAAAGTCGTGCAATAATTTATTTGCGACATATTAATCTGTTTCCAATCTCTTGTAAACACCGTGTTGCAAGATATGGTGCTGATGCTGTTCCATATGTAGCCCTCGGTAATGTTTTGGTGGTTGGTTTGGGCTCACTCCGCCATAGTATCCTGTGATACGTTCTATGCTCCGGATGTATTTGTTGGAACATTTCTTCGACAATTGTTGTAAATACGAATTTATAAATCCGGAATCGCATGAGAATAGATGTAAGTGGCACGTATTAAATTGGTCCGATCATCAACCAATCGTTAAGTGAAGCTCCATTTAATGACTTGAATGACGTGTCAAAAACAACTTTCAATTTTGTTGTAGAACTGGATTCTGGAGTAATCCATGGCGAGAAAGATAATATACTCCATTGGTTTGGTCTAACTCGTCTGCAAGTACTTCTTCCATGGGAATGGGTACAAAGGGCCGAATGTCGAAGGGCCGAATGTCGATGGGCTGAATGTGTCGAAGGGCTGAATGTGTCGAAGGGCCGAATGGGTCGAAGGGCCGAATATCGAAGGGCCGAATGTCGAAGGGCCGAATGTCGAAGGGCGGAATGTGTCGAAGGGCCAAATGTGTCGACGGGCCGAATGTCGAAGGGCCGAATGGGTCGAAGGGCCGAATTTTTTTTGGTTTTAGAAACACAATTTTTTTTTAATTTTGTTGTTTTATTGAATATTTTGTAATTTTTTTTTTAAACATAAATGATTTTTTATGAATTTATGTATTTTACTATTTTTCATCACGTATCCAATCAGCGGTACATTTTGGTGAAGGAAAATTTTGTCATGCGCCACCAATAGGTATATTTCCTTTCCTGACCCAACTTACGCATTTGTGCGTTCCTTTTAAAACTATTTTCGTTCGGATAAAAACAATATAACTATATACACAATTGTATTTTTTGTACTTCTACACAAGCGAAATTTTTGGCGTAAGTGTAGATGACGTATACATCGCCGATATCGGGGGAGATAAAAATTTTTAAAAAAAAATCTTTATAGGATTGTATACCTATCATTTTTAGGAGGTGCAAGCCAAAAATTTCGTAAAAATCACCACATTTCCCTGGAAAATTTTCAGTTTTTCCAAAAATATTTTTTTGATTTTTTTCATCCAAAAATTAAAAATCTGCCTTTTTTATTTATCAAATCTTAATTTTAATGATAAAAATTCGAATTACACTGTCATGAAACGGGTAACAAATTAAATTTTTGAGTTATTTTAATAAAACTGTTTAATTTTCCGCAAAATTTTTCCGTGTTTTTATTTTTCAACATTTTTTTTAGTTTTATTTATTTTTATTAATAATGATTGCTTCGTCAATCTTGCAGACACAGATCAAAGAGTTTTTATCGCTCTTATCGCTTCTTCTGATAGTGCCACAAATGTTAAAAAAAATCAACTTTTGTAAATATAAAACTTTCTTTTAATGTATCTTTAATTCGTTATACACCTTAGAGGATGGGGGGATGCAGGGGCGCCCCTAGACACCCGCTTTTTCAGAATTTATAAAATTCTTCAAGTGGCAAATTTTATTTATAATTTTAAACTAAGTAAAAAAATAATAAAATTTTCCTAAAAAAATTGCAAAATTTTCCCGGAAAAATTACTTGTACTGTCGAAAAACTGTTAAAATACAATGTTAATATCAAAATTTAAAAAACAAAATACACATTTTTACTATTTTGAATAAAATAATACGCAATTTGTTACTAAAAAAAATGAAAAGGTCAAAATTTTCCCGGAAAATGTGATAATATTCTCGAAAGTTTTGGCTTGCACTTCCTAAAAATCATAGATACACAATCCTCACAAAGAAAATTTTTTAAAAAAATGTCATCTTACCCAAATATTTTATCAAAATCGCCATTACATACTATGATTTTTTACCCACACATTTATGTGGTTGGACTTAAATAGTGCCAATTTTTTTTTTTGTTTGAAAAAGGGATATGTAAAAAAAGATAAAAAAATAATTAAATTAAATAAAAAACTATATTTCTAAAAACAAAAAAAAAATAAAATATAAAATTCGGCCCTCCGACCAATTCGGCCCTTCGACGCATTCGGCCCTTCGACATTCGGCCCTTCGACATTCGACCCTTCGACACATTCGGCCCTTCGACATTCGGCCCTTCGACATTCGGCCCCTCGACACATTCGGCCCTTTGACATTTGGCCCTTTGATATCATACCCTTCCATGTGGTTGAGTACTTCGAATTCTTCCATAAACTTGACGCATGATGT
This sequence comes from Nephrotoma flavescens, assembly GCA_932526605.1. Taxonomy (NCBI): domain Eukaryota; kingdom Metazoa; phylum Arthropoda; class Insecta; order Diptera; family Tipulidae; genus Nephrotoma; species Nephrotoma flavescens. The sequence continues at coordinate 72,564,500 of OW052221.1, forward strand.
TCTAAATTGTGCATCTTTTCGGAATTTCCTCTCCATGGTGTAAATGATGGTTTAAATGGAAGCTTTACTACGAATCCTCAATCCCGTAGTCGTTTAGTCGTTTGGTTATAAACCTCCTTCCAGCATTTTTCTTCCTCTGAATAATTTGATGACGGTCTCGAAAGTGACGTGTCTTCTAATTTGACGTGATTTGTCTACATTTATATCACAATGTAGAGACTATTGCGATTCTTTACTTGTTGGTTGATGTTCTGTTAGTCCACTACTGCTTAAATGTACGAGTTTTTTTTCTATTAACCTAAAGAAGTCGTCGCTTCCCAACAAGACATCAAGTTTATTGGACTGGTTGAAAGAGGGGTCAGCGAGGGATAAGTTTTAAAATTTGTTAAATATCTCATTTCTGATTAAGGTGGCTGGTTGATGAAGATTATGACGAATATGAAGTAAATGCTAAACTTTTGCTAGTTTCATTAATTGTGTTTGTGTTAGTGTTATTACCTGTGTCAGACGGAAATTATCGAAAATAAGAGTTTTCTTCTTTGTAGTTAGTAAATCTTATTAAAATTAACTGAATAATATAAAACCACTTAATCTGGACTAGTTACATGAATGTTTAATTTGGCTCAAAATTATAATTAAAATTTAAAAAAACAACAATTACACTACAAATTATCAAACTATTAATGAACAAACTTGCCTTAATTCAGGGAATACAAAGTAAATATTTAAACAAGTATCGTATGATAAATGATAAAGAAAAAAATCCGGTTGCATTTACCGCTAAGGAAAACATGCTCCTATTCAGACAGCAAAAATAAATCGTATTCATAATTCTAAGCACCAAATTATACTATATTGTATAGATAGAATAGATACAACTATTAATTAAGAATTCTTGAATATGAGGTATTCCTAGAGATCTAAACACAACCTCAGGTATATGGAGTGTTAGTAAGGGATCATTTTAGTTAGAAAATATATTCAGTTGCTCCCCATCCAAGGAAGAGGACAGTTTTGTATTATGACCAAATATAATAAAATTTCTCAGTCTAACTGAGATATCCCTAGAGATCTAAACAACACTTTAAGTATATGGGGTGTTAGTTGAGGACTATTTCAGTTTGAAAATATATTCAGTTGCTCCCCATCCAGGAGAGGAGTCAGTTAATAAAATATTGTATTATGACCAAATATAATAAAAATTCTCAGGCTAACTGAGATATGCCTAGAAATCTAAACAATACCTCAGGTATATGGGGTGTTAGTTGGGGACCATGTCAGATAGTAAATATATTCAGGTGCTCCCCATCTAGCGGAAAGGGCAGTTATAATAAATATACATCTAGAGAGACGTTTAATTATGCGTAACAGAAACATTCAATCTACAAAATAAATATTCGAAGGACAAAAGAAATGTTAAGCACCTCCAAATAAAAAATTAAATTTCTTCAAAAAAAAATAAGACAATTTCACTTTAACCATGTTGAACTGAAATTTATTATTTTATTAACCCCTTAATTGGGCTAATTAGCATAAAAACCTCTGTCCCAGATTCAACATCGTTTGATCTATGCAGCATTTTTCAGCCAGACTACCTAGCATTCAGCGCCTGGGGGGCTTTTCTGTGAAACGATGAAAGAGCTAGATTTTGCTGCAGATAGTGTATTTGTGAGAGTTAGCTTTAAATGGACCAATCTAATGAATTACCAGTGGAAAAGATTAACTCTGGCCTCATTTCATTTCCACTGAATTTTTGTCAATTCACAATCTCTAAAGAAGATTGATTTCGAAAGTGTTCCCGAATATTTCTTTTCACTGGATAATCCGCCGTTGTTATTGAATGAGAATGAATAATAAAAAAAAATAAAAAAAAAATATTAGTGCAAATTACAAAAACCATGTTTGGAACGCACCGTTTTGGCAGTGAAAAAGAAGGACGTAAAATCGCTGGCTAATTGCATTCATTTAACTTTATAAATTCAATTAGAGATGGAGATGAAGTCGTCAACTATCCAATTGAATTCCTGAATTCATTGGGTTTGCCAGGAATGCCGTCGCACAATTTGCATCTCAAGGTCAGTTTGATCATAATCATGTTGCAACCTGAACCAACCAACACAATGAAAAAAGAATAGATTTTAAGCCATGATGGGCAACGTGATTGAAGCAACGATAATCATAGGAAAGTACAAAGGCGACGAAGTTCTGATTCTAACACCACCACTGATTCCAACCGACTTGCCATTTCAATTTAAGCGTGTTCAGTTTCCGCATCGCCTTGCATTCGCAATGACGATTAATAAATGACAAGACCAACCGTTGGAAGTATGTGGAATTGACCTTGAATTGCAGTAATTTCCCCATGAGCAGTTGTACGTGACGTGATCGAGACTCGGTAAACCATCAACGCTATTCATTTTCATAAAATAATACTTTAATAACTGTATTCTCCCCTGAAAAAGGAGCAACTCAATATATTTTCTAACTGACATGGTCCCCAACTAACACCCCATATACCTGAAGTGTTGTTAAAATCTCTAGGGATATCTCAGTTAGCCTGAGAAATTTTATTATATTTCGTCATAATACAATATTTTTTTAACAGACCCCTCCCCTGGATAGGGAGTAACTGAATATATTTTCAAACTCAAATGGTCCCCAACTAACACTCCATATACCTGAAGTGTTGTTTTGATCTCTAGGGATATCTCAGTTAGCCTACGAAATTTTATTATATTTCGTCATAATTCAATATTTTTTTAACTGACCCCTCCCGTGGATGAGGAGCAACTGAATATATTTTCAAACTCAAGTGGTCCCCAACTAACACCCCATATACCTGAGGTTTTGTTTAGATCTCTAGGGATATCTCAATTACCCTGAGAATTTTTATTATATTTGGTCATAATCAATATTTTTTTAACTGACCCCTCCCCTGGATGGGGAGCACCTGAATATATTTTCTATCTGACATGGTCCCCAACTTATACCCCATATACCTGAGGTTTTATTTAGATCTCTAGGGATATCTCAGTTAGCCCGAGAAATTTTATTATATTTCGTCATAATACAATATTTTATTAACAAACCCCTCCCGTGGATGGGGAGCAACTGAATATATTTTATAATTGAAATGGTACCCAACTAACACCATATGTACCTGAGATTGTATTAAGATGTCATGGAATACCTCAGTTTGCCTAAGAATTTTTATTATTTTCGATCATAAAACAAAATTTTTTTAACTTTCTTCTCCGCTGGGTCGAGCCATCGACCGGAACATGTGAAAATCCGAGATAACCAGGTCTGGCGAACAAACGGGTGCGATAACAGATCCCATCTCAGCGTTTTGATGGTGCCCTGGACGATGGGAGTGCGAGGGCTTGGAGCGTGCTGTCGTGCTGCAATATCACTAGTTAGTGTCTCGTGTGGTGTCCCATTCTGGCCGGTTTTGGAGCAATGTTGATTTAGATTGATGAGTTGTTGTCGGTGGCGTGGCCCATTAACGGTTTAGCTCTGTTTTAACAGCTAACGCAGTACACGATTGCTTTCTGGTCTGACCAACCACAGAGCATTATCTTCTTTCCGAAGCGATTTGGCCGTGCCGTCGATGTTGAAGTTTCGCCTGGTGAAAGCCACGACTTTTTGAATTTGGGTTTCTTAAAAAAGACTCACTTCTCATCTCCCATAGCAATTCAATGCATGAAACTATTTCTTCATTATTTTCCCTCCTTTGAAATTTTTCCTATAGCATGTAAACGTTTGGAAATACCTTGGCGAGTCGTGTTTAAGGTCTCCACAAGTTGATTTTGCCAATAACGCTTGCAGCTCAGTGTCTTCAAATGTGTTTGGTCTTCCGGAGCGCTTCTTGCCCTCAATATCGCAAGATCGCCACTTCTGAACCGTTTAAAACAATCTTCCCCCCGCCATAAGCAAATGACGTGCTTCAGCTGCATTTTGTTCAAGTTGAAGCAGAAAAGCAAAAGCCCGCAAATGCTGTTTGTTTGGTGCAAAACTCAACATTTTCGTACTTAGATAAAATATTTTTGCGTTGCGATATGTGCTGGTATTACCACTGGTTATCGTTATCAACTGTCTACGCTATGAACAAAACACAACTTCTGACATAAATGATAACTAGATGTGTCGCTAGCACCATCTATGTATGAAACCCGGAAATTTAGAAGACGGCCAATGGGACTCTTCTTCAACATGTTAGATGCAGCGGGGTTTGCCACGTATAATTTGAATAAATTAACAAACCAACATCTCTATGACTCATCGGCTTCTTCAGAATGAAAAGAATTTCTCAATAAATTGACATTGCAGCTGGTGAACAATAAAATCGAAAAGCGACTTGCCATTCCCAGGGCCTTGAAAAAAGGGTAAAAATCGTAATGAGTGAAATAGGATACAATATTGTCGAATTGATATTAGTACCAACCGCTCAAAACAAAAACAAAACCAAAATTCGTAAAACACAAAGATGTAATTTATGTCCACGGAGTGCTGACGTGAAAGCAATTGGAACTTGTCACTTCTGCGATAAGCCAGCAGGCAACATCAAACCGTGTGTGATGATTGCATTACTTTAGAAATAAAGTAAATTACATATAAATTACGCAGTTTGGAGCAAGTTCCCGTAACCTGCACAAAAATAATGTATTACAAACCTGAATAAGGTTGATTTTCCCTTCACTATGCTTACGAAGTAACATTTGACCCAATATCTGGTGGTGGTCTGGCGTATAATAAATTATTAAATGTGGCAAAACAAACATTTGTATTGGAATTTGAAACCTACATCTTATGATGCCAATTCCGTCTGATATAACAAAAACATATTTTATTACACACCTGGATAAGGTTGACCTACATTAAATAAGGCTTCTAGTGTAATATTTGGCCTAAAACTTGGTGGCAGTCTTGTGTAATAAATAATTTGAATTGGTCAAATTGACATTCTTGTTATAAATAATGTTTGGGGTGAAATTTATCCTTACGCAAGTTATAGGGGTGGTTTTAAAATAACTAATTCAATGTATATAATTAATTTGTATAGCAAATTCTGCTCCAAGAACTATGCCGATATTATAGTTACATCAACAGTTACATTTTTGGCGGTGCAGGTTTAATTGTAAACTGAACCGGACCACTCGTTCCTCGAAAACAGCAACTGTAATGAGATCGGGATATTATTACTCCTGGATGATGAGCTCCTGATTATATTTTCTTTAATTCACCTTGGTATTCAACTAACAGTCCATATGTGTTTAGATTTCTAGGGATATCTTAGTTGATCTAATAATTCTTAATATATTTTTGGTTATAATACAATATTCTATAAATTATTCTCATCCCTAGATATGGATGTTCTCACTATTTTTCTTACTAACGTGAACCCCAACTAATAATTTATACAAGTAAGGTTGTATTTATATCTCTATAGATATTTATTGTGGCCCTAAGAATTCTCATTATATTTGTTACCATTTCCGAAAATAGGAGTTCCCTGCAATTGGAGCTTGGTATTATTTTTTTAATTTTTCTATTATCCCACCCATGTGGGTGAGTAGTGGGTAGTTATGTAGTTCAGTGTGTAGTGTTTGTTACTAATCTGCCTCGGATACCGATTTTCTAGTTATTTTTTAAAACTTTTATTAACCGCACTATTCTTATTAGTAAATAAGAATATTGCGGTTAATAAAAGTTTTAATTAATTATCTTAAAAAAAGCCGAAAAAAATATAATATATTTACCATTTCATTAAAATTGATTAATTAAATGGTTCATATATTAGAATTTTATTTAGATTTTTTAAAGATAATTGCCAAAATAAAGTTAATTAAGTAAAAGTTATGTTAAGTTCCGCTTTATACAGGTATCATTTTGATATGCAGATGCACCAACACATAAATGTTTAGCATAGATTTGATAAAAACTTCACACTGCTATATAAGCATGTGAAGTTTTTTGCTAATTTGTTTACTAGTAAAACTTTAGCAGTAACTTCACATGCATAAGATTATGTTGGGGATCATTAGGCACTCTACTTTAATTTCTTTTAGTTCGAAGCGTGATGATATACAGATTTGCTGGGAACTACAACCTGCTGTTGCCTGACCAATATACTAGCGTTTGATCTCGCTAGTTGTAGTTGGTGTAGCAAACACTCGAACAAAATACGGGTACGTCTCGAAAAGCACTAACCTAAATATCCCTTACCAGAAATTCATTTTTAAATGTTAAGCTCATAAATTTTAAAAGTATTAAAACAAATATAAAATAAAATTTTATATTAGTTTTAAAAATATTATTTATATAGTGACGACTGGATAAACTATACGGTAGTACATACCAGGAAAAACTATTTACTATTTACTGTATACCCAGAGGCGAGATATAAAATTTTCTCTACCAATTTATAATTTCGTAAATATTAAAAATTATTTTGTAACAATACGAAACTAACTTTTAATTAAATAACAAAATTTGTCAATCATAAAATAATAGTATTTTATATATCACTTAGTATTTTTAATTAGCTTATATTCAACACAATGTTATATAGAGCTTTATTCCAAAAAATGTATAAATATTTTTATATGACAATGTAAAGTTCTATAACACAAACAATTTGGGTACACCACAGTAATACTTTATATGTTATAAGAACTAAACTATTTCTATTTACCTGCAGTCTGCACCTTGAACAAACATATAACATAAATAATTTGTTGCAGTGGTTTGTTTTCTGTTCAATTTCAAAGTTTTAATATGTATATTGAAGCATAAACTAACAAAAATTTTTTGCCCAGTATTTCAAAAACTAATCGTAAAATTTTTGGATTGAAAGCAACTCTTCTGCGTCATTTCCAATTTTAGTCTTTTTTATAGTGGGAACAGCACTACATAGCTTTCAAACAATATAAATCCTTTTTTAAAACCCTAATCATATACGATTATCGCCACTTAAAAATCTATTAGGTCATAAACAATCAAAATCAATATTAACCCCTCTACCAAAAAAAAAAGGATTTTTTTTAAATCCTTAACTCACTTTTCAATAAAATAGTTTTTTAATAATAAATTTTTCAACTATACCTACTCTACCTTTGTATACATGTAAAAGAAGTTTAGTGCGTGACACACCAATCGGTGTTTGCGTTATGTAAAATCAAAGTTTTATTGACGCAGAATAATATGCGAGAAAGAAAGTAAATCACAATTTACAAACAACCCCGTTAAAAATGTCAGCTAATTATTTTGTGTAGAGAGCGAACATCATTACCGTCTTAAGATCATTAATCACGAACGTAACTAATTATTGTACAAAATAATTTTTGTATATATGCGTGTCGTGTTCATCATCATTGTCGTATTCGTCTTGTGCCTTAGCAAATCCATTCAACGTTATTTCAAATAAGAAAATTCCTGTAGAATTTGTACTCGTATTGTGTTTTGCCTAATGGTACATCCTCGATATGCTTTTCATTTAAAATATTTCCTTTTCCTTATGTCCTCGGTTTTTTATATTTTAGGGCGAATAGAAATAAGCTTTTTAGTAGATTTTGTTCTCGTCGTATACTAAACGTCAGTACACAAAAGCTCTAAATTTCGAGTAAATAACGATTTACTATATATTGTGAGTGATTTACGGGTGTACAATGTGTGTGTGTTACAAACTTTGAAAATGCTCAATATTTATGGTTAATTTGAAATTTGTACCTTTATGTAAATTAAGAATACATCCCCATCTATCACTATGTGCAATGCGAGTATACGGATATTGATGAAATTTATGATGGTTTGGTAATTTATTATCTCGCAAACTACATAAAGAAATGATAATAGACGCCCCTTCCTGTACCAGTTTAGAAAATTGTAGATCTATATATATACCGTCTAAGTGTGTCTTAAGTTACATTTTTTGTTCTAAATAGTTTGTTTTCTAATTTAGAGTAGAGCCAGTTACAAAGTTGTTTTATAACATGTTCGCTTTTCATTAAAATGATGTATTAACACAAAGCCAACCTAAATAAATCGAGCCTGCCTATAAATCGCACTTTCAAATACGGAAAATAAAACAAAACCAAAAAACTAACTTTTCGTCAATTTTGTATGGAAGGTAGCATTACGTTTGATAAATAAAACATGAATTAAAAATATTGTAAAATTGATTTTTTTTTATTACATAAATCGATGACATATATAATAGATTTCATCTCATTCGAATCCCCGCAATCAGAAGGTTTCTCATTTTCTACAAATAATACAAATTAATAAAGGAAAATATAAGGAAATTTTGCTGTACAACAACAACAATTAAAAATATGGGAATGGATGACGTCATATTATCGTCATTTAAAACCAATTTTTAGAGAGTTGTGTGGATTACGTCACTGACGACAACACAACAGAAATTTACATTGAAGTTGTCGATTTTTCGTTTATTTTTTTAAATAAATTTTAAGCTCGCAAGGAGCTACATTTTGTATAAGGGTGTAAGGGTATTCGCCTTGAGGTAGCGACCTCATGTAAGGAAATAATACGTCTCTTAACACTTTTTTATATTGTTCTTTTCTCATGATGCCCTCAACGAAGTATATTGGACTAGGTCCATCTCCACTAATGCAGCTGCATATCATTACTGATGGTGGATGTTTCATGCCCCTGACTACGCAGTTCTCCCTAAACCTCTCTCCTGGTCTCCTTCTGACGAACTGGTCCTATTCTGTAACGGCCTCTAGCCATCATTCGTCACTATATATAACCTATAAATTTAAAATACTATTTAATTTCGGATTTTTTTATTTAACTTTTAAGAATATATAATGAGTGCTTAAAAAGTAGATTTACCTTCTTCCAGTCATCTATTGTCCAGTGCTCATGAAGTTTAGCCCAAATAAGATGTTTTTCCGTATTTTTTCAGTGAGTCTGGGTTTCTTTGTTGGACGCCTGCCGGTCTGGTCTCATAAAATGTACCGCCAGTTGGAAGAATCTTTGCAAAATTACTTACTGATGAGCAAGAAAATTTTTCCATTCCCTTTAACTTAAACACAAGTTTTTTAACTAAAAGATAAAAATCACTTAAGGTTGATTATTTCTTACTTTTGCTCAGTCCAAAATTTTTAAAAATACTTTGTTAAACCGCGTGTCAAACATAAAATGAGAGAATAATTAAAAATTAAAATATGCATGCTATTTTTAGTTTAGAAGAAGGCCCCAATTTCTTAGTTGATGTTGATTTCGAGATTGTTAAATGAGTTATTTAAGTAAAAAAAAAATTTGATTTTAACTGAACATTAGAAAAAAATTTAAAAATTTCTTTCACTATAGTTATAGAAACTAAAAAAGCATTAAAAAAAATAAATTTACTATCCATTTATTAAAAAAAAACAAAAAAACGAAATCACTTGTTTGTTGTCTTCCCTGACGTCACACTACCATGCGCAATATTAAACCACAAACAAAATAGCAATCAGACCTGTAAACCAATAGTAACTTTATGTGTAAATCAAATTCTCGATGTCGTTACAAATGGAAAAATATCTCGAGCGGCTGTTAGTAGAAATGCTTAGCTAAAACTCAAACCCTATTTCGTCTTTCTTGCTCAATATATTCATATTTCTTGCTCAATATATTTTTTTAATACGCGCGCGAACAAATGAAAAATTTTATATTTGTGTGTACAGTATAAAAGAAACAAACGGAAAAATACAAATGCAACGTATTTTTTATTTTCGTTTGAAAATATCCTTTCTATTATTGTATGTTTTAAATTTAATAAAACAGAATGTTTTGAAATCTAAAACGCACGTATTATGTATATACTATACATATACTAGATGTATATACATATGTACTATTTAAAATTGTGTGCACGATCGTAATTTCTTGTCGTTTAGGTATATAAAATTTAAAAAACATGTGATCATGAAAAGAAAGAGGATCTATTTTCGATGTATATATGTATGTACGTATATACATTGATTATGGTTTGGTGTGCTGCATGAAATATAGTTTATAAAAAAAAACAAATATTTGGAGGAAAGGATACGAAACATCAGAAATTTATGAACGAAAGGGAAAATATTATAATTAAATTGTTTTTTAGTGATCGCAGTAAACATTTAGATATACAAATTACATATTTGTGTTTAGTTACAATTTGTATATTTTATATGCCTATCTATACTGATTGGTCGAAATTAAATACATACATTCATTACTTAATTTTTCCTAAGTGTACTATAAGGATGATTGATATATGTTCTAAATTCAATAATATTAAAATTCCTAACAATTTTATAAATGATTTTAATTTTGAGAAAAATAATAAAATCAGCTTAGAGCGGAAAGATGCCATTGGGAGGATGTACTATGTATTTGGATTTGCATCTAAAAAATTGGTCAAGCATATATAGTACATTTTTGTTAACACTTTCCCCTTATTCCATATTATCTGAAGCATAGTATAGTATTTGAATTGTTTCAAATAAAAGCTAGTTATTCATTTTAACCAAATTTGCAAAAACATTAATATTTCGATGTCGGTTGTGATATATAGAATTATGAGTATACACAATATCCTTGGAATTCCATTTTTAAACTTCTAACCCCAAGTAAAAACCATCCTAAGGTTTAAAAATGAAAATAAATAAATTTCGGTTTTTGTTGTTTTCAACCGAGTTACAAGCTTACATTATAAGTACACTGCAATTTTTCAGATACCAACCACCACTTATCATGAAAACTACCCCAAATTTCTCTAGAATAAATTACCACTTTTTTGACAATTTCAAAAATAGACATTTCAATATCGGATATTGGGTATCGCTTTATAATCCTCATCAGAAGTGCAATTCGATTTTTAAGTTGTAACTTGGAACTTTAAATCATGGAAACAAATTTATTTAGCCACCCACTTTATTTATTAGGTGTATAACTTAATTTCTACAGATTTTTTTCACGGTATTTTGTGGTTTTTATAGGATCGGACGCTAGGTTTGAGAACAACGAACGACAAGTTTACGTGAGTTACATAACCTCTCAGAATAGCAGAGTTTACGATTACAACTGATAAACAGCACATTCGGCACTGCATTCTATACGAATTCCAACAAGGAAAAAATGCTTCTAAGGCACGGGAATCAATTTGTAGTGTTCTTGGTGCCGACCTTGTGTCTTATGAAACGTGTAATTATTGGTATAAACGTTTTAGAATTAGTGATTTCGATCTTAGTGACAGCCTCGAAAGTTTGAAGATGTGCGAGCTAACCTGGAATCTACAACAGCAACAGGCATAACTCAGAAAAAACAAATACCTAAATAACATACTGCCTAATAATTGGTTTCATCTAAGATTTCAATTCCTAAAAATCATAAATAACTATCAAATGTTTAAATTCTCCTAAACTTCTGAAAATTTAAATAAATTTTAAGAAATACGTACTACGGACTTGGAGCAAAATATTTTCTGAACAGTTATTTTTCAGTAATTATCTTCTCCTGTACTAAATATTAATTTATTACAGTAATATGCCCAGCACCAAGTGAATTTTCTGAAACTGGTGGTTATGTAAATGTATTTAATTAATGTGTAGTAATCCATCACCATACCATACATGACATACTTTAGTCATATATAGTCTACTGAGGTTGTTACAGATTTTAGTGAGGCCTAATTTAACCTTTTCTACAATACAATTAATACAATTAATTTACTCAAAGGAACATTTGATGAAAGACTAATTTCACATAATAGTCCTGTTAATTGGCCACCGAGATCGTGTGATCTAACTCCATTAGAGTATGTTCTTTTTGGGGATATGTTAAGTCACTTGTCTACGCTTGCTGCGAAAAGTGTGTGAAAATTGGACATGCAGATTGCGCCATCTACGCACCAGCCACAGCGGCCACAATCATATTCAAGCATTAATGGCATAAAATTATCAATCCAATAAAGCTAGTTTCACTGATATTCAAAATATTTTTCTTTGTTCTATTGTAATTCAAAATTATGAACTCGTTTTAAATTAATTAATTTTATTTGAATTGAGATCGAGTATTTTCTGGACTTCCGTGCGGCGTTCGTGATCTTATCTTTGATTTATGTCATCAGGCAGGAGGCCTTATACAAAAAATATTTATACTACGAACTCTTTAAACATGTCGAGCAAGTTCAGCCTACTGAAGTCTTACCAAAAACAATGACATGTTTCATAAAAGGTTTAATTAGGCCTCACTAAAATCTGTAACAATCTCAGTAGACTATATATGACTAAAGTATGTCATGTATGGTATGGTGATGGATTACTACACATTAATTAAATACATTTACATAACCACCAGTTTCAGAAAATTCACTTGGTGCTGGGCATATTAATGTAATAAATTAATATTTAGTACAGGAGAAGATAATTACTGAAAAATAACTGTTCAGAAAATATTTTGCTCCAAGTCCGTAGTACATATTTCTTAAAATTTATTTAAATTTTCAGAAGTTTAGGAGAATTTAAACATTTGATAGTTATTTATGATTTTTAGGAATTGAAATCTTAGATGAAACCAATTATTAGGCAGTATGTTATTTAGGTATTAGTTTTTTCTGAGTTATGCCTGTTGCTGTTATAGATTCCAGGTTAGGTCGCACATCTTCAAACTTTCGAGGCTATCACTAAGATCGAAATCACCAATTCTAAAACGTTTATACCAATAATTACACGTTTCATAAGACACAAGGTCGGCCGGCACCAAGAACACTACAAATTGATTCCCGTGCCTTAGAAGCATTTTTTCCTTATTGGAATTCGTATAGAATGCAGTGCCGAATGTGCTGTTTATCAGTTGTAATCGTAAACTCTGCTATTCTGAGAGGTTATGTAACTCACGTAAACTAGTCGTTCGTTGTTCTGAAACCTAGCGTCCGATCCTATAAAAATCACAAAATACCGTGAAAAAAATCTGTAGAAATTAAGTTATACACCTAATAAATAAAGTGGGTGGCTAAATAAACTTGTTTCCATGATTTAAAGTTCCAAGTTACAACTTAAAAATCGAATTGCACTTCTGATGAGGATTATAAAGCGATACCCAATATCCGATATTGAAATGTCTATTTTTGAAATTGTCAAAAAAATGGTAATTTATTCTAGAGAAATTTGGGGTAGTTTTCATGATAAGTGGTGGGTGGTATCTGAAAAATTGCAGTGTACTTATAATGTAAGCTTGTAACTCGGTTGAAAACAACAAAAAACGAAATTTATTTATTTTCATTTTTAAACCTTAGGATGGTTTTTACTTGGGGTTAGAAGTTTAAAAATGGAATTCCAAGGATATTGTGTATACTCATAATTCTATATATCACAACCGACATCAAAATATTAATGTTTTTGCAAATTTGGTTAAAATGAATAACTAGCTTTTATTTGAAACAATTCAAATACTATACTATGCTTCAGATAATATGGAATAAGGGGAAAGTGTTAACAAAAATGTACTATATATGCTTGACCAATTTTTTAGATGCAAATCCAAATACATAGTACATCCTCCCAATGGCATCTTTCCGCTCTAAGCTGATTTTATTATTTTTCTCAAAATTAAAATCATTTATAAAATTGTTAGGAATTTTAATATTATTGAATTTAGAACATATATCAATCATCCTTATAGTACACTTAGGAAAAATTAAGTAATGAATGTATGTATTTAATTTCGACCAATCAGTATAGATAGGCATATAAAATATACAAATTGTAACTAAACACAAATATGTAATTTGTATATCTAAATGTTTACTGCGATCACTAAAAAACAATTTAATTATAATATTTTCCCTTTCGTTCATAAATTTCTGATGTTTCGTATCCTTTCCTCCAAATATTTGTTTTTTTTTATAAACTATATTTCATGCAGCACACCAAACCATAATCAATGTTTATACGTACATACATACATACATCAAAAATAGATCCTCTTTCTTTTCATGATCACATGTTTTTTAAATTTTATATACCTAAACGACAAGAAATTATCGATCGTGCACACATTTTATTTTAAATAGTACATATGTATATACATCTAGTAAATGTATAGTATATACATAATACGTGCGTTTTAGTTTTCAAAACATTCTGTTTTATTAAATTTAAAACATACAATAAGAGAAAGGATATTTTCAAACGAAAATAAAAAATACGTTGAATTTGTATTTTTCCGTTTGTTTCTTTTATATTGTACACACAAATATAAAATTTTTCATTTGTTCGCGCGCGTATTAAAAAAATATATTGAGCAAGAAATATGAATATATTGAGCAAGAAAGACGAAATAGGGTTTGAGTTTTAGCTAAGCATTTCTACTAACAGCCGCTCGAAATATTTTTCCATTTGTAACGACATCGAGAATTTGATTTACACATAAAGTTACTATTGGTTTACAGGTCTGATTGCTATTTTGTTTGTGATTAAACCTTGTCATTTTTGTTTATCGTGACTATGAACTATGAAATCAATGAAGAAGAGAATTTTTTTTTTTGCTTTTTTCTCTTTATTTTCTCTTTCATAATATGCAATTTTAAATTCATTTTGAAATTTCCAATTGGTTTTTGCACATTTTCATTAATGAAACCATTAGTTGAAAATATGGAAGGGCTTTAATTTTCATATTACAGTAAAAGCCCAATTATCGGCATCCAATTAACCGGAACACTCAGTTAACCTGAATTTAAATTTTTAGTTTTTTTTTGTTTTTTTTTCAAGAGACTGGGTGTTCCGGTTGGCTGAGTGATCCGGTTAATTGGATGCCGGATAATCGGGATTTTACTGTAATAAGAAAATTAAAGCCTTTCCAAATTTTCAACTAATGCTTTCATTAATAAAAATGTGCAAAAAATAATTGCAAAACACAATTGCAAATTTCAAATGAATTAAAAAATGCATATGAAAGATAAAAGAAAGAGAAAAAACAAAAGTAAATCTAAAAATTAAAATTCCGGTTAACTGAGTGTTCCGGTTAATTGGATGCCGGATAATCGGGCTTTTACTGTAATAAGAAAATTAAAGCAATTAAAAATGTTCAAATTAAAGCAAATAAAAATGTGCATTCATAAAATACATATTTTAATTCATAATTAATACACAAATAATAATTCACAAATGAAATTTATGAAATGCATGTTTTTTAGGCTCCCTGAATTAAAAAAGGCTGACTTAAAAATGGTGTTTTTTCGGACTTAAAACCGGCGTTTTAATTTAATTTTAAAATTGATTTTAAATCTGTAATGAAAATGAAATAAAAAAAGCTGACTTTATTAATGCATATCATAAGACATTTTGAAAATGATTTAAGAAGTGTGTTTATAAGTGACATAAAATGTGAATTTTTAAGTCATTTTGAAAATGAAATAAAATGTGTATTGAAGATCGAAATAAAACGTAAAAATGTATACAGTAAAAGCCCGATTATCCGGCATCCAATTAACCGGAACACTCAGTTAACCGGAACTTTTTTTTAGGAATTTTTTTTTGCTTTTTTTTCTCTTTCATATGCATTTTTTAATTAATTTTGAAATTTGCAATTGTTTTTTAAACATTTTCATTAATGAGAGCATCAGTTGAAAATTTTGAATGGCTTTAATTTTCATATTACAGTAAAAGTCCCGTTATCCGGCAACCAATTAACTGGAACACTCAGTTAACCGGAATTTTAAGTTTTAGGTTTTTTTTGCTTTTTTCTCTTTCATATGCATTTTTAATTCATTTTGAAATTTGCAATTGTTTTTTGCACAATTTCATTAATGAAAACATTAGTTGAAAATTTTGAATAATTTTAATTTTCATATTACAGTAAAAGCACGGTTATCCGGCATCCAATTAGGATACTTAGTTAACCAGAATTTTAACTATTAGGATTTTGTTTTCTTTATCACACGGGATTCTATTTTTTTTATTATTCGGGGATTCATAGAAAATATACATACTTTCCTTTCCTTTTTTTCTGTTTTACGAGTATTCATTATTCTATTTGAATTGAATGTGTAAAGTCGTATTACATAGCTAGGTTACTAAAATATTGAATATATGTGTTATTTAATTTTGGGTACTCGTATGGGTGTACTTGTATACATAATATGTATGTATTTATTAGTTGCAATAAATTTAATGAACTGATATATAAAAAAATTGTTTTCTGGTACATAATTTGAAAATAAATAACGAGAATCCTAAAAAATAATGAATATCGAATTAACTAAAACATATTGGGCGAGGACACCTGCCGTTATCTAATAGTTTCTTACCCATTTTCAAACTACATCGTGTTGAAATATGAGTAAATGTAATGCTTACTTTATATTATGAGAAGTTCGGAAGTTCTGGTTAATATTACACCTGTTCATAATTATCACTATGATTTTAGTCACGCCCGTTCATTTTCTTGCACCACGTCAGATTACATGGTATCGAAATATAGTGGGAGTCACGACAGAAATCCCATTTTTGAAATCCCATGGTTTTCTGATTTTGTCGAGGGGTCCCGGTCGAAATTGGATATTTTAAAATGTCATTTTTAAAAACAATATTTCTCAAAACTGCATACATATTTCAAAACAGCATAAGGTACAAAACGGTATAAGGTACGAAAAGACATAGGTACAAAACGGCATTTTTCAAAATGGCATTTCTTAAAATGACATTTTTCAAAAAGACATTTTTCAAAACGACATTTTTCATAATTTCATTTTTCGAAACGACATAGGTACAAAAATTTAGGTGAAGGAGAATATTTTATGCATACTAAATCTTCATATAATTTCTAATTTCCATATAACTTTCTTATAACATACCTGTACTAAACCTTTTATATAAAACATGTAGAAGAAATTTGTCATAATCAATTTCATTTCATCAGTTTTATTGTAAATTCAACCATACCATACAAACATGTGAAATTTAATCTTAATCGACTAATAAATAGTCAAGTTCCTTTTCATTTGGTTTTACCCTAGAATTTAATCCACGAATCGTTCACAAATGTTCAAAAATTTCATTCATCTCCAATTTCATCGTGTAATAAATAACCGTACTTGTTGGTCATATTCCAGAAATTAATGAAAAAATAATTCTAGATTCATAATCGATTAAAATATTTCATTCTGTCTTGTGCAGTTTCAAAAATGTCGTTTTGAAAAATGCTGTTTTAACCCTTATGCCGTTTTGAAATATGCAGTTTTGAAAAATGCTGTTTTGTACCTTATGCCGTTTTGAAATATGCAGTTTTGAAAAATGCAATTTTGTACCTTATGCAGTTTTTAAATATGCCGTCTTGAGAAATGCAATTTTAAAATATGCAGTTATGAACGGATCCCTTTGTCGAGTAGTATTTGATTGTGCAATTTTGTGGTCTAACGGTAAAATTTGTGTATAACGTTTTTTGAGAGATATAGGATTTCTGATGTGATTATCACACAAGTAATGGAAATCCCATAGATCAGTTTAACCATTAAAGCATATGTTTTACTTTAATTTTATTACCAAAGTGCTAAACGGCGCATTACAAAAACAATTTAGTTCTCCTCCAGAATTTGTCAGGATTTTTCCTAGAACGGCTATATCTGCAGATTGAACGCATGTAATTCTGTGCAAAATCTGTTGAAGTAGATCAACTATGTAAGAAAATGTGTCACATTTGTTAAACTATATGTATATAACCAGATAAGACCTAGATTCACTGGTGACATACTCAATATCAGCCAGATTTGGCAAAAGAAAACGCTTAATTCAACACTATTTTTACAAGTTTAATTTTTGAAGTACATTTTGGGGTAGATACTCGATCGACTAGATCCTTTATATTTTTTACAAAATTTTTGTTTACTTTTGAAGCTGCAAAATTTACTGTGCAATCGCAAAAAAAAACAATAAAATTTTGACATACATAATTTGAAATTCAAATTTCCTTTGGCCAAATTGATTGAGTAGCCAGGATTTTGGCTAGCAAATTGCTTGCTTATGAATGATTTCTAGAAATCTCACCTTTTATTAATGAAATCACTTAAGCTAGTTGAAATGAACATTCTGAGAAAATTTCATGATTGGCCCTACTCCCCATCAACCAGAATCAAACGTTCAAAAGCCTTACTTCAACCATAATTAACTATGAAAAAATGAGAAGTAACTTTCGTCTCCCCCATGCGGTGCTTCCTGGGGATAGCTCAATGATTGATCTCTAAAAGATCTAAAAGCAACTAGACGTAGACAAACGAAAAACCACTTCAAGTGAATTCATTAAATCATGCCAGAAATCACCCATACACAATTTTTTGAAAGTGATCTTTTGAAATTAGGGTTGAAAAGGAGGTTTCCTACCGGTGATTCTAGCTGATAGGGTGTAGGCACAATCGTGATTCTTGATCATTGTGTTCAGTACAAGCATTTTAAGCGATTTCATTAATAAAAGGTGGTATTTCCAGAAATAATTCATAAAATGGGTTTCAAAAATTTAAGTTGTAAAAATAGGGTTGAATTAACGGTTTTCTTTTGCAAAATCTGGCTGATATGGAGTAGGCCTGCTTTCACGTAAATGATCTTTTTTTTCTCCAGAGCATCACTTAATTTGACCAATTGTGCCTGGTAACGTTCAACTGTAACCAGGTTCTATACGCTCGTAGTAAATGACTCCTTTCCAATCCCACTAGACACACAGTAACACTTTCTTGACACGAATATTCTTTTTTGCAACTATAATGTTAATGGCAGGCCTGGATCAACCCATGGTTTTCTGCGTTTAGGATTATCGTACAAAATTCACTTTAATCGCCTGAAATGATTTTTTGCAAAAAAATACTCTCTTTTGTTGTACCGAGAAAGCAAATTCAAGCAGCTGTCGACTCTCCAGTTTATGTTTCCTTCGGTCAGTTTATCTGGAATCCATTTTCTTCCTCCATTATTTTTCCCATTGCATGCAATTGAAGTGATATTGCTGAGTGAGTAACTCCTAACTTTTTTGCGAGCTCGTTTTGAGTTTCACACGGATTTTCATCCAGTAAAACTTCAAGTTCTTCGTCTTCAAATTGTTTTGCTGCATCTGTGCGTGGATCGTCCTCAAGACTAAAACTGCCAACACGAAATTTTGCAAACCACTTTTTTACTGTTGAATGACTCACACAATGTTCACTCGAAGCCGAATTAATCAATTCCATAGCTTGAGCAGGATTTGTTTTGTTTAAAAGCAGCAGCATGAAAGGACGTAAATGTTGCTTATCGACATCCATCTCTTAAAATTGATGCACACGGAATGGCCGCTTGTAAACGACTGAAACTTTGTGTGTGCGATATATTCTATCGAGTTTTCCCGAACTCCCTACGAAAAAATTGACCAGAAAATTTTCCCAGGTGTGAGCATCATTAAGACCTTTTGTTTGAATCTATTTCCGACCATGACACTTTAAAGGTCAATTTTATACAAGTTTCTCTATAGGAAAATGAATTTTCTAAACAATTAATAATGCTATTAAAAATATAGTTTAGTGTTTTATTTTTAAGCATTTTAGTTGATTTTTTTTGTTGTAGAAATCAAATAATTTTGGCATAAAACAATACTTTCTGCTGAAAAATTTCGACTAAAAATGTCGGCTGATGACTCTCGCCTGAAGGATATTAACATTTTACGTTTCATATTATATTTTCGGCTGAGATAGCAAAGACACTATCTGCATTATCGAATTTTTATTTTCGGCTGGAAGCTATCGGCTAACTTTAACAGGATATCCAACTTGATAAAAAAAACTCCGAAAATAACGTCATTTTGATGGATTTGGATGGGTTTAAAATTAATTATGGATGGGTTTAAAATATGTATATATGTTACGGCAGATTTTCGGGACGAATGCAACCGTGAAAGTGCCTTTACACTTTAAACATTCAATTATTAGAAGTTTTGAAATTTGGGTGTGCGATATATTTAATTGGGTTCCGGACTCCCTACATGAAAATTGGCCTGAAATTTTTTTCAGGTGAGCATCATAATAACTTTCATTTAAATCTATTTCCGGCCATAACACTAAACTGTTAAATATTATAAATGTTCAAATTGTTAATAGGGCTTAATGATACCTTTTATTGGAATATATTTTCAGCTATGACACTTTAAACGGTCAATTTTTAGAAATTTTCAAATTTCTTATGTCCGATATATTTAAACGAATTTTCCCGGACTGCTCAGCTGTTCTTTTTTATTTATTTTCTGTCTTTTACTTTTGTTCTTGACCTAATTATCCTAACGGGTGGCCCATCTATCGTTTGTAATTTCAACTACCGGTTGTTTCCATTAAGGCAACACTTACGTAATTCGTGTTATGACAGAAAATTTGTTTAATGTTCGATATTTACGAATGGGTCGCTTTACGCTTGAACAAAATTGAAAAATATTGAAAATTTACTTTGAAAGTGGTGAGTCTTCTACCCAAACTGTAAGAATTTTACGTGAACAGTTCAGTAGAAATGAAATGTCTACAAGGCAATTTGTGGATCAATTTGTGAAGCGAGTTTATGAAACTGCATTGTTATTGGATAAAGCAAAACTTGCCGTGGATTTAGAGCGCGTACAGCCAAGAATATTGCGCTGTTGCTCAGAATGTGACTGAGCATCCATCAACATCAACTCGCCATCGTGCTCAAGAATTAAACATTTCACGCAGTTCTGTGATAAGAATTTTGGACAAAGACCGCGGTATAAAGGCGTACAAAGTTCAATTAGTGCAGGAGCCGAACCAAAATGACCATCCACTACGTTTACGGTTCGCTGGAATGCTTGGAAGAAAATAAGCGTTTTATCGAAAAACTATATTTTCTTCATCCGACGAAGCTCATTTCCAGATCGGAGGTTACGTCAACAAGCAAAATTGTCGCTGTTTGGGCGCAGAAAATCCCCCTTAACCATGGAGAAGCCGATGCATCCCCAACAAATGACTGTTTGGTGTGAATTTTGAATCGGCGGCATAATTGGTGTATTTTTTCGAAAATGAGCAAGGAGTCGCCTTTACAGTCAATGGGGAGCGTTACAGAGCAATGATAAATGAGTTTTTATTATTTAGAATTCAAGAGGAGGACACACAAGACGTCAACAGGATTTTGCGTCATCTTGGCGTCAACAGGATTTTGCACATTGTCTTCGGGGATCGAAAAATAAGTCATAACAACTTGACTCCGTTGAACTTTTTTGTGGGGAGCCGTTAAGGATGAGTGTTACGCTAACAATCCAAGGAAGTTATTTGAATGAAATTGTGCTCCATACTTAATGGCAATGTATACTCTTTCTAATAAAGCAAACCGCTTTGAAAAATATTTAATCGTCTTTGAATTAGAGCCAAATTAATTACCATCAAATCTTCTACACCCATTTCTGATATTCACAGTCCCGCCGCTGTCACCAATTATTACGAACGTGCTCTGTCAAATTCGGTTCGTATCAATAGATTGTGAATATATTTCACAAAAATACTCAACTGAGCAATTTTCTCTGAATAAATGTCTGAACCACCGTGAGATCGTAATAATATTCTAATAAATTTAAAAATTATAATTTTTAACAAGGGTTCAACATCTTGGTTTTCTCAAATTTGTTTAATTTAGCGCCAAATCGACAGACGACAATTAATTCACAAATACAACTAAATTGTCTCTTTTAGTATTTTTAAAACACAATAAATTGACATTTTAAAGTCATGATTAAAGTTGTATTCCTGGATATCGACGACTACCATCGATAATTCTACTGACGGTTAATTGCGAATTTAAACTTCGAATTTCGAATCGTTTTAAATGTATTAATCATCAAATTATTATTTATTTGTGTTGTATATATTCGTTTTGCATATTCAAATCAAAAAAGGAATTTTGTAATGTTTCAGTAATTTGAATCTAATTTTGTATTATGTAAAAATTGCAATTACAATAAATTCGATACTGTTAAAGTTAGCCGAAAATTTCCAGCCGAAAGATGGTAATCCTGATTTTAATTTTGGTATCGAATATTTTAAAATGTCGATACTGTAGATTGTATCAAATTGATTGTGTCGATAAAGACGATTAGTTTCATTATCCAAACGAAAAATGCCGACAAAACAGATTTTACAAATGAATTATCAATTTTCTAAAATAAAATGTCAATTACAGACATCTATACAATTATAGCCATGTAACGCAGTAATGTTTAGCCGATGAAAGGTTTGTACATATATCAAGGCTTTGTCAGATGAACGCCGATCTGACTGTACTAATTTGATGAAGCTTGACCCTAAGTAGAATTTGATTATATATTTGCAGTGGGTTTTACGAGATTATATTGGTGAAATGGTCAATTTTTCCTTGTTCCCACGATAAAATTGGCCAACATTCGAGATTTTGCCAGATGGCCTTCTTAATCGACTACTTTTGGCTGTATGAAGCAAATATGGCATTACATCCATATAACCTCATCAGACACCCTCCTAACTTACAAACAAAATCTACCTATGGTTATGGGCTATCGAATCGGCATAGTCAGATTGGTGTCCATATGGCCAAATCTCGAATGACGAACGGTTTTATCGTTGAAAAATAGGAAAAGTCAAAATTGCTCCCCTATAATCCCATCAGATCCACCTCTAACCTATAATCAAAATGTACCTATGGTCTTGGGCTATCGAATCGGCACAGTTAGTTGGTGTCCATATGGCCAAATCTCGAATGACGAACGGTTTTATCGATGAAAATAGGAATAATCAAAATTTCACCCCTATAACCCCATCAGACCCACCTGATACTAAGAACCTATACTCAGAACCTACCTATGATCAAGGGCTATCGAATCGGTATAGTCAGATAATTGTCTATATGCCAAAATCTCGAATGATGTAGGATTTTATCGTCAGAAGAAGGGAAAAATCAAAATTTCACACCACATCAGAACGACCTAAAACCTATACTTAAAATTTGCTTATGAGCACGGCCCATCGAATTGACGTAGTCAGATCGGTGTATGTCAGGCATAGTCTTGAATTCCAAACCACTTTAACGACAATTACAAACCATTTAAAGCTTGAACATTTTTAAACTTTACCAGCAATTTTCGGCTGTAGGAAACAGATTTTACCGCTTACAAATCTCGTCCAAACCTCTTCACTTGAGACCTTTTACAAACATAACACTTTTAACGTTAAGTTTTAATATATTAAATATGAATGATATGAAATAATAAATTAATATCAGTTGAATTGGAAATTTTATTTGTTGTTTGTTATAATACACATATGTTTTCGGCTGATTTTGTAGGTTAGTCACTTTCGGCTAGGTCATTTCAATTTGATATACTACTGAAGTTAGCAGAAAATTGGGCAGAAAAAACTGCATTATTGACATTTCAGACGAAATTTCATCAGAAAAACTACTTTATCAACATATTGAGAGGGGAATTCATAACAATATGAAAATTGCATTATCGACATTTCATCCGAAATCTGGGGCGGTATGTTGGACCATCATGTTGATCGGATCTAAAAAGTGAAAGTTGTAATACTGTTAAAGTTAGCCGAAAGATTCCAGCCGAAAGATAATGCAGATAGTATCTTGAATACAGCAAAAATCACTCATGAACTCGAATTTATGAGAATTTAGGATCGGGTTACATCATTCGGGCGAAGGAGAAATTATTTCAGTTTCTAGGAATTTAAAAATCGATAGGAGCGAGAGTATAAAGAGAGTTTAAAAATAGTCAATACACTATCTGCATTATCTTTCGGCTGGCAACTTTCGGCTAACTTTAACAAGGTAAAGTTGATACTATTAAAGTTGCTTTTCGAAAATGATACAACAAACCGCCATTCGACTTATTTCGAATTTCGATTCGAGGTGATGGTACAACATACCGCCCCTGGACAGAAACACTACTTTATCGACATATCGCGAGGGACACAATAACAATATAAAACTGCACTATCGACATTTTGGACGAAATCTCATTAGACCACTGCATCATCTACCAAATTGTAGAAGGGTAACGAAAACTAGAAGAAATATTTTTTTTAAATAAATAAACTGAATATTTTAACAAATTTTAAAATCATATTCAAATCGGTGTAGGCTCAAGCATGCAGACATTTACATATACAAATTTCTAGGCTCAAGCATGCAGACATAATATCTATGCAAAGTTTGAGGCCAAAGTTTATGTATATGTGGGATCATAGTTAAATTTCCGAAAATCCTCAACCATGTCTGAAATCTCTTTTTCTCATGAAATGATCCACATTCATAAATTCGTGTAGCTCGCATTATTCATTTGTCGTGTAAGCGGGATATGAGAGCTACACGAATTTTTTAATGTAGTTTATTTCATGAGAAAAGGAGATTTCAGACATACTTAATAAACACATTTTATTAAACACTTGTTTTTTTATTTCGCAGAATTAGATTTTTGAATATTTTAAAAAATTAATTCAAAAAATTTAAAAAATCCTAACAATGACCTAACATGTCGAAATCGATCGAGTGATTTTTTAAACGAGTTCCGTCCCACATGGCCATATTCCAGAACTTCTTCCAAAAATCATTCAATAATCCCATTTCCATCCAACATACCCAATCCTATCATAATCGGTTAAGAAACTACCGTCCCACATGGCAATATTCCAGAACTTCTTCCAAAAATCATTAAAGAACCCCACTAATTTTTTGATACCACGCATAAAACCTTTCTTCGATAAATTGTCCACGAAAAACTGTTCTACGATAAATTGTCCCACAATAAATTGTGTTCACGGTAAATTGTGTTCACGATAAACTGTTATACGATTAAATGTTCACGTTAAATTGAAACACGATAAATTGTTCACGATAAAGAGACCGTCACCCGGTCCTTACGAAAGAAAATTTTGAAAAAATCCACCGGAAAAGTCGGAAAACCCAAAAAATCGAATAAAAAAGCCTTTTTGATAAGAATTTTGAATGTACATTTTTTCGAGACAGGTGGTGCAGTGGTTTAAGCTTCGGCGCTAGGGCTGGTAGGTACTGGATTCGAATCGCACCGAAAGCTGCATGTAAATTATTATTTTGTTTTTTATTCAATCTATTTATTTCATCCATTTATTTTCTCTATCTATCTATCTATATAAAAAATGAATTGCCGTGCGCTCGCAAAAACTCGAGAACGACACGATCGATTTGGATGACTGTTTTTTTGCTTTGTTCACAGTGGTGGTTTGTGTGAATGAATTTTGTGTGTACATTTTGTATGTGATAGGTGGTGCAGTGGTTAAAGCTTCGGTACTTGGGCTGGGAGGTACTGCTTTGTTCGTCTCAATACAGTGGCGACTTAGGAAAAAAGAAAATTCGGAAAATCCAAAGGAAAATCCGGAAATACGAAAAAAATCGGCATATCGAAGAAAATTCGCCAAAACCCAAAGGAAAACAGAAAAATCAAAAAAAATCGGAAAATCGAAAATGACATTTTGTATAGGAATTTTGTATGGAAATACACAACACCACCAATAAAAATTTTATTTCGACAATGATCATTAATTTATATAGCCACTTCGGATTATTTTCAAAAGATGGCGTTGGTGGTGGACTACTATAAATATAAGTTGTGTAGAATTTTGTCAATCTATGTACAAAATTAAAATCATAATTGTCTACATTATATGTACCACCATATATGTCAAATCAACCATCAAAGCAGCAAAAAAATTTCTAAATATATAAAAATGGTGTAAAAAATGTATGTGCGTGCTCAGTTGAAAACGGTTGAACCGATTTGGCTCATTCTTTTTTTGTTGCGTTCGCAATTGCCACGAGACGGTTCTTACAAAAGAAAATTTTTTCTACCGAAAAAGTCGGAAAATGACGTATTGTCGGAAAGTCGGAAAATGATTGTCCGCGTGGTCTTTTTGAAGAGAAAAATTGCAAAATCTGAGTGGAAAATTTGAAAACTTCCAGAAAAACCCGAAGAAAATTTAATTTTTTTTTCTATAAAATTTTGAATTTTTTGCATGTTTTTTACGTTGTAAAGCGTGAAAAGCCGATGCAAAGCTTGAAAAATCTCAGAAAATTGTGGAATTCAAACATATTCGTGCTTTGATATTAAAATTTAAAAAAATACAAAAAATGGAGTTAATCGATTTGGCAAGTGAAGCAGTCAAATATGTCTGCAAATGCAAAATTTCAATTCGGTCGTTTGTCAGCTGCAATGAGGCGATTTGGCGTATTTTCCACTGTTTTTGCGACGGCAAATTAAATTCGTACATTGTTCGCAATCATTATAGCGACGGATTGGAATTGTGAAACAAATATACAAGGATGAGAAGGCCGACGACATTTTACATCGAGTTCGTACTGCAACATCGAATTATGAGCTTGAAATGAACGACGAAGCTTTAATCATGATTTAAGGCATGTGCGTGCTTATGTGCAGCAGCTATTTGTCGAAACTGGGCATGCCAGCGCCAATTCGTTCGATGCACGATGCATTTAGTCGTGAATTTCAATGAGAGCAAGTGTACGATCGAGATTCAATGAGTGAAATAGTACAAACGAATGTCCCGATTTTGAACGCACAGCAATATAACGTGTACGACGAATTGACCAAAGAAACGGAGGAATATTCTTCCTCAATGCTCCCGTTGAAACAGGCATAACCTTTCTGATTTCATAACTTTTGGCCACAATTCGCTCGAGATCTCAAATAGTGCTAGCTGTTGCATTATTGAAAAATGAAGCATCTAGCTCGACGGCGGCCGAACGGCACATTATGCCTTGAAGTTCCCGATGCCAAGAACTCGGTGATGGTCAAGGTATTGCAAGAATGCAAAATCATCATCTGGAACGAATGCACAATGCCACACAAACGATCATTGGAAGCGTTCAATCGAACGCTACCTGTCATTCCGAGATCGACAGCTATAGATGAACTCAATACATGTCTGAAACCGTCGAGTTTTTGGCGCTTTGTGAAGAAGTTGCTGTTGACCACGAACATGAAAGTCGCATTTCAAAACCACTCATCAACTGCTGATTTTCGCATGTTCACGACGTTTACGGAAAGGCTTATCACAAAAGTGTTTCCGGACGTCCGCAAAAATTATATGAATCACGATTGGTTCAGCGAACGAGTGATTTTAGCAGCGAACAACACGGTTGTAGACAGTCTGAATTACTTGATTCAAAACCATATCGCTGGGGAAATGCATTGTTACAAATCCGTTGACTGTGTGACCAATCAATACGAAGCAACCAACTAACCGACCGAGTTTGTGAATGCGCTTGATTTGCTGGGAAAACCTCCACATAACTTGATTCTCAAATTCGGATATGTGATAATCATCATGCTGCGCAATCTGAACGATTAACAAATCGCAAGGTCAATCGTTGTAAGTGTGCGGAATAAATTTCGAATTTCCGTGTTTTTCTCATGGTCAGTTGTACATCATCGTTGTTCATTTCGAAAGGAATTTTCAATACGGAAAATATTGTTTACCACAATGCATTGTATTGATTTGCGTCTGTATTCGATTTAATTCCACTCGAATAAAATACATTGAATTTTTTTGAATTCCAACTGACTCCAATTCATTCCCACACTGAGGACAAGAAACCAAAAAACACCTCAATTTTTGATAGATGCTTGAGTTGGAATTGACATTTCATTCACTTTTCAATACAAGTTTGAATTACAAGTTTGAACTGAATCGCAGGGTTATCCAATTCGAGGTTGATAAAGTAGAAATCTGTATACCGACATCTGTCAAAGATAAACGTCAAGTACGCTGTCATTTATTTAGTTGACATTCTGCCATTTAAGAATATGGAGCATTTAACAATCGACCAACGCGTTAAAATTATTAACAGAAAAACAGAAGATGCTGATTTTTCGAACAAAATTTTCTTCAGTGATGAAGCTCATTTTTCGCTTGGTGGATACGTTAATAAGCAAAACTGTAGAATTTGGGGCTCAGAAAATCCACAATTGATTGTAGAGAAGCCATTACACCCGGAAAAAGTCACTGTTTGGTGCGCATTGTGGTCTGGTGGTGTGATTGGGCCGTATTTTTTTTAGAACAACCATGGACGAACCGTTACCGTCAATTCTGAGCGCTATGGCCGCATGTTAACCGATTATTTTTTTACGAAAATTGAAGATTATGATCTTGACGATATGTGGTTCCAGCAGGATGGAGCAACCAGTCACGTAACACGAGCAAATCGAGATCTTTTGCAAGAGAAATTTCCTGGACGTTTGATTTCGCGATTGGCTGATGTCAATTGGCCTCCAAGATCCTGTGATTTAACGCCTTTGGATTTCATTTTGTGGGGCTACGCGAAAGATCGTGTTTACGCAAACAATCCTCAAACTCTTGACGAATTGAAAACTAATATTCGTAAGGTAATGGCCGAGATACCGCCCGAAATGTGCCGAAAAGTCATTGAAAATTACCTCAAAAGAATCAAGGCCTGTAAGAAGTCCCGTGGAAGACATTTGAATGATATCTTGTTTAACTAAAAATGGCAAGGATCAATCTATAAAATGAAATAAAAATTACAATACATTCCGAATATTTTGTGTGTTTTTTTAAGTTTACTTTATCAACCTCGAATTGGATAACCCTTATTTGCTCGGACGAACTAATTGGGGGCGGAACGAGGTTCGCTGGGTCAGCTAGTTTAATATATAATTTGTTTAACTTTCGGTTGAAGTAGCCAAGACTCTATCTGCATTATCGATTTTTTCGCTTTCGGCTGGCAACTTTCGTCTGACTTTAATAAGGTAAAAATCGTAAATTTATTTGCAGTTATAGCGTGGTTTAAAAATACGGAATTCGAACATCAATTTCGAAAAATCAGCGACTACAACTACAACTTGTAGTTGCATCTGTCGATACGACCTTTAGTCATTGATGCGCAAAAACAAATTCATAAAGAACTGAACAATTAAAGTTTACTTAAAATTACGCCTAAAATGCCATAAATTTCATAATTCTTGAAAAGGTCTTGACCATTCGAACAGAAAAAATCTTCGACGAATAGCACAGTGAGGACTGACTAACGGGACTAAAATTAATTTTGTGCTTGACAGGTTAAACTAAAAATTATTTTTTTCTTTGCAGGTCTTCCGTACGAAATAAGCTTATACTGGCATCAGTACCCGTATAATTTAGGATTAGGATTTTGCAAAATCAGAGCGCTAATATCAGAAGCGTAAGTTACCGTATTTTTTTTTATAAAATTACGATCCCCATATTAATTTAATAATTATTATCAGGTCTACGTATGTCTCTGTATTAACAATTGTTGCATTTTCAATGGAACGATTTTTAGCAATATGTCATCCACTACATTTGTACACGATGAGCGGTTTTAAACGTGCTGTTAGAATAATTGCGGTACTATGGATTGTTAGTTTTTTAAGTGCAGTGCCTTTTGGGGTATACACAAAAATCGACTATATTGTATATCCTTTAGGTAAGTCACCCGTCTATAATCGATACTCGCAATATCACGAACAAAATACTTTCCCATCATTAACAGATAATTCAACAATACAGGACTCAGCATTTTGTGCAATGTTAGAAAATCCAAATGGTTTTCCATTATGGGAATTATCATCATTAATATTTTTTGCCATACCAATGGTCATTATCATAATATTATACGGCCGAATGGGATTACGGATACGTAGTCGAACGCAACATTCTGCTGCACTCGGTAAGTAAAAACGTAAAAACAGTTTCATCATATCAACTTTAAACATTTTGTAAAATTTGCTAGTAACGAAAAAAGGGGAGCGCCCGTCCATCTGAATTCAAGTCACGTATTCAACATTTACGAATTATTAATATGATTTTATTGTCGCATGAAAAACGATTGTCTACTGAATTTATAAAATAGAGAATGATACCTTTTTGCTTATCTATTTTAAAGGTGTTCAGCATGGTTCAGTGCACGGCGAATCAAGACAGTCACAATCGCGTAGAGCCATTATAAGGATGTTAGGTGAGTACAACATTATATAAATCAAATCAATATCCTACAAAATCTCTTTACAACAGTAAATAGGCAAGACAGATAATATATTAGTGGGTTGGGTGTTGGGTTGTAAAATATAAATTCTAACATGTACGCAATATTGATCGCATCGCATCTGCGTCATCGTAATAGGCAAAAAGGAAATGAAATTGTATTACATGCAATCTAAAGTGTAATAAACAATTTTTATTCTCTTGACCTTATTTCATCCGCTTTTCTATTATTTTATGCTTTGGAAAATTACCTCGAGACTTGTTGAGTTTATATTGTAGGGAAAATTAATATCAATTATGTATTATATTAAATCGAAACCTGCTGCCCGTACTTTTATTTGCAAGATATACGGTAAAATGCACATATTGATTGAAATGTATAGCCAAGCCTAAACTTGTGTTCCGAATAACGCCAATCCTGCTGTCCGCCTTCTTTACACATAACATAAGGAGGATAGGACAGGTTCACTAGTATAAAGAGATCGATCTGGTTACTGACACCTCGATCAATCGATTGGTTAGTAAGTTTATTATGAGAGGTTTGCTTCCAGTTGTTCCATTGGGGATATACCAGATGTTCTACCTAAACCTACCCTTAGATGTATTAAATATATAAGTTAGTTATTTTTTAGTTGGTAAAACGAAAAAAAGATTTTTTCGTAACCTCTTCATTAACTTCTACAAAAATAATACACATCTAATCTTTCCAAATAAACATATTTATAAAGCTACTAAAGTTAATACTACTAAAGTTAGCAGAAAATTTGGCAGAAATCACTGCATTATCGACATTTCAGCCGAAATTTCGTCAAAAATTACTTTATCGACATATTTATAGGGGAAATCATAATAATGTGAAATCTGCATTATCGACATTACAGCCGACATTTTCTCAGAAAAACTAGTTTATCGACATAATGGGAGTAGAATGCATAATACATAGAAATAGATTATATAGAATAAATGTAAGCAGCTGTCAAGCGTCACAAATCGGAGGATAAAAGAGAAAGCGAATAAATCAACAAGGCCCTAGTTAGAGTTTTTTTCGACCAAATGCAATGAAGTTAGGAAGTTAAAATTAAAAAAATATGTAAATTGAATTATATTTTTATTCATCCAATACAAAAAATTAATTGTTTTTTCCTTAATATTTTACTTAGTGTAGATTTAAGCCTGTGTATTTCCAAATAATTTTATTATTTCCTTAATATTATTTTCATTGCGGTCAAAATTAGTCGTTGGTTCGTTAACCAACAAGAAGAGAATGGCTCGTTTCTTAAAAATATTTACCATAAAATATTTATTTTTAAAATGTGACGAGCAAATAATTTAATTTTTACTCATTTTTACATTTTACATCTTGTACATCGAAGCCAATTGTGTTTAATTATGTTTTTTTAATTCCTCACATTAAGCTTATCCTAAAAAACAAAATATGTTTTTCATATAATTTATCTAAAAACTTATAATTATGGTATTCAAAAATAAAAATTAAAGAAAAGCACGTAGTAATACGAAAAATACGGTACTGTTACATCAAAAAAAAATAAGAGCCTCACTCCAACAACAAAAAGTAGTTTGGCGGGTTTTCATTTTGAAATATGAGGCCGCCATATCATTTTTTATATAATCGTCCTGCTCTGGACACATGAAATAGCAAATTATATATGGGGAAAAACGTTACATTCATTCTGTACCCTATTAAAGTTAGCCGATATTTCCAGCCGAAAGTAAAAAAAAATCGATAATGCAGATAGTGTCTTTGCTATCTCAGCAGAAAATATATGAAATGTCAAATATTAATATGCTTCAGCCGAAAGTTATCAGCCGTCATTTTTCAGCCAACATATCTCAGCCGACATTTCTCAGCCGATATTTTTCAGCCGAAGTACTTTTTTTTACCAAAAATATTTGGTTTCTACAAAAAAAAATCAAATGAAATGGTTAAAAATAAAACGTTTAGTGTTTTAATTTTAAATAGCATTATTAATTGTTTAAAAAATTCATTTTCCAATAAGGAAACTTCTTTAAAAATATATCGCACACACAAAATTTGGAAATTTCTTAAAATTGACCGTTTAGAGTGTCATGGTTGGAAATAGATTCAAATAAAAGGTTTTAATGATGTTCAAACCTGGAAAAAACTTCAGGTCAATTGCCATGTGTGAGCTCGAGAAAACCCGATTGAATATATCAGTTTAAAGTGTCATGGTTGGAAATAGATTAAAAGGTCAATTTTTAGAAATTTTCAAATTTTGTGTGTGCGATATATTCAATCGAGTTTTCTTGAGCAGTGAGCTTCACAGTCAAAATCTTTGGATAGCAAATTGCTTGTATATGACAATTTCCCCACGGTATGGTAATGACCTTGCGGATGTGTTTTGCTGATGGCCTTATCAAGTTATTAACATATTCCGTTATATCCGTAAACCTCTGTGAACAGAGATACATCACATAGCACCTTTTCCTCATGGTATGGTTATGGCCTTGTGAATCCGTTTTATTGTGTGTCTTATTAAACATATGCCACATTTGTGGTATGTATAGGCCATTTAAACTGAGATACATTTGTCGAAATATGAAGGATGTTTTTTGTTTGGAATTTATTATAGCAATTATAGAATTTTTATTAATCCACATACTACATACTTAGTTTAAAAATTAGAAGATCAAACTTTAAGGATCCAGAGCACAACTTTATATATATTTATTGGGATGGATTCTAATTTCCTGTTATTTTGTATTATTTTTCGGGCTGAAAGGCTTTTTTAATTAAGCGAAGACGCAAAATTTATATTAAAATGTTTTCTTCGGGATGATTTATATTAAATCAGCTGGGGAGGCCCTCTTCCCCGCTGTAACTTAATAAGCATTTGTGTGCTTAATGCTGATGGTCATTATATTAACTGGGAATATACCGTTATATCTGCCAACCTCTGTGAACCGAAGCTTTAAGGTCGTTCAAAAATTTTTAATCTATTTTATTTGAGGGGATTGGTTTTTAAATTTCTTAATTTAAAGTGTGTTAAATCTCTTCTTGTAATAGATTTTCAACTTAAATTTTGTTTTGTGTACGTGAGATTGTTTTTATTTTTTCGGGATGGAATTTGATTTTCTCCATATATTTTTTTGATTTTTCGGGCTGAAGAGTCTTTTAATGAATTTAGCGGAGAAACACACCTAAATTGTAAAGACGTTTTTCGGGATGGTTTTCGGGCTTCACATACGTCCGTTCACCGTGCTCATATGGTTTTGATTTAGCTATTCGGTCATATAGGGGAGACTCGTGAACATCTATGATCGGGAATATAAAAGTATAGAAAGATTGTCTAAACTAGTTTATTTGAAAGTTAAAAAAAACTTTAGTATATTGCATCACAATCTTCTCGTGTTTATCCTACGTCGTTATCAAATTATTTGTTCAATACAACAACACCATTTGGGACTCAGGGACTTTCCTAAGAAAAAAGTTAAAGATAATCTAAAAAAAATCTATTCCACTATACAAGCCAAATCCAATTGAAATTTTTTTAAATTTAACAGTGCAAATTTTTATTATGTATTTTACAATTATACATATTCATTACTTTGATTCTAAAGATGATGATCCTCTTACCGCGCAGGTTCTGACAGGTAAATCTAAGAGAACTGCCGGCAATAAAACTTTAAAAAATTTGTAATATAATTACATAAAACACAATCCACCCTTATATACCACCGTAAAGTACGACAGTTAATATTAATTAAATAAAGTACAAAAACATGAAATATTATCATCTTTAAGTCCTTTTTATTATGTTGGATATTTAATTTTTTCAAAAGATTGATGAAGCAACTTAATTTAAAATCGTAACTCAACCAAAATTATGGTTTATGTTTATAAAACCATTATGGGTAGTTTAGGGTGGATGGTCTGCATCAACAGTATGTTGTTAGAGTGCGATAGACCGATTATCCATCAATCAACTATTTATTTATATTTTAAGGAATGTCCTTATATCAAATTTTGTTGAAAATAGTATTTATTATAAATTTTATTAAGGACCATGATTTATAACAAGTTTTCTTCTTATTAAATGTTATTATGTAAACATCATCTCGAAGCCTAAGATTACACCAAATAAGATTCGTGAAATATACTTTGCAAGGAAGAAATGTTGTTGCTGTTGTTTGTTTGCTTATACATTTATTTATCTTGGAGGTTGATATATTTATGGCAAACAACAGCAAAATTAAAAGAACGAGCTATCAAGATATGATGGAATTAGGAATTTATGTTGTATGTATAAACATAAAAAAGGACAATGCAGTGTTATAATAATTAAACTTTGAGATCTTTATGCGGCAATAAAAAAAATCGCAATATAAGCAGGAATTGAAACGTTTCCCATCGGAATCACAAATTTTAAAAGACTTTTGTGACTTGAGGGAATTTAATTATAAATGTTCATGATTATACGACGGCTTTTTGTATTAAACTTCAATTGAAAATTAATTTCCATGCTAAATATGCCCATAAGGAATTTTTTTGGGGATGGAAAATTACAGCAAAACTTCTCGTCGGTCGTATCCTTGTATATGTGCATAAAAAATTTATACAAAGTGTTAAATATACACAAACGGATAATTAATAATTTTGTTATGTACACAAGTTTTAATGCGATAAGCATATGAAACTTTTGTTATACCTAAACACGCGATTTTCGAAATTATAGTTTAATGTTTAAAACACCCATTGCATATAAATTATAATTGAACCATTACCAGCATTTAACTATAATATTTTTAGGGTGTAAAATAAAAGTTTAAATTGAAATTCAATGCCATGTTTTTGTAGCTGTCTCCGAGTATACATTGTTGCATGAATACAAAATCAACATAATTGAGCTTTTGATCAATTTTGATTTCGGTATTACGTAACTTCAATCGATATGTAATTGATGATTCAATATATTGGTAAACACATACGTTATGTCGTATATAAATATGAAAAGGTGATATTATTAAATGAATTCATCCTTATTATAGGGTGCGACAAAAGTAAACAGAAATTAATACATTCCATTATTTTGGATAACACTTGGTAGTGGTGTAAGGTGTAAACCACCAAATGATATCATCCCAACAGTCGCGCGTTCGAGTCAAACATAATTTTATTGAGCATTATCATCAAGTATTCTTCCAATACTGATTGCGAATTGGATTTTAAAATGGCATTCTTTGTGGAGGGGAAATAACGAAAACAATTGTAAACGGCACCAATAGCCATCACCAAGGAAAGTACTTGAATGTTATTAATTGTGCTCTAATTATCAAAACTGGCGAACTGATGACGTGAATGTTCGCGAATACAACTACTAGAACGATAAGAAATTGTGATAATTGTTTCATAGATGTCATCCCTTTTAAGTTTTACAGACAAACTGTCCCAGAAGAACGACGTGGATAAAAGCCAAACCTTTACCTGATGTGTATCTGCTGCGTACACCGTTTCTAAAGAAAACCAAGATTGACATTGTAGCAATTAGCATACTGCTATTCATGCGTGTGAAATACGTGCCAAAAAAAATCCCAAATTTGTTGCATGCAACAAATGTTGCACAGAAATCTCAAGCAATATAAGGATTGATCTGCAATAAACATAAATTTTAGAATTTCAAAAATTTTATTTCTAAGAATTTCTTTATTATTGTTGTTGTTTCATTAGTAGTGTATGTTCTAATGGATCAAATACACAAAACTTATTAACTATAATATGGAAGAAAAAATCGTACTACTAAACTATAAAAAGAAGGCAAGTGAATGGTATATACAAGTAAGTTTTCAAAATAGTATACACAGTTTTTATTCCTACAAAATTCAAATTCAAAATCTGTTCTACAAAATTCAAAAGATTGACATGTGTGTAGGTTTTCTGGAATGCTCACGATATGCTATCTTACCGGGACAAATGAATCGAATAATTCCTGGGGTCGGCGATATAATTAACGGGTCTTTTACAAAGGGGATATTGCAACAAATTTCAATTAACAAATTTGTTCAACAAATTACAAAAGACTGACAGGTAGGTTTCCCGGAACGCTCGTGATACGTTCCCTTACTGGGACAAACGAATCGAACGAATTGGAATTTGCTGCAACAATAGAACGTATCACGAGCGTTCTAAAAAACCTGCCCCACATGTCAATCTTTTGATACTTGTTGAACAAATTTGTTAATTGAAATTTGTTGCAAAAACCTATTGATTGCGCAACGTTTATTGCATGCAACAAATTTGGGATTTTATTTGGGACATATTTCACTGCATTCAATATTCTAATCGTACATATCGCAAATGTAACTTCCCGCAATCTCAACGCAATTAGTGGCATAACTCTAAATAGCCACCCGGTTGTTTTCCCACGTGTCATTAATAAGCAACATTAGATGTGGCACTTATTCAAATTGCCACTGTTGTTGTTCACCACAATTCTCTTCTTTCGTTTACCAACAAGCACAGCATTTTTACAAAAACAAACAAGAACAAGTGTTTGAAAATATAAACCAAAGAGCGACACAAAAATAAATTTTACATTCATGCAGTTCGTCTCACAAGTTCGCAGCAGTAAGAAGTCTTGCACACCTTTTGTGCATGCCACCACAATGCCTGACACCAAACATCACGCCGCCAAACCTCGGAAAATTAAAATCTAATTTAGAGGGGAATAAATAATAGCCTTTTAAAGTTAGCCGAAAGTTTCCAGCCGTAAGTGAAAATATCGATAATGCAGATAGTGTCTCGACTATGTCAGCCGAAAGTTAAAAAAACATGTATTAAATTGAAACCCCAGCCGAAAATAACTTACCAACAAAATCAGCCGAAAATATGTATATATTCGTAACAAACAACAAATAAAACTAAAATACAGATATCAATTAACAAGTTTCTTATGCATATAATATGAGTAAAATGTTGGGAAAAATGGGAAAACTCCAAAAATTCGTAAAAACTTAAATTTTAAAGTGTTATGTCTGGAAAAGATCTTATTTAAATCGGTTTGTCGATGGTTATCGCTGGAAAATTTTCCAGATCAAGTTTCATGTTGAGAGTCCAGGAAAATGGGGGAAAGTGAAATACACAAATTTTTATTTTCCCCATTTTTTATCGATAAAATCGTTGGTCATTGGAGATTTGGCCATATGAACACCAACCCGACTATGCCGATTCGATAGCCCTTGACCATAGGAAGATTTTGATTATAGGCTAGGGGTGGGTCTGATGAGGTTATAAAGATGGAATTTTGATTTCCCCATTCTTCTGTCATCGGTCGAGATTTTGCCATATAGACACCTATCTCACTATGCCGGTTGGATAGCCCATGACCATAGATAGATTTTGAATATAGGTTAGGGATGAGTTCGATGGGGTTTTAAGGGTAAAATTTTTATTTTTACCATCTTCTGACCATAAAATCGTTCATAATTCAGGATTTTGCCAGATAGCACATGACTATAGATAGATTCTGAGTATAAGTTAAGGGTGAGTCAGATGCGGTTATGGGGGTGAAATTTTTATTTTCCCCATTTTTAATTGTTGTTCATTCATGATTTTAGCATATAGACACCAATCTGACTATGTCGCTAGCCCATAACAATAGGTAGATTTTATCGATGAAAAATGGGAAAAATCAAAATTTCACCCCTATAATCTCATCAGACCCACCCGTAACTTGTAATTAAAGTCTACCTATCGTCATAGGCTATCTAATCGGTCCATCCGGCAAAATCTCGAGTGATGGACGATTTTATCGTCAAACGAAGGGAAAATAAAAACTTCACTAAGTGAACTAATTTCAATAAGTTGGCTTCCCATCAGGCTCATCTCTAACCTATAATCAAAATCTACCTATGGTCATGGAATATTGAATCGGCATAGTGAGATTAGTGTCCATATGGCAAAATCTCGAATGATGAATCATTTTATCGACAGAAGAATGGGGAAATCAAAATTTCACACCTATAACCTCATAAGAACCACCTATAAACAAAATCTTCCTATGGCCATGGGCTATCGAATAGGGGTAGTCAGATCGGTGACTGACCACTCATTACAAACCATTTAATCCTTGATAATTTTCAATCTTCTTTGTCGACTAAAACCCACTGCAAACAAATAATCAAATTCTACTTAGGGTCATGGTTCATCAAATTGGTACAGTCAGATCGGCGTTCATCTGTCAAAATCTTGGTATACAATCCGTCCATTAGCTAAACGTGACTGCGTTGCATTCTTTAATGATACAACGTACAATCTGCATTATCGAAATTTTAAAAATTGCACAATCAGTATTAATGTCATTACTTGTAAATGTAATGACAATACTAAATAATTAATTTTCATATTTACACGATCAGTTTTAATGACAGTATTTGTGACATTTAGCGCACTTCAAAAATATTTTGTGGTTTTAATTTCTGTTTTTGAATAGACACGTTTCGTATTACATATTTCATTTTATAATGAATAAAAAGAAAAACATGTATTGCTATTATTTTAGCTTATGAACTGTATAAAAGGCTGGCTGCGAAAAAAGGGCCATTACTTCTTATTTAAAGACATAAGAAATACAGAACAAATGATTTTCGAAATCATTTTAGAATGGGGGAAGAAAAATATGGTATGATACCAAAGGGCCGAATGTCGAGGGCCGAATGTCGAAAGGCCGAATTTCAAAGGGCCGAATGTGTCGAAGGACCGAATGTGTCGAAGGGCCGAATGTCGAAGGGCCGAATGGGTCGAATTGCTGATTTTTTTTTATATTTTTTTGTTTTTAGAAATATATTTTTTTATTTAATTAATTTATTTTTTTATTTTTTTTTACATATGCCTTTTTCAAACAAAAAAAATGGCACTATTCAAGTCCAAACCATACAAATGTATGGATAAAAAATCATAGTATGTAATGGCGTTTTTGATAAAAAAATTTGGGTAAGATGAAATTTTTTTTAAAAAATTTTCTTTGTAGGATTGTTCATCTATTGATTTTAGGAAGTGCAAGCCAAAAATTTCGAGAAAATTATCACATTTGCCCTGAAAATTTTGACCTTTATATTTTTTTTGGTGACTAATTGCGTATTATTTTATTCAAAATAGTACAAATTTGCAATTTTTCTCGGAAAATTTGATTATTTTTTTACTTCGTTTAAAATTATAAATAAAATTTGCCACTTGAAGAATTTTATAAATTCTGGAAAAGCGGGTGTTTGGGGGCGCCCCTGCAGCCTCCCATCCTCTAAGGTGTACAACGAATTAAAATTACTTTAAAAGAAACTTTTATATTTACAAAAGTTGATTTTTTAACATTTCTGGCACTATCAGAAGAAGCGATAAGAACGATAAAAACTCTTTGATCTGTATCTGCAAGGTTGACGAAGCAATTATTATTAATAAAAATAAATAAAACTAAAAAAAATATTGAAAAATAAAAACACGGAAAAATTTTCCGGAAAATTAAACAGTTTTATTAAAATAACGCAGAAATGTAATTTGTTACCCGTTTCATGACAGTGTAATTCGAATTTTTATCCGTAAAATTAAGATTTGAAAAAATCAAAAAAATATTTTTGGTAAAACTGAAAATTTTCCAGGAAAATATGGTTATTTTTCCGAAATTTTTGGCTTGCACCTCCTAAAAATTTACAATCCTATAAAGAATTTATTTTAAAAAATTTGTATCTTACCCGATTTCGGCGATGTTACGTCATCTACACTTACGCCAAAAATTTCGCTTGTGTTAAAGGAAGTACAACTAACACAATTGTGTATATACAGTCGTGTGCAATATAATAGGTAATTCTATGAAATTTTTAAATAATACATTTTTTTTAACTAAATCATCAATATGAAAAATTGAAACATGGCTTTTTTAATTGTCAGTCTCTTCTAGGAAGCAAAACATTTATTACATTATCGCGTCATTGTGATCTTATATCGAACTATCGTATTCAATTTTAATTCATTTACACCATC
The DNA here is from genome assembly GCA_932526605.1 of Nephrotoma flavescens. Classification (NCBI taxonomy): domain Eukaryota; kingdom Metazoa; phylum Arthropoda; class Insecta; order Diptera; family Tipulidae; genus Nephrotoma; species Nephrotoma flavescens. The sequence continues at coordinate 72,604,561 of OW052221.1, forward strand.
TGTGCAAATCAATAGGGAAATTTAAGTAATCTTGTTAAAAAAATAGATATTCGTTGGAAATAATTGATTGTTACATAAAGTATTAATATTTGATGATCTACCCGTTATTTTTAAGAACCACATTACATCGCCTCCCCATAAAATTCATCAGTGATTGACATCTTTCGACTGGGATGCTCCATCAACCATTTTGAACATTTTCTCAAAGCTCATTTATATTTTTTGGCCTCGGAAATTTAATTAAACCACGTTTTAACTCACCCCACAGGTTTTCTATTGGGTTTAGATCGGAAGACTGAGCTGACTATTTCATTACATTAATTTTATTTGCAGTAAACCAGTCTTTTACCACCTTCACCGTGTGCTTCGGATCATTGTCCTGCGGAAACACCCAGCGAAGGGGAATGTTTTCATCAGCATACGGAAGCATGGTATCTTTTAAATGTCCTCCATATAAATTTTTTATCAAGATTTTCGTGAACCCAGAATATAGGCCCTAAAACATGGTTTAAGTAAATTTCCGAGGCCAAAAAATATAATTGAGCTTTGAGAAAACGTTCAAAATGGTTGATGGAGCATCCCAGTCGAAAGATGTCAATCACTGATAAATTTTATGGGGAGGCGATGTAATGTGGTTCTTAAAAATAACGGGTAGATCATCAAATAAATATTAATACTTTCTGTAACAATCAATTATTTCTAACGAATATCTATTTTTTTAACAAGATTACTTAAATTTCCCTATTGATTTGCACAGATGGTGTAAATGAATTAAAATTGAATACGATAGTTCGATATAAGATCACAATGACGCGATAATGTAATAAATGTTTTGCTTCCTAGAAGAGACTGACAATTAAAAAAGCCATGTTTCAATTTTTGATATTGATGATTTAGTTAAAAAAAATGTATTATTTAAAAATTTCATAGAATTACCTATTATATTGCACACGACTGTATATACACAATTGTGTTAGTTGTACTTCCTTTAACACAAGCGAAATTTTTGGCGTAAGTGTAGATGACGTAACATCGCCGAAATCGGGTAAGATAAAAATTTTTAAAAAAAAATTCTTTATAGGATTGTAAACCTATCATTTTTAGGAGTTGCATGCCAAAAATTTCGGAAAAATCACCATATTTTCCTGGAAAATTTTCAATTTTTCCAAAAATATTTTTTTTGATTTTTTTCATCCAAAAATTAAAAATCTGCCGTTTTTATTTATCAAATCTAAATTTTAATGATAAAAATTCGAATTACACTGTCATGAAACGGGTAACAAATTACATGTTTGCGTTATTTTAATAAAACTTTTTGATTTTCCGGAAAATTTTTCCCTTTTTTTATTTATTCAATATTTTTTTTAGTTTTATTTATTTTTATTTAAATTTAAAAAACTATATTTCTAAAAACAAAAAAAAGAAAAATTCGGCCCTTCGACCCATTCGGCCCTTCGACACACTCGAACCTTCGACATTCGGTCCTTTGTACCCATTCCAAAAATATAACTACTAACTGCGAAAAAAATATAACTACTAACTGGAACCGTATTTAATAAGACAGAGTTTTAATAAAGAAATGTAGCGTTTTGATTTTATAACATAATCGGGATGTGTGGGATTCCACAATTCCGGCAAAGTTTCATACTTTTCGATGAATTCTCGAAGGATTCTTGACCTTCCGAACATGCACAGAAAAAAATAATGCTTTTAAAATAATTTGTATTTGTATACAATAATTAATTTGTAATAATGGGGATCTTTAGATGCATCCATCCACATCATTCCACATTATTGCGTTCACAGCGATTTAAAAAAAATACGAATCGTAAAAATACGTATTGTTTTTTCAATGTGTTAGTGCATCATCAAATGTGAGGCAATACAATTTTTTGGTGAAAATATGCGCACAAAAATCCCCACTCAACCAGTTCATAGGCAAAGAAGTAAGAAACGAATAAGTGATGCGACATAGTGAGGAATTGAAAAGGATTAGCCTCTAACTACAGCTAATGCTAACACATTTTCTAAGAAAATTTTACCGTTACCTGTTTTTGCATGCGTTCCCCACGCGGCATTAACCCGAGCTCAGTCGATTCGAGGTTAATAATTAGTCGTGGGTTTGGGGAATGTACAGGTATCGGCCTAGCTTACCGCGTTATGATTATGTGGATTTCTGGGATGTGATGGCCTGGTACCATCAAAAAATTGGAAGGAAGGGAAATGGATTTGCATGCTCTCTCTCATAATATAATTGCCTAAGGATTGAGCCTCAATCCCGTAGTTACAATTTTAGGGTCTAGAATAGCATGGTTATTCTAACTCTCCATATTAAATTTATTAAATTAACTTGTCAGATAACTTGTGGTTAGTACTTGAAATTGGCAATATAGTATTGTCAGCAGAAGCAAGCCCAGGGCGGAACCCTATTATGACCTTCGCCTCTAATGAGGCAGCTGACTTTTACTATATTAGCCGGTCCCCATGTGGTTAGTCACAAATGTCAACATCCATACTTACCTAGTACAGCTTGGTCAGCAAGCACTCTGGAGTTTTATTTAAAAGAAGACGAACAGCTTAATGTTTCTTTTAGTTTAATTTATTTAAAAACCCAAAACAAAATGTTACATTTTACTTGTTGGCTCTTAAGACAATTTTAACTAGAGGGCTTAACCCTATTTTAGTTAACAATCTCAAGACTAACTTCAAACACTCACCCCAACACTAACTGCCCAACCAAAAATTTTTGCCCGGTATTTATACAAACATTAATTGATCAAAAAAGAGGGGAAATTAATTTTTATAACAGATTTTAATAAATGAATGGCCCCTTTTCAATCAATTAATAAATTTTGCTCTTTAATCAAAAATGTGCATAAATACCGCCCAATTTAAAAGTGTCATAAATTAAATTTGTTTACCCCTTTCGTAAACAAATTCATTCATAAATACAATATACTACATTTTTACGTAGGTTGGTTAATTACCTGACGTCTTATATTTATGTAGAGCATTTATGATTATCAAAATAAAAATATGTTCTGTATTCAAATTACAAAACAATGAAATGGGTTTCTTATATGTATATTTGTAGTACTGTAATTTTTGTTTATGTAGCAGCCATTATTTAATCAATAGGTATTTGTGAAGATGATATCTTCAATGCCATGACGGGACTACTGTGATGAGATAAGAATATGATTGGATTGATAACGGAATACGATAAGAATTCCGTTACAGAATCGTCTAAACTAGCTCAATCCGCGGTTCCACACTTTGATTCTTTCATCGTGATTCTATCCTTGTTTCCTTCCCCTTCACCTATAGACTTATTTTGTGGCGGCGAAATTTTTGATTCTTTTTTCAGCAATATTTCTTTTTTTTTTTATTCAACTGATTGACGATTCTTTCGTCGTGATTCAATGATTTCAAAAATCAATCGCCGTCCACATTTGATTTCTTTACGCGTTTCTTTTTTTCTGTATGTGCGTAAAATTATGTTTTTTGTTTTATTCGTATAGTAAAAAATGCATATAGTAAAACGTATAGTAAAAATACAAATACAAATTAAACTAAAATTAACCCAAAAACAGCAAATAAACAAGGTGTACTTGATATATTTATCTTTGTTGTTGTGCGAGAATCAGTTGAATCAAAAAAAAAAAATATTGCTGAAAAAAGAATCAAAAATTTCCCCGCCAAAAAATTAGTTTGTTGGTGAAGGGGAAGGAAACGAGGAAAGAATCACGACCAAAGAATCAAAGTGTGGAAGCACGGATTCTCGCACTACTACAAAGATAAATATTTCAATGACACCTTGTTTATTTGTCGTTTTTAATTTTAGGTAAATTTTTGTTTCGAGAGGAAACATATGTTTTTCAAACAAGGAAGTAGTTTTCGCAGCAAATAATAAACTTTTTTTTACTATACGAATAAATCAAAAAACATAATTTTACACACATACATAAACAAAGAAATGCGCAAAAAAAATTAAATGTGGACTTCGATTGATTTTTTGAAGTCATTGAATCACGACCAAAGAATCAAAATGTGGAGAGGCCCAATGACACCAGTAATGATGCATATCCTACACACAGTCAGTAGTTGTTTTGCTTTGGCAAAGTCCGCTTAGTTTTGAAAAATAAAATATTATAGGCTAATTTTGGTTTCAGCAATACTAGCTTGTGAATTTCCAGTAACGAAAAATAATCGTTTTTCATACAGTTGGCTTTTATGTCAATAGTAATGGTAATCTGAATCGGTTTAATGAAAATCTTTTTTTTTTAAGTTTTATTTAAAGCCAACTCTACTTTATCTAGTCTAAATTCACTAATATTTTCTATTAGGGTATCAATATATGTGTGAGTATTTTATATGAATTTTGACACTATCAGCAAATTATCAGGAGGCTATTTCACGATAAATTACCATGAAACTATTACGAAATGTCATCCTTTTTATGTTTCATCATTATAAATTTAATTTAAAGAAGGGTGTTACACATGTCTGTGTTAAATTCGTGTGTCGATTCGTGAAAAAAATAATGGACGGACGTACACAACTATTGAAAAAATTAAATATATTAAAGTAAATTAACATGAATTACGAAAATCACCAATTTCGATATATTAACACAGAATACAGAGTTAAATAAATATACTATAACAAAAAATTATGTCTGAAATTTAAATTTATTATGATGAAACATAACCCCTAAAGGATAACATTTCGTAATAATTTCATGATAATTTAACGTGAAATAGCCTCCTGATAATTTGCTGATATAAAATACGCACACATACATTGATATCCTGATAGAAAATTTCAGTGAATTTACATAGTGGCTCTAGGTTACCGCCCCGGTGACAAAGTGGTCAGTATGCTTGCTCTAGCGACCGGAGGAGGTCCCGGGTTTTATTCCCGGTCGTGACAAGGAAAAAAATTTCACGGCTGGTTTAGGACCAATGGATTATTCACTCATTATCCGAAATACGCAAACTACGATGAACAATTTTTTCCGTTACTGGAAATCCTCAAGGAAATATTCCTGAAACCAAAATTGGCCTCTAATATTTTATTTTTCAAAGCTAACCCGGTGTCTTCACTATGCAATCGCTGAGATTTTCTATCATGACACTAAATTTATGAATACATGTGTAAGTATGTTATACAAATTTTGAAACTATCAGCAAATTATCAGGAGGCTATTTCACGAAAAAATTATCATGAAATTTTTAAGAAATTTCAGTGAAATTATCAATGCTATACTGTTTTAACATAAAAATCTGAATCGGTTTAATGAAAATCTTTTTTTTTTAAGTTTTATTTAAAGCCAACTCTACTTTATCTAGTCTAAATTCACTAATATTTTCTATTAGGGTATCAATATATGTGTGAGTATTTTATATGAATTTTGACACTATCAGCAAATTATCAGGAGGCTATTTCACGATAAATTACCATGAAACTATTACGAAATGTCATCCTTTTTATGTTTCATCATTATAAATTTAATTTAAAGAAGGGTGTTACACATGTCTGTGTTAAATTCGTGTGTCGATTCGTGAAAAAAATAATGGACGGACGTACACAACTATTGAAAAAATTAAATATATTAAAGTAAATTAACATGAATTACGAAAATCACCAATTTCGATATATTAACACAGAATACAGAGTTAAATAAATATACTATAACAAAAAATTATGTCTGAAATTTAAATTTATTATGATGAAACATAACCCCTAAAGGATAACATTTCGTAATAATTTCATGATAATTTAACGTGAAATAGCCTCCTGATAATTTGCTGATATAAAATACGCACACATACATTGATATCCTGATAGAAAATTTCAGTGAATTTACATAGTGGCTCTAGGTTACCGCCCCGGTGACAAAGTGGTCAGTATGCTTGCTCTAGCGACCGGAGGAGGTCCCGGGTTTTATTCCCGGTCGTGACAAGGAAAAAAATTTCACGGCTGGTTTAGGACCAATGGATTATTCACTCATTATCCGAAATACGCAAACTACGATGAACAATTTTTTCCGTTACTGGAAATCCTCAAGGAAATATTCCTGAAACCAAAATTGGCCTCTAATATTTTATTTTTCAAAGCTAACCCGGTGTCTTCACTATGCAATCGCTGAGATTTTCTATCATGACACTAAATTTATGAATACATGTGTAAGTATGTTATACAAATTTTGAAACTATCAGCAAATTATCAGGAGGCTATTTCACGAAAAAATTATCATGAAATTTTTAAGAAATTTCAGTGAAATTATCAATGCTATACTGTTTTAACATAAAAATCTATAAATTGATTGACAATATTTACGGATTTTTTGACATTTGAAGAAATTATTATGAGACTAAAATGCCCAGTTATGATATTTGTTTGATAATTATTTATCAATACATTGAAAAAAGCATACACATACATAAAATATCATCAGAGAAAGTTTCAGCGATTTTGCCCAGTGAAGACCCCGTGGTAGCGGACTTTGCCAAAACAAAACAGTTAGTAATAATGTCAGTATTCCCACCAAGCCTCAGTAATGATGCATTGAAATCATAAAATATGGATTCTTATCACTACAGACCATCATTATTAATTTCATCAACATACAGGATGGGCGTACGCAGGGGGGGGGGGGGGGGTACTGGGGGTTTAACCCCCCATGATTCAACAATAGAAAAAAGTAAATCGTGCATCAACAGCAATGCGACTCAAACAAATATGTCCCACACGATGGATTCAACGCCACGAGCCTGCCCTAGTATTTCTGGAGCTTCAAAAAGCTGCAATCTTTGCGAGGGAAATTATTTCTGATAGGGATGACAAAACAACTTCTTCTTCTGCGATTCAGCTTCTATCTGTTATTAGAAGTACTGAATTCCAAGTATCTCTTCATGTGCTTGCCAAGGTTTTTGGTATAACCCTGCCACTAAGTCGTTCACTACAAACAATAAATCTGGATTTGGCCGCTGCAATCGAACTGGCAAAAGATGTTGAAGATGTGCTAGTTGAAATACGACGCGAAACAGAAATGCAATTTAATGCAATTTTCAGTGACATCAAGAAAATATGTGACCAGCTTAAGGCCCCGATTCAAAGCTAAGACACAAAACACTGGTTTATTTTTTCTAGTAGATGGAGCGTACAGTACCATTTTGAAATCTTCATCAAATTTTATATTTTCGTAATTTTTCATTTTTTATCTTTTGGAGACATGTGCATCGAAAATAAACATAAAACGAAAGAATGAAAAAGGTTTTTTTGTTCAAATACCTAATGGTTTGGTTACAACAACAAACATACTTATATATTGATTTTTGTTAATTTTCAGTTCTTATTATGAGGCGTTCGGGTATTTGTTGTTAGTTTTTACAACATTACAATCATAATGAAATAATATAACTTTTTTATAAAGAAATCTCGCACAACGAGAAGCAAAGTAGATGGTCACCTCATCTCAGGAACTGACCTCATTGAGCTCGATTTAACGTAATGATTTAAATTATTAATATTTCGGGTGCATTTTCACATAAGTTTTTTAGTCATCCAAATATCTAAAGGCAAATCTAAAGAGAGTGATCGTATCCCCTAGGGGATATTAAAACTGTATTGCTCATTTTCCACGAATGATTCAATTGTACATAATATCTACTGGTTGCATTAAATTTTTAACCCAAACATTTCTTTTGTTTCTGGTTTTACACTTTCGGTGTTGACTGGAAGTCTGGTAAATTTCAGTCAGTTCTATACATTCCATTGAATGAGTTTTAACTTGCTGGCACCAGAATTTAATGAATTTTCAAAGACTCCAATTCAACATATATACTTTTCCTAGATGGGGTCGTATCTCGTAATTCAATCATAATTCCGAATTACGAATGAATGGTAATTTTTCAACCGCTCAAGTACAACAGCGACCACTGATGTAACCAGCGCAATGTTCAGATGTTAATTTTAGAATGCCTTCATAAATGCGTAAAAGACAACCCCGATTATTAAAAATCGTGCGTTTTACCGTAGACAGACACAAAATAGATAATCGCGTTATTTAGATTACTAAGTTATTTCTGCTTGTCGGTCGGTACTCGAATTTTCCAAAACAGAATTATTAAGTTTTCATAACTAGATAAATGCAATCTATCCCGATAAATTAGGCACACTTGCAAAAATCGCGTTTCTATTAGTCACCACAATTTGTTTATTATGATTATTATAATTTAATTTTCAATCTAGATATATGAAAATCGCGATAAATTTTGTGTTTGTCTACGGCATTGCACATCAAGTGAATGACGCGTTATGATAAAAATATCTTCAATCATGGAGAAGATTTACGGAAATTGTTTGCAAATTACGAGTCAACAAAACGCAGCGAATCCTTTAACAGTTGTCTGGAAAATTTTCAAAGTGAGGGAAACACGTTCCTATATATACATATTTATTTTAACACAAGAACAAGAGCTTGACAACAAGATCGTGGCAGTTGGCAGATCTTTGATTTATGTTTTAATTGATACTTAATCGGAAACTATAATATAATAAACATTTTAAATCGTTTTTAAACCCTTTTACCTTCTCGTGTCGTGTGCCTCCCCCAAATAAATTGTTAACATTTCATTCTTGTTGGTTCATTTGTAGATCGATCTTATGAGCTGGGAAGTATAATGGCAGGGTGATTTGTCTCAAGAGAACAACGTTGCGACTTAAAACCCAGATGTCATTAACATATGCTAATGTCAGTTGCTCTAGCCTATATTGAGCTCACGTATGACGTTTCATAAGAATAAATTGAAAAGCATTTGGATGATAGGATCATCTTATTTCTTTCTCATACTCACGATGCAATTTTAAATGTTGCCGAAAGTTTATCTTTGCTGTATACCTTGAATTAAGAGTCCTCAGTAATTTGCACATATATATTAGATGCTGTCGCACGCCTATTGAAAGTTTTTCAATAAACTACAAAATTACGATTTGGTCGGTAGTCCATAATGGTACTCGTGGCTAAGATGCGATCACTGTAAATAACTTTGCTGGTCACTATGTTTTCTAAGCCAACCAGTGTTTAACAAAGCCACGATATAGATGTTACAACTTAATCGATGTCTTTAGTAAACAAATTGAAATGTAACAAGCTTAAAATATCGAATGGAATTTGAAAATGCCTGAACCAATTCTAATCAACTTCAGTTTTATGGTGGGATTATAAGCCCATCTTAAAATAAACATAAGGTACTTAAATGGATGAGATTGGTTAGGCTGAACGAAACCCTTTACTCATTAATAAACCATTAGTAACCCCACAACCCATTTTAAATGAAGATGCCTATTCGTAAGGAGCGAAATTCCAAATATCCAAGCAGTTCCTATCTTTTGACCTTGACTTTTTTTTATTCCAACATAATCTGATATACTTTTTAAGTATATTCTTTCTTCTGATATACTTTTTAAGGGGTATGTGGCTTCTAAAATAACATACGGTTATAATGTTCGGCAATGAAACCAAATAGCTAAAACTTTTTTCATCCTGTCATTAGAGAATATCATTCGACAGGACAAAGAGTAGCGCAACTCCTTATATTATAAATCAAGTTAGTTCGTTTTCGAAACCGTCCAAAAAAAGCTTCACATCAGCGTTGTGAACAAGAAAATATCAGTTACTAGAGAGCCACGGCAAATGAGAAGCATGAGAAAGTTCGGTTACTTAGAATTGATGATATATGATCAAAATATAATCTCTATATAGAGCAAGAATCATCGCAAAATTGTTAATATTTCACCGTTGATACAAATCAAATTTTTATGGAAATACCGACTGATTCAACTCTTTAGAATACGAGAGGATTGCAAAGGTAAGATAGCTTATGATAGCCGATAGTTTATATAAGATCTATCCTGAAGTTTACATCTTTTGTCTGTCAAGGTGGCTGTTCTTGATTTATCTGTATATTACTAATTTTATAGCAATAAATATTGACCCCCTTGTATTCACTGCTGGCAATCTGATAATTGCTGTACTTGTTACATTTCCATAAGTAATTTTTTATTACAAAACGAAATTGATTACCAACTTCTGGTGGTTGGTCTCTTCATTTCATGGACGGTTAAGGGCCAACTTAAAATGAGAGATGGAATCCCTAGTTCATTCGTTCCTCGTTCAAATTTCGGGTATTTGTACCCAGCCCGCTTTGCCGGTCGTATGATTTTAAATGAAAACTTATTTTTATTTTTTGTAATATTAAATTAAAATTAAAATGAAATCAAAAATATTTTATTTATATAAAAATTGATTAATTTACTCCAATGCTCTTTGGTATAGAACATATTTTGTTGTTCCTTCAGGTGCGGTCACATATAATGATGACGGTTTTCCCACAAGTGAGCATCTACCATCTAATTGACAAAGTCAGAAGCATGGATATTCCAAATTTAAACCACAAACTTCAAGTGACTCTCTCTCTCTCTCTCTGGCACTATATCCCATCAAGGGATTTGGCCGCCTCAAATGAGGTTTCATAATCATATTTTCATTTCGGATAATGAGTGATTAATTCATTGATCCTAAACCAGTCGTGAAAATTTTTTCACCACCGGGAATCGAACCCGGGACCTCCGGTTGCTGGAGCAAGCATGCTGACCACTTTGCCACCGGGGCGGCCTTCAAGTGACTGACCTTGTGATTTGTTAATGGTCATATCAAAAGCTAGACGAATGGGGCATTGTATTCTTTTAAAGTTAAATGGCATATCTGACGGAATTATAATAGGAATGTTTGGGATTAAAACTTCTTCTCCTTTGTATTTGCCAGTTAATATGGTTGCTCCAATTAAATATGTCATTCATTTTTTGACAGCAAGTCGGCATTACAAAGTTTTGGTTGGTTAATATTTCGTATTAAAATGATAGTACACCAATTTTTAATTGAAGAATATGTGGTGGTACTCCAGGCAAATCTAATAAATTTAAAAATTCTGTAGGATAGCTTACGACTTCGTCTTGATCTATACCACAATCAATTGGTTTGTATGAAAATGTTTCACCAACATTTTTATTTTGAATGGCAGTATTTATATCATTAACGTCCTTGTTTTATGATGTCAATATTGGTTGATCACTTAACCAATTATGATTTCAATTGTTGTACAATATTTGGGTATACGGTTTCAATTAATTTTTCTTTTTAGTCTTTTAAAATACAAAAGTTTTGTGGAAATGGAATTGAATCAGTTGCACAATCAATTTGAATTTTTCCATTTCCAATGTCTAATAATGATTTTGGAAATGTTATAGCCAATTCATCGTTTTGCAATTGAAAACGCATATATATTGTTAAATTTAAATTTTTAAATGTTTCTCCAGAAATTATATGGTTTTAAACATTCGATTGATTCACCAGCTGGAGTTGATCGGGTTATAACAGGTACCTATGTTAGTGTCTGTCTAAAATCACCTGATAATTATATTGTTGTACCATCAAATATCTGTTGGTTGTTGCATAAATCTTGTAACGCTTTATGTAATGCTTCAGTGCATTCATCCCAGATTATTATTTTGCATTGTTGCAATACCTTTCCTGATGTTTTTGGTATGTTACATGTTGGTGTTTAAATTATTTGCATATTTAATGGGAGTTTTAGTACTGAATGAGGTGTTCTATTGCCATCTAATAATGTTCCGCAGCTATTCCTGAAGAAGCAATTGCTATTGCTATGTATGTTGATTTGCAATCTTATCAATGTAATTATTAAATCGAAAAAAAAACTCCCATAGAAGCTGCCACTTCCAGTGGCTCACGACCCATAGAACATATATATAAATTTTTATTACAGTTCATACAGTAGTTTTTGAGTTTATCGACCGAAAATGCTCCTACGGAAGCTGCAACTTCCGGTAGACCATTTTCAGCTAAAAACCATTCTCATGACCCATACAACATATACGCCAATTTTTATCAACATTATGGTACAGCAGTTCTTAATGTTACAAACACACACGTCATTATTATATACATACATAGAGATTCTGGATATAAAATTTGATCGTCTTGTGAACGGCAAAATGACCGGTAACTTAATCAAGAATTACAAACTAAAAATTTATTTGATTTTTTTGATAGTTTGATGGTTTTTTTTGGATCTGGCATTCCCGCCGTCAAATTCAATTGGTTTTTTAAATTTGGAATCTGGGGTATTATTAAGCAAACATAAAGTCATTCCGTTATTTAGTGTTTTGGATTGTCGGTTATAAATGAGAGACACAAGCCCTAATGATTGATCTTTTTGCTTTCATTAAAAAGTTGTCAAAATTAGTTTGAGTCGATAATCGTAAATCGTACTGAAGGCTGCCGCATGGAAATTGTCTACGAGCTAAGTACAACCAGTGCAACATAATAAAGTTAAAAATGTGTGATATATGTATAATGTAATTGTTGTTGTAATGCACTTGTTGTTGTACCACCGTTTTGAGATCACACATTTTTAACTTTGTTATTTTGCACCTAGCTCGTAGACAATTTTCATATGGTATCCTTCATTCTGCTTATATAATTAGCCCCTATATACGTCTTGAATATATAGAAAAAAAATATGAGCTTGAGGTGTAATTTTAACCAACAAACGATCAGATCTGCTTGTATAAAATTATGTATCACGAATTACGAGATGTAAATTCAAGCTAAACAAAATAAAATCAATTCCACGTGAAAATTTTGATAAATGGATTTATTATTCTAAATCACTACATCAACAACAACAACACATAGTTTAATTTTCAATCCCATCAGTTTTGTGTTTATCACCAACTATTGTTATAGGACATTCATACTACTCCAAATGTACACACATCTGTACAGGATTGCTACGTACATAATATATATGTATTCATATCTCATTAAAATATGTACTTATCTTTTCATTCTCTGTTAGTAGATAAAATACAAATACAATTACTATGGTATTTATTAGCGATTGAAAGCAAACCATCTCAATTTCATACACACCACTAAAAAATATTGTTAGTTTCACAGCTGTACATCGATAACGTCCTTTTGCTTTTATCTTCCATATACATACATATGTACATAGCTATACATCGAAACAGTGTGAAAAAATAATAATGATACAGATGGAAAACGAAGAACAAACAACGGAATTACTTAAATTTACTTATAATATATTGTATTTGTTTTATACATAATTTTAGTTTATGTTAAAATATTAATTTATTGTTTCTACTAGCTGTAAAACACATTAATTAATTACAAAAGTTATTATTAATTTGTGTTGCGTCCCATTACTGAGTTGTACCACTGTAATACTGGAAACTACCTACATCTGTAGTAATTTGCTAAAACTAATTTGGAATAAAATTAATAAATTTTACGATTGCGTCTTTGGAAAAATTACCAAAGGAATTGCTTTTTTACTAATTTTTCGGTTAATACTTAAAATTTAACAAATCGCCACCGTCAATCATCTCAGATTTTTTTTCTGCGTCTTTTGATATATCATAATCTAAGTTTTGTTGACTAATATCGTCGCAATGGTACCAAAACTTTTTCGATTTTTCCGAATATTGTTTACTTTGTAATACCATAGCGGAAAAACTAGAAGGAAAAATGGAAAAAGCCACCGTCAATTTTCCTAAAAAACTTCAATTGAAATTTTAAGACATACATGTTGGCGATCGGTTGGTTAGTTTTTATGCTATGGTACCACGAAAAGTCGTGTTTTTGCGAAATACGTGAATCGGGGCCTTAATGTAGAAATATGAATTCCTCGTCTAGCCGGAAGACAAATTCATCGCTGCAACATTGCAGTTGAAAATCCTGAAGAGTATTATCGTATTGCCATCTTTATACCTTTTCTAGATTCTACAAAGATGCAAGTTCACGATCGGTTTATAAAAATATATTGCAAAGTTTTATGTGTCTTTTGCCAAATGAACAAAATTTTTCATTGGAGCACGAAAAATCTGCAAAATTCCTTTTGGAAAAATATAAAAGTATTACGAACTGCAGCATAGTTGAGGGCATAGGTGAACTGAAGCTATGGTGGCGCCATGCTATAAATTCTTCGAATACACCAAAAAATGCTCATATTGCATTTTTATCATGCGACGAATCAATTTTCCCAACTGTTCGAAAATTACTTCAAATATTTGTAACACTACCGGTTACAACATCAAGCAGTGAAAGATATTTTTCAACATTGAAACGACTCAAAACGTATGAAGATAGGCTAAATGGATTAGCGTTACTTAATATTCATCGTAATGTCGCGGTTTCTGTTGATGCAGTTCTAAGTGAACTAGCAAAAAGTTCACGTAAATTAGAAATTCGCTTGTAGTTGGTAATTATGAAAAGAAAAAATCTTTGAACTTCAGTCTTAACTTCTATCGCTCTTTAATTGTTTCAGAAAATTGTCTTTTGCTGAATCTGCCATTTTTATTCTATTTGATAAGAAAAAATATATAATTTTTAGTATATGTAGGAATTTTTCTTTCTTGATGAATTTTTTATTAATTTTTGTTATATAATTTTTAATTATTTATTTTTTCTTTAAGAGTTAAGTTCTTTCTTGTATAGTTTATGTTTTTATAGTGAAACAAAATAAAATATAATGTATATTAGCTAGTTCTATTACGTGAATTTTTTTTTTTTATAAAATATGTTTTCTGCAACCCCCCCCCCCCCACCTCCCCCCCCCCCCCCCCCTCCCCATGGCTTCATCCTGCGTACGCGCCTGGTACAGTATCAGTATTAATGTCATTACCAAAAAGTAATGACTTTAATATTGATTGTGTAGTGACCGCTTTTGATAACAAAACTAATATCTGCGTTGCCATCTTTAGGCTGGGATAACAAAGACACTCTCTACATTACCATCTTTCGGCTAACTTTAATAGTATGATGCGTCGTCTTCAGATGCATGGCATTAGATGTGTCAAACACATTTAGATTTAGATTATCATTATCGTCGTTATCGTCCGCTAATGGATCGATTGCTTGCCCCTTTTCAGCAACTCTTTCACGTTCTATATCATTAGCTAAAGCCTCTACCAATCGTTCATAAAATGTGGTATAACGAAATTACCACGTACGCGTTGTCGCGTATTATAAGGTAATTCCACTTTTTGTATGTTTTATAAGAACTAACGTTTTGTGCGTTCAACGTTCACCATGCAACTGACGAGAACGAATAAAAAAACGCACAGTAAAAAATATCAGTTTGAATGGAATGGAAATAAATGGCAGTTTAAATAGAAAATTTCAGATAGAAAAGGGTGAATATGGGGTTTGGCCAGACTCACGAGGTATGAAAACGATGAAGCTAGATCGATAGCTATGCTAATAAAATGTTGGGAAGGTACACGAAAATTCAAGGCGCTAGATGTATTAAAAATATGAGGGTTAAGAGTCACCCTGTATTATGCCAAATAACTTATCATAATAAAGCCAAAATATATATATATTTTTTTTTTACTTTCAGCCGCCGTTGTGATAACATTTTTTGTATGCTGGGCCCCATTTCATGCGCAACGTTTAATGTTTTTATACGCTCACAATTGGGAACACTATCAAGACTTAAACGATTGGTTATTTTCGGTAACCGGTTGGTTATATTACGTATCATGGTAACTATATATTGTACTTTACCTTAGTAACTAAATATCTTATGCTATGTTGAAAACATTTTCAGTACGATAAATCCAATATTGTATAATATAATGTCGCAACGATATCGTGTCGCATTCCGAGAAACACTGTGCGGCACAAAACGGGGTTATTATCGTAATAATGGTTTTTGCCGTGAACAATCCAGTTTCCGTGAAACAACAGTAACTGTCGCAAGTAATTCTGGATATGAGACATCACATTTGGTAAGTAATTTATCCCGTAATCCGATAGTAATAAGTTTATGTATGTACATTATGTGTACTTACTTAGGCACCCCTCCGTGTAATCATATCCCATTCGCATCAATTCTTATACTTTAAGTGAATTATATACGCGTTTACGTCTCTTATGGGAATATATGTATAGATAATATACATACAAGAAACAAATTTAGCATTTTTTACATAAAAAGGGATAAACATGTAAAGTGACATACAAACGTATCTTACCTTAACCATTCAATGGATTTCCAGATCATAAAACTTTTTTTTTATATGATTTAGAGTCTTTCGCTTTAAGTCTATCAAATAAAATTATCTATATCGTCTTATTTTTTTCTATTTTTATTACAATTGTAAAATTTAAGACTCGTAAAATAAGATTTACGCATAGTGAGCAATAACGACGATATACACATAGGTATTTGGTACCACTACCTAGACCTACCGTCTCTTAAACGCACCAAAGAAAATCATTTTCGTTCGGAACTCAATTTGCCGAGAATATTTATTTGGAATGAAAATCTTTTTATATTGGAATTTTATGAAAAGGATACGTATGTCGGGGAGCGAGGGGGGAATGGAGATTTACGAAGATATTTGGCCAATATGTATATAAATGAGGGTACATCTTACATAGCATATCTTTATAGAAAATTCTTCTGCAGAAAAAGTTATTAAAAACTAAATATGTCTATTCGATTTATTATATTGAATTCTATGCAAATATTTGCCATGATGTTTCCTTGCTAACAGCTCTCTGGAATTCTTTTGATGTTTAATTTTGTTGAAATTCCAGCGAATTTTATTGATCTTGAAATTGTTATCTTGCTCAATATGTACTCCAACATATTTTATTTCGCAAGGATGTTTTGTTTGTGCATATATATCATTATAATGTCTTTAGTAAATATGTAAATCGTCATAATGTATATAAACGGAAAAGGGTTAAATATAATTTTAAATTTTATGTGTGCATGTAACATTTTCAATCGCATAAAATTTTAAATATAAATCGTTTCGTCCTTAAAAGGCTTTTGAATACGATATTGCCCCGTAATGAAAAATTGATGAGGTGCCCAATCGAATTTATTGTTGGAGCGAAATGGAGTATTGTAGCATATTAGAGCATAGTTGCTGGAGCGCCGAACGATGCTCGGTCTAAGTTAGTTAAATTGAAAATTAATTTTTAATTGTAAAAACCGTTTAAAAATCGAAACAAATATCAGTTGTTGTAATCATGTCATGAAACTCGAAAATCGTTCGAGTTGAAATCACCTCTCACCCATTTTTATAAAAGACGTTTAAACCTGGAAAACACCTAAATGAATTTCCCAAAATTAAGTCCGCATCGTAATTAACTCCTGACACTCGATAAACCAATTTCCGAAATTAAGATGCCGAATAATACAAATCAATATTGTTGCCACATAATAATTTGTTAGATAGCAAATTGGGGAAAAATATTAACAAATGTTTTTGAAAGAACGCAATTAACAAAACCATACATACAATATTTGCCGCAACACAACCAAAGCAACACGGCAAAACATGATGCAAATAAAATATCTGAAAGAAAAAACGAGACGAAAGATATTTCAAGATGACGCAGCATGGTCCTGCAAAATTTTGAAATGTCACGCAAGATCACGCAACATCCAGCAACATGGTGCAAAATCCCTTGCCATGTCGCAACATCACACATAAAACTCTCTCTACTCATGAATTTTCATTAAAATCTTTCGAGTCGAAAAAAATTCAAAAAGGACCTATAAAATAATTTTCCCGAAATACGGTTTCAACTAAAACAGTCTTTGGTATTTGAAAACCTATCCACACATCGCAATCGATTTTTGGTGCTCGAAAATTCCCGTTTTGCAATTTTTCCAAAGTTGACTGAGTTGAGGAAAATATTATGAGACGGAACGGTCCGGACCCTACCGGAAAATCCTAAAACGAATTTTCTCGGAGTCGGAACACATCGTAATCGATTCTTGTTAATTGAAATCACTCCTTCAAAAATTATTCTCAAAGTCATGTGAGCAGAAAAAAATAAATAATAGAACTCGGCCCGCCAGATAATCCTCTAAATGGATTTTTCACAAAATCAAAACCTCATTGCAATCACTTTTTAGTAGGCGAAAAAGACCCTCAGCGATAAAAATCAAAAAAATAAGACCCCTGCCCTCCAGAAAACACCAAAATCGTTGTAGGTGGAAAAAATGGGTGACGGTCTCTTAGGCTGCGGGCCAATAGTCGAGTTAAAGTCAACTTTAAGTAAATTTTTCAGTAAATTCATTTATTTTTCAAAAACTCTATGGCAAACTGATAGAAAAATCTGTTCTAAATCCGATTTTTACCATAGTAACTATTTACCCGAGTATTGGCCCGCATCCTTAGTCGTAAACAATTTAACGTGAACATTTAACCGTAGAACAGTTTATCGTAGACACAATTTATCGTGGACACAATTTATCGTGTCGACAATTTATCGTATGCCAGTTTATCGTAGTTTGTAATCTTGACCGTACAACAAGGTAATTTCTTAACCGATTATGATGGGATTGTGTATGTTGGATGGAAATGGGATTCTTAAATGATTTTTGGAAGAAGTTCTGGAATATGGCCACCTGGGACGGAACTCGGTAGTTTCTCAGCGGATTATGATGGGATTGGGTGTGTTAGATGGAAATGGGATTCTCAAATGATTTTTGAAAGAAGTTCTGGAATATGGCCACCTGGGACCGAACTCGGTAGTTTCTTAGCGGATTATGATGGGATTGGGTGTGTTGGATGGAAATAGGATTCTTAAATGATTTTTGGAAAAAGTTCTGGAATATGGCCACCTGGGACGGAACTTGGTAATTTATTAACCGACTATGATGGGATTGGGTATATTGGATGGAAATGGGATTCTTAAATGAATTTTGGGAGATGTTCTGGAATATGGCCACCTCGGACGGAACTCGTTTATTTCTTAACCGATTATGATGGGATTGGGTATGTATGTATGGAAACGGGATTCCTAAATGATTTTTGTAAGAAGTTCTGGATAATGGTCACCTGGGACGGAATTCGGTAATTTATTAAGCGATTGTAATGGGGTTGGGCATATTGGATGGAAATGATATTCTTAAATGATTTTTGGAAAAAGTTCTGGAATACAGCCACCTGGGACAGAACTCAGTAGTTTCTTAACCGATTATGATGGGATTGGGTATGTTGGATGGAAATAGGATTCTTAAATGATTTTTGGAAAAAGTTCCGGAATATGGCCACCTGGGACGGTACTCGGTAATTTATTAACCGATTATGATGGGATTGGGTATGTTAGATGGAAATGGGATTCTTAAATGATTTTTGTAAGAAGTTCTGGGATATGGCTACCTGCGACGGAACCAGGTAATTTATTAACCGATTATGATGGATTTGGGCATGTTGGATGGAAATGGGATTCTCAAATGATTTTTGGAAGAAGTTGTGGAAAAGTTGTCACCTGGAACGGATCTCGGCCATTGCTTATCAGCATTTCGATTGGACGAAAGTCGATGATAAATTGCTCTACTCGCTATTTGATGAAAAATCCAAATTCTATTTATTATTTTTTCTAATAAATTTTCTAAAAATGTGTAACCATTGATAGATAAGTTTCTGTCCTATATCGTCAATCTTTTTATATCATATATCATATAACATTTGGGAGCACTGATCTAGGTTTTAAACTCTTTGCGGTGCTGGTTGGTTACTTCTAAATGAAGACGGAAGTCGAGAGAAAGTGATCAGGGTTAATTTTGCTTATGGCCTTTGACACCACATGTCAGGGCGAGTTATGGGCGCCACCAATTAAATACCACATCAGCGTATATTCTCCAGGCTGGGGGGGGCTGAAGTTGGCGTCTCTCTTATAGCAAGGAGCTTGCTATGTACATGTATTTCACTAGTCCGTAATTAACATATGTGTCAACCGAATAAGTGGGTTGAGCGGCAAGCGAACTACCTGCTCTCAGAAAAATCTGGTTATAAAACCTGGTTATAAAAGGCCTAGGGTAAATTTTAAAAGTGCTTAACGTTTGATAATAAGAACAACCTTCGAAAATGTATACGGGAATATGGGGTGTGTAACGAAATCTCGGTTTTCAAAAACATGGTTTTCTAAATCCCGGTTTTCAAAATCCCTGTTTTTTATAAAAAAAACAGATTTTAAGAAAAACCCGGTTTGAATTGTTAAAATTTGGCATGTAGGAAAATGGGACTCTTAAATGATTTTTTGACATAATTTTAAAATGAGTTTGCGATAAAGTTCTATAAAATCTCTAATAGTGATGGAATTTGAATGGAGGGCTAAGTGCCGGTGATGGTTTTCGAAGCCGTTAGCCTCTACAATTACTGCATTTCAAAATGTTGCATTAGCAAAATATTGCATTTTTTATTAATCTCGCAACTACAAAATGTTGCAATTACAAAATGTTGCAAATACAAAATCTTGCAATTACAAAATGTTGCATAACAAAATGATGCAAATATTTTTCTTTCTAGTAGGTATCATTAATAGATTCTATATAATCCGCTCCTACAGAACGTCCTGCGTCTCTGCGTGCCGTAGTGCGACATGTTTGCTGATCCTGACTCCTACGTCCCCCTGAAGTTCAAATCTAATGCCGTTCGGAGGACTAAGCGGGGGAGGGGGTGCAGCGACTTCCCGCGTGCCCGTGAGAGTTATCAATGCCGTAAGCCTCTACAATTTGTGCATTTCAAAATGTCGCATTAACAAAATATTGCTCTTTTATTAATCTTGCAACTACAAAATGTTGCAATTACAAAATTTTGCAAGTACCAAATCTTGCAATTAAAAAACTTAAATAATTATTTTGAACAATTAGAACTAGAAGAAAAGAAAACTTTGATTTTGAAAACCGGGATTTTGAAAAACGAGATTTTGAAAACTGAAATTTTGAAGCCGGGATTTTGAAAAACGAGATTTTGAAAACCGACATTTCGTAGTACACCCGGGAATATGGAAAATACTAAGGCTTTAAAGACCTGAGATGTTCAGAGCCTTTCAAACCCAGCGGAAATTTTCACTCAGGACATAGCTATACTACAAGAGATTAGATGGTCTGGGAGTTGGATAAGTAACTCCACCGATGGTTACACATTTTACTAGAAAATTTATTAGATAAAATAATAACTAGAATTTTTATTTTTCATTCAACAGCGAGTACAGCAATTTATCATCGACTTTCGTCCATTTAATCAGGTGACAACTTTTCCAAAACTTCTTCCAAAAATGAATTAAGAATTTCATTTTCATCCATCGTACTCAATCCCATCATAATCGGTTAAGAAATTACCTAGTTCCGGCCCAGGTGACCATATTCCAGAACTTCTTCCAAAATACATTTAGGAATAATCCCATTTCCATCCAACGTACCCAATCCCATCATAATCCGCTAAGGAACTACCGAGATCCGTCCCAGGTAACCATATTCCAGAACTTCTTAGAAAAATCATTTAAGAATCCCATTCCATCCAACATACCTAATCCCATCATAATCGGCTAAAAAATTACCGAGTTCCATTACAGGTGGACATATTCCAGAACTTCTTCCAAAAATCATTTAAGAATCTCATTTCCATCCAACATACCCAATCCCATCATGATCGGTTAAGAAACACAACTGATCTACGATAAATTGTGTCCACGATAAACTGTTCTACGATAAATTGTTCCACGTTAAACTGTTCTACGATAAATTGCTCTACCATAAATTGTTCTACGATAAATTGTCCTACGATAAACTGTTCTACGATAAATTATTCTACGATAAATTGTGTCACGATGAATTGTTCTTCGATAAATTGATTCCACGATAAATTGTTTCCACGATAAACTGACAGTAAATCAATATAACGTAACATTTTGCATTTATCACACAACATGGCGAAACATGGTATATTACGATGAAATATTCCGTAAATAGAGCAACATCACGCAATATGGGGCAACACGACGAGCTCTCTGGTACGCTTCTAAACTAATTTCCCGGAAATTAGATCTCTAAATAAAGAAACGGACCCCATATGAAAAAGGTTTCACGGACATAACCAAATTAGGTATCGTTTGCTACAAATCATTTTTAATCATAAAAACCAACATTTTCAAAAATACGAGATTAACGCAACCATACAACGTCACAAAGACGTAACGTCAGACATCTAATTAACGTAAAACACAAGGCCCAAGACGAAGCAATATTTTACGAAAACGCGTAATATCACGTGTAACACGCAAAGCAACATTAAACAACTTGATGCAACATAGGGGAAGATCACACGATAACCCTTGATAAGATGAAAGATCAAGCAACATGGTGCAGTATGACGCAACATGATTCCACATCCCACAATATAGTGTAACACAGCATGGTGCAATATAAAGCAACATTTTGCATTTATCACGCAACATGGTGGGTTATGATCAATTCCGCAAATAAAGGAACATCAAACAACATGACGGGCTTTCCCGGGACACTTCTAAATTAATTTCCCGGAAGTTAGAACTTTTTATAATAATTCCTTTGCATTTCCTTTCTCACAAAAATGTATCAAAATTGTTAAAGCCAAGTAAAATGTTAAAGGAGGCTTTAAGCGTCACCAAGATCTTTCATGAAGTCAAAATTTTATCAAAACAATCTGACTTGGACACCAACGGAAAACTTCCTAAAAGGATTTCCCTGAAATTAAGACTAATACCAAACCATTCATGGCATTGGAAAACCCATTGAACTATTAGTACTTGAAAATTCTAATTCACCAATTTTAATCAAAATCAGAAATACAGGTAACCCTCTAAGAACACGATATTTGAAGAACACGGTTTCAAAAAACACGGAACCAATTTATCGTGTGTTCTTGGAGGGTTTTCTGTATTATTAATATACGTGCGAGCAAAAAAAATTAAAGAAAGGGACGTGGTTCCACCGAACGACCGCCGGAACAGATTTTACAGAAATTAAATCACATTTCAATCAATCGTGCCTCACCAATTTTTATTAGAATTGTCAAGCGTGCGAAACTATAAATTAACGAATATTAGACTGGTAACACACCGGGAACAGCTTCCACCGTGAACATTTGAAAACCCCCTTTACCAATTTTTATCAAAATCGAATGAGTAAAAAAAATAAGGAGTCTTGGCCTTACCGGAAGGCTTCCGAAACGGAATATTCATCGCAATCAATTACAGGCATTGTGAAATCCTTGCCACTGCAATTTTTCACCAATGCACCATATCGTATGCGTAGTGCATATACAGAGAAAACTATTGTTGCTGAAGAAGCTAGTTGATAAAGACGACAAAATATCCATCCGACGCAGGGCACAGCAATTGGGATTGTGTTATTCGACTACGTTGAACGTTTTTTAGCAAGAATCTTCGTCTGAAGATCTGTTTTTTTGCCGAAAAAATGTGTTCAACAACGAAGCTCAACAGCCACAGGCAATGCAAGAACTGCCAATACACCCGGATAAAACCACTGTTTGGTGCGGCCGGTGGAATCATCGATCTTTAGTTTTGATGACGATGACCGTAACATTACCGTACGCTCGCTACCGTTCGATGATTTCTGACATTTGTTTGAGCAAAATGAGAACTGAATCTGGTCGATATGTGAGTTCAGCAAGAAGGCGCCACATGCCATACAGCACGTAAAACCATGGACCATGGAGAAATAAGTTCGGTGAGCAATTTATCTCACGTTGCGGCCCGGTGAATTGGCTGCCTCGAGCGAGCGATTTACCGCCTCTTGTCAATTTTTATGGGGATACGTGAAGTCTCTCGTCTATACCAATAAATCAACAGCAATTACAGAATTGGAATACCACTTTAAAGTTGTCATTAGCGAGTTACCAGCCGAAATGCCCGTACAAGCGGTGACAAATTGGACATCTTCCTTGGACCACTTAAAACACAGTCGTGGCCATAATCTTTAAAAAGTAAATGATAAACATTGTTTCATCGATTCAAATAAAATTTCATACGTCAATCAAACGCTTAAAAAATCATCCATTATATTAGACAAATAATTTGGATAAACAAGACGATCGAGTGTTGGCAACCTGGATTGCCATACAGGACGTCGATTGGGTTTGTAGCACGTTTTCCGGCCTGTCTATTGCCAGAGACACCATAACCACCAACCCTGTGCTGAAGATGTCGACCAAGAAGAACACAAATAATCCGTAAGTGCGCCGCGATCCACAAAATCCTCAAGCAAGAGGACACAGTTTGAACTTCAGAGGTTATAAGAGATTCGCAAGCTACAAGAGAAATACCAAAGCCAGTCAGAGAAGCCAGCAATTAAACAAGTCAGCGGATATGGCTGCAATGGCGACTACAAGAGAAATACCAAAGCCAGTCAGAGAAGCCAGCAATTAAACAAGTCAGCGGATATGGCTGCAATGGCGACATCTGTTGAAATGCCCGTTATCAACCAAATTGCGAACGTATCGATATCGAGAACCGGTCAACCGTCATATTTCAAATATACGGACATCAGTCCTGCATGACCGTGGCGTCGTTCCGGTGAATTTAACAACAGGAATCAGCCGTCTTATACTCAACCGGCAGCGTGTATGGGTTGACCACAATTCCCTGTACCAAATGCTGTAACCGCACCTATGTTGGGGGCTGATCAGGTAACCGCAACACATGTATTTTCAAGAAACTTCCTTTTCAGCGTGCAACCATCGGGCTGGCCGATGTTCATAAACAGCTACGAAAGTTCAACATATGGATTTAGGAATGCTGAAAATCTACTACACCTGCAACGGTGTTTGAAAGGAAAAGCGCTATAGGATGTGAGGTGCCGTCTACTTTTACCATCGTCAGTATCGGATGTGGTAACAACCTTGAGAATGCTGTACGGCCGCCGATAATAGATCATCCACACATTACTGCAGAAAATCAGAGGACAACCGTCTTCGAAAGAAGAAAAACTAGAAACCCTAATTTCATTTGCACTGTCGGTGCAAAACAGATCGGTTACCACCTCACATAAAAACTAAACTGGGCCGTATATCAACAGTCTGTTCCATATAGGCGTCTCGTTATCCACGCAGTTATCAAACCTTCTCCCGTTTCTGTCAGGGGGTTGGTTGTGCACGGTTTTTACGAACAGCAAAGCAGCTGATTCTACGATGTCGTCGGCCTATTTCCATTAGAGTTTTCATACATGTTATTGCAACAGTGATCAGTGGGTAGAGACAATAGTTAGAGTTTTTTTCTCGTTAGAAAGCTTCTGCGTGAAGAAGCCTGACATAATTGTACATTCACGATCCGCCGAGAGCACCGATTTGAAACAGGCTTGCTCTGGAAATACGATAAAGTACAGTTCCCAGATAGTTTACTTCTATGGCGCAAAAACGATTCGCATGTCTCGAAAATAAAATGCAACGAAACCATGATTTCGCCAAGGGCTATGCGCGTAAGTTGTTATCACATGAATTGGTCGAACTATCTCCGAAAAAATGGTATCTACGAGTCCTATATATCCAGACGCAGCAAGCAAAGTCAACGAAATATCACTGAATTCAGTTCTCATGAAGGACCCAGATCATCTTGCAGCGTTGATTTAGAGAGAGAGAAGAGTAGCCATCTGTGGCGACATAAAGGAAATGTTTCAACCAATACACATTCGAGAAGTCGATCAACAATCACAATGTTTTCTATGGAGAGGCGGGAAAGAACAACCACTATGTGGATTGACAGCGTCGACACCCCGGAAAGAGTCATCAAACTCGCAGACCAGGCTACAGAAATACACAAACATGCAAGGTTTGAAATAAGTGATTAGAGGTATAATATTCCGGAAAAATTATCAGAATTGGATACTGTCAGTACAATGTCAGAGACAAAGAAAGATCTGAACATCAGCCCGGCAATAGAAGACGAAAAATTACTAGATACTCAGTACTAGCTAACAGCATAGGTGATCCCCACTCCATCCACATTCATTCAAGAGAGTCTATACTGGTCCGATTCAAAAACGGTTCTCTGCTGGCTACAATCCGACTATCGTAAACGTCATCAGTTCATGGTACATCGTGTCGGTGAAATAATGGAAACCACGAAATTGAAGGAATGGAGGTGGCTTCCCACCAAAAATAATGTAGCGACTCAAAATGGAAGAAGCTTGTAACGGAATTTATTCCGTTACCAATTCAAATACCCAAATCCACTGTATCTTCCCTGGTATCAAAGTAATTTCACCATGATTTTGGAGATTCCATCTTCACCAAAATTCATCAAATACTGAGTCATGCGGAATTATTTAATTTTCTTTATGATTGCTGTTGCATTTATATACCTAAAAATTGGTATGAGGTGCAATACAGCAAATATAAAAATATTTTCTTTTGTGTATGTTATCCAATCGCAACTACGTCACTCATTCATAATATAACGTAGAAAGTATATAATGCAAATGAGTAAACATAAATAAATGTTTTGTAATTGGATTACATATCCATATGTTTTGATTGTGTACACGAAAAGCAAACGTTCTACTTTAGCAAACGACCTAAGTAGGAATTTAAAACGTTGCAATTTTCGTGGCACATATAAATTCTCCAAGTGTTTATTTTATAACACTTTTAAATGGGCGGTGTTTATTCTGTTTGCCAATATGGCAGAAATAATTATATTTGGTTGAGAGAGTAGTACATGTTGTACTAAAAATTTTCCCCTCCCGCCTCAACCAAGTAATATGTATAAATACCGTACCAAAATTTTGGTAAGGGGTCAGTGAGTCAATCAGTTTTGCGAGTAGTAATTAAATAATTTAGTAAATTACGTAAAGTTTATATTTTAGTGAATTACGTAAAGTTTTGGTTGTTAAGGGTTTTTTTTTAGTGAATAAATTGTGGTAAATAAAAAAAAAAAAGAAGACAGTAATTTGTTTGGTATTTTTAGGAGATCAAGTTGGGACAATTTCGGTAAGTATTCAGTAACCTAACTCACCATACTAATCCAAGCGGTACCGATCCGCAAAGCGTATGTTGGTTGTCTCTCTGGAAAGAGGGACGGGTGGTTCTTAAGCAACAGTGCCTCAGGCATTGCACACCCTTCTACCAGCAACGCTTTGCAGATCTAAAAAAAAAAAAAATTACTTACTAATCACTAGGGCCATAGGCCAAAGCAAATTAAGATCCCTCGGGCAAAATGTACAATTAATTTAGGGTAATAATGCTACCCTAAATTAATCAATTAACAACCACGGCTTAATAGCCCAGAACATCGTTGGAGTATACTTCAACACCTACTGGGTCCGGGTCCCAATATCTCATCTCTATACCCACCATTTGATGGCATGCATTATGCTGTCTTTTCACTCCCTTTTTATTATTCAATATATGCGGTAATCTAGGCCGTAGTCTGAGTACCCCGAAACCCACACTGTTCCCCTCTGCCGGCTTGAGCTGCGGGAACCGACGCCGCATGGGGTACATAACAGATGACGGCAAAATTCTATGAATCAGAATTGTTTCTACGCAAGTAGAAGTTTGACTGTTTCAAGTGGCGCCCAAAAAAGGGACAAAACAACTGTTCCAAATCAATTAAAGTTTCTATACGAGCTTCATTTTTTTGTGGAGTTCTATACAATCATTTAAATTATGTGTTCTATGACTGAACATGAAAAGGTGGAGAAACATTTTTGATGTGAGTGTGGCTGCGGTCATGCCTTAGTGGCATGCCTGACCAGATGCGTTGTTGGGTCACACACACACGGAAAAGGTTTCGTATTGTCGAGTTCCAGTACTGGATCCTCGTTTCATCAGTTCATTTGTGGCATTGTCCCAACCCGCACTCCGGGGAATGAACTGATATTCGTGGTAGCATCTGGAATTTGATGAGCCATTTTTACGATGCTTAATTTCAGAATACATATATTAACTATCAGATTGTACGGTTTTCGATACCGTGTACAATCGACAGTTTCGCTTTATTTTACCAGTAAGGGAGAATGACATGATCCCTGAGGTAATGGGCATATCCCTTTCCTGCCGAAAAGTTATCGGATGGTATAAAGGGCTGCTCATTTCTCAGGCCATCAAATGTGCCATTCCATATCCTGGTTAGTAAAACAGAACTGACCCTAAATTTTTAATTTCTTTTCCTCAGTTAAATCTTTATGGCTATAGGTAAGAAATTACCACGAGCCGTAAGATAAATTTATTATTTGAGAAAAATTTTAATTTTCTACAATTGACATATAGTTAGGTTTTGCGTTTTTTTTCCACTTCGTGATCAAATTTTATCTTACATCTTTCGGGATGAGGTTTGCAAGTCCACCCAGTTTAGTTTAGTCGCGTTCAGAATATTTTACACTTAGCTGTTCACCTCAGTTTTCTGCTAGTGAACGAGCATCGACCACGAGGTCGGACATAGGCTAATTGTAATTATATCATATGTCATGAAAATTCTCAACGATAGTCGGCGAATTATCGTTCCTAACTGATAAAAATAGTAGCTGTTGTTTGAGCGCTTAATCATTTAAAAGGCCTCGCTAACTTCGGTTCACTTACATTACGATGCGCTTGTTATCTCGCGCAATTGAGCTCCTCTGTGTTAATAGAGTAAGACTGCCAATTGCGATTAAGAGAGCAAGAACATGGTAATGATCAATTAGGTATCCTAAATGAATTCTATTTTCATATTTACTACTGCAATGAGGTTCACTCGTACTGAGTTTAGAAGCCCATTGTCACATTGAAGATAATGAAACAGATTCATCAAAATTTAAAATACATTTTCCTCTCCTTATCCTATTTGACCCAAAAAGGTGGAATCCTTTACTTCATGATGAGGGTAATTAAACCGTGGTTGTTTTGTTTTATTTAAATTTATGATTAATTTATGTTAGTTTAGATTATAGGCTTGTTTAGGTTAAGAATACACATATATATTTTTTACGAGTACAATGACACATCCAAGTCATTTAAGTAGAGATGAGTTGATGGTAGAGTGTGAGTTAAGAGGAATTCATACGGAGGATCGTCAGAAAGCGATAATTGTTCTAGAAGAAGCTTTTCAACGAGAGCGAAGAGGCTTTCTTTGTGCCCCGCTATTTGCGCATAGGGCAGCCCAAGAATATCCACTTCAAGAGGCGAGAGTGTGTTTCAAGAAGTTGGGGGATATTCGGAATTTGCTGAGAACTTGGATATGGGGTGGTTTAACCGTGGACGAGCTAAAACCAATTTTTTTTACCAAACTACTTCATGTTTTAGGTCGAATCGACCGTAGCTCAGATTCGGCAATACTCAACGATATAGTTGTCGAGATGAAACATACCTGGGACAAACTAAGAGATATCGGGTGGTCCATATTACGGCACGATACAACAATAAGAGAATCCGATAATGAATTAAACAAACTAGTGGTGGTGTCCTACAAAACCAGAGTACTCCTAGGAATTGGTGATGATGCGTTTCAGCAAAGGAATCAGCTGCTCCCACCATGTGGCACGTTAAATGAACTCAAGCTATTGCGAAAATTGACCAACGAGCAATGCCTGTCAAATAGATCTATAGTGATACCACCGCCGGTACCACGAACACCTCAGTTAGGCGATTCATATAGTTCGGTTAAAATGACACCAGCTAGATCATCTCCGAGCCGCACGCAAGAATCACATAACCATCAGGTAGTTCAAAACAAAGTTAGTAATAAACCATTGCCACAAATAAAGCAAATAACGTTACAATCAGCGTTAAATTCAAATGGCATATGCAGTTCTGTTGACATAAGATCAAACAACCAATCGTCAACATGTATAGTAGAAGTCGAAAAAAATCTTTTAGGTGGTGTAGTTAACCAGCTTAATGAACGGAGAAATTCACATAAAGTTTCTGATGAACAAGCATTGCCAGTTGTCAAAACGATGCCACAAGTTACCTTAGCTTCAAGATCACCACAAGAAAGTAATTGTGATACTGAAGTACTCATTTATGCGAAGCAAGAGATAAGCCTGTGTTGTAGTAAGAACCTTGCAGACAGTAGTTTATGTACTGATACGCCACTACCAACAAAAATCTCAACAGGTCGAGTATCGCAATCCAGTTACAAGATGGCTGGATTAAATGGTGACTCATTACCTATCAATCTAGGAGATGAAGTTACCACGACATCTTACAAAAGCAAGAATAGCCCACCTCACAGTAAGAATAAGAGTCCATTGCAACGCAGTTCCTACAAAAGGCAATTTAAAACTGCACAAAAATCAGAGCAGTTTATAGTCCAACAGGTTGATAGTGCAACGAATCCTCGTAAACCTTTTTATCGCAATAACATAAGAATTACACAAGGCACGTTGTATGCTATCCACTCAATTTTTAAATTATTTCACAGGCATCGCACCCGGTATAGCGATGATCTTAAATACCGGAATTGGAAGCGCCGCCGTAGAAAACGCGGTCGCATACATCATCCACTTTCCCATTAGACCATCTATGTTTAGTTGGGCATCTACATAGATGATGTAATGGTAAAGTGAAGGCTGGTATATTGCGCGCGCAATTATGAATATACCAGCGTCAATAGGTTAGGTACACTAGTTAGGATAATGAACGTACAATGTTAAGTTAAGTGAAAGAAAGGATGAGGTTAGCTCAATCCCATTCAGATTAGTTTACAAAGTGGGATTGAGGTAGCGCCATCTGCTTTAATAGATAGTTGGAGAATAAGTTTAAAATTCATAAAAAGAAACAAAAACAGTCAACTAATGATTTGATAGTCTAGACAATTTTTACAATAGGGCCATCATTGAAATTTTATAGTACATATATCAATTGTTAAGAATAGCAGGAACTAGCAGATCAGGAAAGTGTACAACGAAACTGCCATCAGCAGAACCATCAAAACGCACTAATGCCACACTGCTCAAAAACAACAAGCAACCACACCGTTAATAACAAATCTTCGCTGACACTGCTATAAACATAAGATAATTTCCTTTGTTTCGTTACATCGCCTGCCGTACAAACATTAAATCGACCTACATCAATTTCAATTTCCAACTCACGTGCAACCAGACATGTCTGCCCAAGGAGTTTCTTCGACAAGTGAAATAATGATGACAAGTTAGAATTTCACTATAAGTTCATTCCATAATATCCGGATTCCATGACACAAACTACATCTGCGAAGCTGCACGCGGAGATTCAATATACATTGTCGGATGTCGACCCAAACACATATAAGCCAATTTTGATCGTGGGAACGAAAGCGTACATTAGGTCCATTGTGGTGTAAATCCCAAAATATTTAAGATGTAGGCCAAAAAAACCGTCCAAAGCACCAGAGAGTAACATAAAAGTAAAATATCACAAAACCAATGTAAAATGAACAAATATGAAGTCCGACAACAGTACATCAAATTTTACAACAAAATATGACGCTGCCTACTTGTTAAATTAAGTAAAACAACATAAACGGAGCTGATTATGTCATGTAACCGGATGACTTAACCTTAACAAAAAGTCGTTATATGTCGAGCCCCGCACAGACATCATTTGCAGTATTTACCATATTAAAGTCTCTAGTCAACGAGCAATGCAGATAACCGGTGTTATCAAATATGGATTACCAGTCCTGATGTCCCAAGAGATTACCAGATCAGCACATGTGAAGTCACGAAAGTCAATCTATTTAAGTGCCGCAAAAGCAACACAACCATTAGCATCTTCGTTATTGCGCATAAAGCCACACAACTGCGCTAAGTTAAAAAACGGCCCACCAAGCAATAAAAAAAAAAATCGGATGTCAAGAGTATGTGTGATGTTTCGTGCGTATTACAGCAAAATAAAACCATAAGAGATCATCATTGGGAATAACATCTACGCCCGCTGCTTAGTGAGTTACGTCCATAAAAACTGCTATTCTTTAGAAGTTTTGTTTTAATTTCATTCAAATGTTAAATAGAAAGAAAATGTTTTGTTGGTTAAATTTAAAATTGAATAGTCAAAATATGTAAATTAGTTGACAATAATTAGAATTTTCTTAAAAACAAATAAGAAAAAAAAAATATATAATAATTTTTATTATGCAAAATTAATAATTTTCTTTTTATAATAGGTAAGCAAGTATAGTAATAATCTAGTTAGGCACAAGTTTCCCGTGTACCTAAGAAAAACAAATAATAAAAAAAAAAAAAAATAATAATGAGAAACAAAGGGAGAAGGAAACTTGTGGATATTAAGATAGTAATAGTATGTTAAATTAGGTTAATAATAGTAATAATAATAATAATAATAATAATAATTAGGCTAAATTAGGTTAAATTATTTCATTAATGAGTATTTTTGACCCTGCTAGCTCAGTCAGTAGGGTTTGAGACAACTCAGGGTGTGGGGGTTCCCCACGTTGGACTGCCAAAATTTAATGACCCTATTCCATCGGTCCTTTTCCAAATAGAGCATGAGATCTCTTTTCATCTCAGGGATTGGGTTTTCCCCACGCTGTAACGGAATTTATTCCGTTACCAATTCAAATACCCAAATCCACTGTATCTTCCCTGGTATCAAAGTAATTTCACCATGATTTTGGAGATTCCATCTTCACCAAAATTCATCAAATACTGAGTCATGCGGAATTATTTAATTTTCTTTATGATTGCTGTTGCATTTATATACCTAAAAATTGGTATGAGGTGCAATACAGCAAATATAAAAATATTTTCTTTTGTGTATGTTATCCAATCGCAACTACGTCACTCATTCATAATATAACGTAGAAAGTATATAATGCAAATGAGTAAACATAAATAAATGTTTTGTAATTGGATTACATATCCATATGTTTTGATTGTGTACACGAAAAGCAAACGTTCTACTTTAGCAAACGACCTAAGTAGGAATTTAAAACGTTGCAATTTTCGTGGCACATATAAATTCTCCAAGTGTTTATTTTATAACACTTTTAAATGGGCGGTGTTTATTCTGTTTGCCAATATGGCAGAAATAATTATATTTGGTTGAGAGAGTAGTACATGTTGTACTAAAAATTTTCCCCTCCCGCCTCAACCAAGTAATATGTATAAATACCGTACCAAAATTTTGGTAAGGGGTCAGTGAGTCAATCAGTTTTGCGAGTAGTAATTAAATAATTTAGTGAATTACGTAAAGTTTATATTTTAGTGAATTACGTAAAGTTTTGGTTGTTAAGGTTTTTTTTTTAGTGAATAAATTGTGGTAAATAAAAAAAAAAAGAAGACAGTAATTTGTTTGGTATTTTTAGGAGATCAAGTTGGGACAATTTCGGTAAGTATTCAGTAACCTAACTCACCATACTAATCCAAGCGGTACCGATCCGCAAAGCGTATGTTGGTTGTCTCTCTGGAAAGAGGGACGGGTGGTTCTTAAGCAACAGTGCCTCAGGCATTGCACACCCTTCTACCAGCAACGCTTTGCAGATCTAAAAAAAAAAAAAATTACTTACTAATCACTAGGGCCATAGGCCAAAGCAAATTAAGATCCCTCGGGCAAAATGTACAATTAATTTAGGGTAATAATGCTACCCTAAATTAATCAATTAACAACCACGGCTTAATAGCCCAGAACATCGTTGGAGTATACTTCAACACCTACTGGGTCCGGGTCCCAATATCTCATCTCTATACCCACCATTTGATGGCATGCATTATGCTGTCTTTTCACTCCCTTTTTATTATTCAATATATGCGGTAATCTAGGCCGTAGTCTGAGTACCCCGAAACCCACACTGTTCCCCTCTGCCGGCTTGAGCTGCGGGAACCGACGCCGCATGGGGTACATAACAGATGACGGCAAAATTCTATGAATCAGAATTGTTTCTACGCAAGTAGAAGTTTGACTGTTTCAAGCTACCAGATTTGAATTCATCGAGTCGTTGAACGGGCTTAAATTTCTTCGACTAGCTGTACCATGGTAGCCCATCCAATCCAAAGACGTCTACGAAGCTCCCATTGCAGAACGGCGGGCTCAATACATGCATAAGTCAAATATTATTCATCAGCAATCAAGGTAGAGCGATTTTTCAGCTGGAAACATCTGTTTTGTGTGCAAGCAGATTGAATAATCTAAGATTCAGAATTCATAATATTTCCGTTCCCGTAGGACCCATCACTCAAACCCGGCTGGTTAAAGCAAACACTGAGCTCTTTCGTCCAGTTCGATGCCTATCAAAAGGAGGTAAAAGTCCTTATAAACAAGTGAACATTTCGCAAAACAGCTTGATGACACGGGCCGGGCAGTATACATATTGAAACCGCGTATAATTTAACCATCGATTCATGTATAATGTGTATTCGTAATTTCATCGCAAAATGAGGCACACCAATCGAAATACGCAATCGAGTTGGGTCGCGCACTAACTGAAATCGATCAGAGTCGATTTCATGAGAGAGAGGGAGAGAGACAGGGATAGAGATAAGAAATAAAAAACATCAATTCTCGTCCGATAACGTTCATTTCCATTGAGGGTGCCGATTCTGAAGCTTTGACACCAAACCGTTTTTTGCAGAGGTCATCAAGCTGCACAAAATCCCTATTCTAATTCAATTATAAGGACTTGATACTCAGACAGAGCTGGCACTCTGACGTAGCGAACGAGATGGTTTATGCATGTAAAACCGATTGAAAAAGGCAATGTGGTTATTATCGTTGATAACAATTTACCACGAAATTGGCCGAAAGGGTTGGTAATTGAAACAAACCTTGCCAAGGAAGAGCAGGTGCTAGTAGTGCTGTCGTACAAACCGCCTGTGGCGTCTACGTAAGGCTGGCCGTGAAACTGGTGGTGTTGGCTGTGCAACCGAAAAAGCTGGGGGCAACCCGACATCATCGAGAGATGTGAGTCAACTTACCGGGTTGGGAGATGTTGCCACATGTTAAATTAGGTAACCAGCCCTGTTGCATGGGCCCGTTCGTGATATGAAACAATATGAAAAGGATTTGATAGAAGAGAAATAAAATATTCAAGTTTGAATAGAACAGTCCATAGAAGTCAACACTGTTTGGTGCCCTGAAAGCGCCCCATTGTCCGTATAATTTACTGAAATATCTAGATTAGGACTAAATTCCAAACCATTTGTAAAGCTAAATATTTTTACGCAGTCAAATTTATTTTACAACAACAATAGTTAATTTGTTAGTTGTCGGGTTTACCTTGCACTTCGGTTATTCGATCCATTTATTCGACATTAATTACTCAATCAACCGGCACACAATAATTTATGTTTAAAACTTTATTCTATTTACAGATACGAGCCCGATCAATGCCTTCATCAAAATATCCGAAATACTGTAAGGAACGAATTCAAAATATCAAAGAGACGGATGAGAGCCTAACCGACAATTGTACAGACTCGGTGAAATGGAATAACGACGAAAGTAGTACGGTGGTGACAAAGGTAAGGCTTAAATAACTGTGACAGCTAAGAAACACTGCGTCTCATTATATTTTTATATACCAATAACGAAAGCGACGAATGATAAATGACCTTACAACCACTTTTGGTATACTTTTTATAATTAAATACCGCAAATAAATTACAAGCAAAACCCTAGACATTATTTCCATCTTTAAGTGATAATAAATAAAAAAAAAAATCTTCCAACAATTTGAAAAAGCGTAACACCAACAACAAAGAATCGTAATCATTGTCATTTTACAACTGGGACAGTACACAGATGATTTTGATATCTGAGATTTTTTTCGGTTTTAAATTTGTTTCTTTCGTTTTCGATGTAAAGACATTTTGTGTGTGTGTGTGCTCTTGAAAATAATTTATTCCAAAAAATCTCTTGCGTTTTATGTCAGCATGTATACTTGTGTATTTTGAAACTTCTTTCTTTCTAAATTGGATTCATTAGTCTAGTTCCTACACAAGATGTTTGTTTTGACAATATCGTGGATTTTCACAATACACGAAGAGAAATGGAAAATTATTAAAATTATTTATGGTGATATAGAATATTTTTGTATTCAGAATCTTGCAAACATCTTATCCAACTAAATATAACAATAATTTGAGTGTTGGCTCGTGCGGTTCATGCAAATACGTGACAGCAGCT
This sequence comes from Nephrotoma flavescens, assembly GCA_932526605.1. NCBI lineage: Eukaryota > Metazoa > Arthropoda > Insecta > Diptera > Tipulidae > Nephrotoma > Nephrotoma flavescens. Next base: position 72,640,588 of record OW052221.1, read on the forward strand.
GAATAATAATCCTGAAATCGTTAAAAGAACATAAATTTTAAATGGGAATGGATACAATTTGAAAAATGATAACTCGTATCCCCAAAGAATTTCGGTTAGCAGAATCTGAAACACAATTGACATTTTCTGAAAAACTATTTTGAACTACAATTTTTTCATAGAATAAACTCAGGCGAATATCTCTTGTAAAATTTCTACCATCATCAATTTTAGTCTTGGTACAGAAATATCTAGACCTTAAGAAGTGTCAGCAGGAAGTAGGATGAATTTATATTACGTCAAATAGAATGCTTCATCAGGCTAAAAACTAGTTTTTTTTTTGTTTATTAACTATGCAATCTGTTCTGGAGCAGAAGCACTCCCAGCATTTTCCCAGTTCACTTGATGCACACTTCGTGCACATTGCATTGTTCCAAGCCAGCCTATAGTACTGGCATGGAAGATGATAGGGCTTTATTAGCCTTCGGCTGGCTTTATAAGGTTCCGGCGGAAAAATCATATCGTGCACAATAATGCACAGTCCGTTGTGTTTCTTGTGTCATAGTTAGTTTGAATGTAGGGGATATGATTCCCGCTAACTTTATAAGGTTCCGGCTGGATTTATAAGGTTAGGATTAAGGAATTATAACGTTCCAGCTGAAAACTATTAATGCGCAATGGTGCACAATACATTGTGTTTCTTATGAAAAAGTTGGTTTGGCTGTAGTATGGTTCTGGCTGGCTTTATTAGATTCCGTCTGAAAAATCATTTAGTATCCAATGATGCACAATCCATCGTGCTTCTTGTGCCATAGTTAGTTTTGTTCCGGCTGGCGTGACGGACACCAGGACTAAGCCATATATTTAATTAATTTTGAATGAAGAGCACTAACCGCAGCACGTTAGTTTAGCAGAGAAGGTTCATGTCTTTGAAGAGGGGATACTCCATTATGACAGTTGAAATATGATTTGTCATTAAAGTAATCACTCGCAGCTAAACTGTTCAGATTTAGCATGGGTTCGAAGTATGCATTTGATATGAAACTACAATATACGTAAAAATGATCATACGTACAGTGATCAAAGCGATCCAATAATTACTTAGGACTGATTTAACACCATTAGTCAGGTTTCAGGATTAGAAATAATAATTGATGAGATTTCGATAAGTAAAATCGTGTGTTACGATTGGTGCAGGAACATTCAACAGATATTAATTAAAATTGTGAAATAGCACTTTTTTTGATGTGGGTCACATTAAACTTAAATCAATTTGCCTTGAAATTCACTTTTAAAATTGCTGAAATATTGGTGGAGTAGGTAAAGGTGCAGAAAGTACATTCAGCTTGGATTCAGTATTATGTTCCTAAAAATTCAGAAGTTTTGATTTCCTGCCAATATTATAATGAATATATATTAACAAATTTGCTATGCGCGCCATCTCTTATCAAATAGAGCAATTTATCGCGATGGGAGATTTCTGGTAATAATAACAGTGCACAATGTTATTTTCTATTCCTGTTGGTACATTGTCGTGTTAACAAGATGCTAACTGCGATTATAAAATATGTAGTGTGTGAGTGTATTCGACCTTAGTAATTTTTCTCTACACACTTCGCTTTTATTGATTTGCACTGTGTCTACACCGTGTATACTCGGTTCACCAGATTTTACTCTGAAATAAATGTCAGTGCTAACACCCCTCGCTCGGGTTCAATTATAAAACAAACCCGTATTACAAACATTTTCTACATTACATCATGCCGACCATTTTAGAACAGCTTGATT